>JAGYZC010000011.1:1200000-1707259 GCA_020091625.1 Termitomyces sp. 'cryptogamus' | reverse complement strand
TCAGTTGGGGGCGCGGCCGCTCCGGGGCGTTGTGGCACTCCGGGATGGGTCGGGTGAACTAGGGTAGGGGGTCGGGGACGTATGACGTGTCCAGGAACGGTGGGGGAAGGTTTCAAGGGGGTTGTTGATGGCTACGGATAGGGAGTTGCCGTCGGGGTTTGCCGGAGAAAGCGTCGGAGTTGCCAGTGTGGGCGTCGAAGGTGTGTGGGCGGGGTTCCGGGGAGTTATCGGGAGGGGTTGGGGCCGTGTCTAGGGATCTAGGGAGGCGGGTCGTGACATCACCCCCCTTCAGCGTCGAGACCCTCGAGACGCGGGGAGCGAGTCGGCATCGGTAGGGCGTGGGAATCGAAGTTGATCAACATTGATCAAACCGCAGCGAGCGGCGGCGGCGTGGGGAAGGAAGTCGAGGTGCGGCCGCCGTTCGTCAGGGGCCCCTTCTTGATTCATTAAAAAGGGGTGGACGCACCCAGGGCCCGCCAGCTTGTTGCGATGTCTTCTTCAGCTTATTCTCCCACAGCATCTAGGTCGCCGTCCCCACCTTCCCAGCCGTCGTCCTCCGAAGATTCAGAGGGTCGCCGAGATCGCCGTCGGGTCGAGGCGATTGTACCGTAGTCGTGAGTGCGGCCCGTTCTATGTATCCCAGAACACTGATTGTCCCCTCGCAGAGTTGTCCGCGGCCGTGGCTGGTCCCTCAGGGCCACCGTCTGGTGCGGATGCGACGCAGCCCCCGGCGGGCGTGGTTACTTCTACGCGTTCCAAGCCTGGCATTCGCCCGGGGGTGGTTCGACTTGTTCCAGAGGGTTCGAGGGTGGTGCAGGCGGAGGTGACGCCGGAGCAGTTTGCCGAGGCGGTGGGGTCGGCGAGGGGGTCCCCCCACCCTCGAGTGGTGTCAGTCGGCGGCCCCGGTGAGTGGCCACTTAGTTTCGTGTCTCCCGGACCAACATGCCCTTGCAGTGCGCGTCTTGTACCCGACGGGGGGAGCAGTGTGAGTTTGAGGAACCGGCATCGGGGGTGCGGCGGGACACGTCGGTGTGCCTCCCGTGCCGTTCGCGGCACGAGAAGTGTTCCGTCACCCTGAGTTGGCGGGCCGTTTGCGTCGCGGCGGAGCAAGGGTGGGATCAGGGTTGGGTCGCAGCACAGCTGGAGGGACGGAAGGGCAGGGTGTCGGGGAGGGGCTCCGGGGCTGGGGAGGGGGAACGGGTTAGCGCGTCTGTCATGAAGGTGGGCCCTCCGCGGGGTGGGCGGAAGGAGGGGGCCCCTGCCAGGCAGGAGAAGGGGAAACGGAGGGCGTCCCCTTCACCCGAGGCGGGTCCCAGTAAGCGGGACGGGCGAGCAGGTAATGGGGGGCCCCCCGGTTCCGCGGTGTATTCCCCTACGTCCGGAGTCCCCGTTGAGCAGTCCGCGGACGGGTCGTGGTCGGTTGCGGAGGCCTATCTGCGGCGTCGGGTAGTAGAGGGCTTGGAACGGTTGTTGGTCGCACGCGAGGGGGAGATTCAGGGGGTACGGGAGGAGAGGGACGGGGCTCGACGGGAGTTAGACGGGGTTCGGAGGGAACGGGACCTGGCGCGGAAGGACAAGGACGTCGCCGTCGGGACTGCCACGGAGCGATTATCGCGTCTGCAGGAGTTGGAGGTGCGGACGGTGCATTTGCAGGCGCGGGCGGAAGCGGCGGAAGTGGCGGCGCAGCAGGCAGGGGGCCCAGGGGCGCGGGAGACTCGGCAGGATTCCGGCGCTGGGGAAGTCCGGGCGGCGGCGGAGAGGGCGCGACGGCGGGAGGAGTGGCTCGCCAACGAGGCGGCCTCGGGCCGGCGAGGAGTGCTTCGTGAGTGGTTTGTCCCGCCTTCTTTCCCTAGCGTTGACTCGGGTTCCACAGACTGGGCCCGGGAGCATCGCATCCTTCTCGACGGGGCGTCGGCAGCGCTGGGGTCCATCCACGATGGGTTGGCGAGGATGCCCGGGGACCTTCCGCCGGAGTTGGGCCAAGGGGTAACGCAGATGGGGCGTCTGTTGGCAGGGCATCGGCGGAGGGCGACGGCAGACCCCGGGGCGTGGTGGGAGATAGCGACGGACGTGGGGGAACCGCTCCCCGGGCAACCCGAGGTTCTGGCGGCGGTAGTGGCACAGTTGGAGGTGGTCATGGTGGGAAGGGAGGGGTAGCGGGGTTAGGGTCGGAGGAGGAGGGAGAGTGAGGGGAATTCGGACCCCGTCGCTGACTTGTTCCCTGCCCCTTTCTTGTTCAAGTATATACCTGTACATCGTTTGTGCCTATACAGTCTTTGGACCCTCTGCTGAGTGTGAGGAGTTTCAGATAGAGCGAGGAGAGGAGTAAGTGGAAACACGTAGGAGAGTATTGGTGGGAGTTGAATCCCTGGTGAACCCAGAGGCGGGGGTTACGCCCACTATTGCCATCTGTGTTGGGTCAGTCCCGGGGGTTCCGGGGCTTGGCGGGATTCCGTCGGTGGAAGTCCCGGATTTCGTCGGGGGCTCTGTCGAGGTTCCTTCGGGGCTCCCACGTATCGTCCTCAGGCCCGTAGCCCTTCCATCGGACCAAGTACTGGAGTCGGCCGCGAACTACCGGGAGTCGAGGATCTCGTCGACCTCGTAGTGGTACTCGTCCTCGACTTCGACGGGGGGCGGTCGGCTGGGGCGTTGGCCGGGGAAGGGGTCCGGAGCGTGCCTTTCAAGGAGTCGAACGTGGAATACAGGGTGGAGACCCTTTAGACCCGGAGGCAGGTCGAGTTTGTAAGCGTGGGTGGAGACCTTCCGGAGGATCTTGAATGGACCGAGGCGTTTGTGGTCGAGTTTGATAGAGGGCCTCCGGGTCTTAAGATTTCGTCGGTCGAGCCAGACCAAGGTGCCGGGGGGCCAGTCGGGGGTCGGCTGGCGGCGGGCGTCGGCATGCTTGGAGTAGGCTTGGTGGCGGCGGTGTCGATCTCGTCCGGAGGAATTGGTGGAGGGACCGGAGGTCCTCAGCGACTTCGTGGGCAACGTGGGAGGGGATGTCCTTGAGGGACAGTGTGAGTCGGGGATTGTAGCCCTTGTTGGCGTAAAAGGGGGAAACTCCGGTGGCGGAATGAGGCGTGGTTGTAGGTGAATTCGGCGAGGGGGAGCTCCGCGCGCCAGTCGTTCTGTAAATAGTTAACGTAGAGGCGAAGGTACTGTTCTAACGTCTGGTTTACGCGCTCGGTTTGCCCGTCGGTTTCCGGGTGATAGGCGGGTAGAGAGGCTGGTCTTGATCTCGAGCGCCTTGCACAGCGATTTCCAGAAATGAGACCACGAATAGGGGCCACGGTCGGAGACGATGTCGTCGGGAAGCCCGTGTTTGGAGAATACGTGTTCTAAAAATAGTTTGGCGAAATCCGGGCGGGGCGGTTGTCAGTGGGTGTGGCAGGGAATAAAGAGGGCTTGCTTGGTAAGGCGGCAGACGACGACGAGGATTGCGTCGAAACCTTCGGAATCGGGGAGTTCGACGATGATCCATCGATATCGAAGACCAGGGGCGGCGACCAACGGGGAGGGGTTTCAGTAGTCCGTGGGGGCGATGGCGGGGGACTTTGGCCCGTAGGCAGGGCTCGCAGGCCCTCACGTATCGCGTGACGTCCTTCTTCATTCCTGGCCAAAAATAAGTCCGGGAGATGAGTTGAAGGGTCTTACGAATTCCTGGGTGCCCCCGGAGCTTGTGATCGTGGTGCTGCCGGAGTATGTCGAGGCGAATGGACTTGTGGTCCGGGGCGTAGATTCGTCCACTTCGGAGCAGCAGGCGGTGGTCCGGGGATAGCGAAAAGGGGTTGTCTACGCTCGACTCGTCGGGGTTGTTGCGGGGGTCGTGCTGGTTGAAGAAGGGGTCCGGGGGTGAATTCCTGATTTGCTGGAGGATTCCTTCTTCGTTTAAAATCAGCACGGCATGTAGATGTTCAGGTGGGATTACCACTCGATGGTTGAATGCATTTCGTTCGGTTTCGAACGATTTCTTCGGATACACGTCGGGTCTTCGAGTGAGGGCGTCGGGCTTTGCGCCGAGTCGCCGGGGCGGGTGGCGGTAGTGAATGGTAAAATCGTACTCCGAAAGGGTTTCGGACCATCGAGCCTGGCGGCGAGCTGCTGAGCTGTTCGTGGTCGTGAAATATTGCAGGTTGTTGTGGTCGGAGTAGACTTGGATGCGGTGCGGGGACCCCTCGAGGTAGGCCCGCCACTGACGGAAGGCTTCGACGATTGCGAGGAGTTCCTTGTCGTAAATGTCGTAGTTGAGTTCCGCGGGGATCATTGATCGGGTGTAGAATGCGACGGGGCGGAGATCCTTGCCCTCCGAGTTCGACTGGGAGAGTATCCCGGCGATAGCGTAGTCGGAGGCGTCACATTCGAGCACGATCGGTAGGGAGGGGGTCGAAATGGCGGAGGACCGGAGCGGAGGTGAAGGCCTTCTTCAGGAGGAGGAATACGCTCTGGCACTTGCTGTCCCAATCCCAAGGGGTGTCCTTCCTTGTGAGCCGGTTGAGGGGCTTGGTAATTCCGGAGTAGTTGTCGATGAAGCGGCGATAGAAGTTAGCAAACCCCAAGAATGACTGTACCTCCTTGACGTTCCGCGGGGAGGGCCAGTTGAGTATTGCGTCGACCTTGGCGGGATCCATGCGCACACCGTCGGGGGTGACGATGACCCCGAGATATTCGACTTCCGCTGTGTGGAATGAGCACTTTTCGGGTTTAGCATGAAGGTGATACTCTCGGAGCCGTTCCAGGACACGGCGGACGTGCTCCGAATGCTCCGCGGGCGAATTCGAATAGATCAGGATATCGTCCAAATACACGATGACAAAGACGTCGTTCATGTCGTGGAAGATGTCGTTCATGAAGTACTGGAAGGTGGCGGGGGAGTTAGTCATTCCGAAGGGCATTACAAGATACTCAAAGAGGCCGTAGCGGGTGCGAAAGGCGGTCTTCCATTCATGCCCCGGGGCGATCCGGACATTGTTGTAGCCGGAGCGAAGGTCGATTTTCGTGTAAATCTTGGCGCTGCGAAGGCGATCAACAAGGTCTCCGATTAAGGGGAGGGGGTACCGGTTCTTCTTGGTGACTTTGTTGAGTCCCCGATAATCCACACAGAGTCGGAGGGATCCGTCTTTTTTCTTGGCGAACAGGACCGGGGCGCCAGCCGCGGAGATCGAGGGACGTATGAAACCTTTGCCGAGCATGTCGTCGAGGTACTCCTTCAGGGCCCGGAGCTCGACTTCGGACATGTTGTAGATCTTGCCAAACGGGGGTGAGGTGCCTTCTTCGAGGTCGATCTGGTGGTCGTAGGAGCGGTGCGGAGGGAGTTCCTTGGCACTTCCTTCGGAGAACACGTCAGCGAATTCATGATACTCCGGGGGAACTACTTCGGATAGGATCTGTTCCTCCGTCTTCCTTTCTGGCGTGATAGTCCCTGCGCGGAGGTATTTCTCCGGTAGGGCCGGCGTGACTTGCAACTGGAAAGGGGGGGGTGCCTTCCCGTAGGAGGCGCGCGAAGGGGACGGCGCCGATGATTTTAATGTCGAGGTTTCCGGAGTCGACGGGGTCGGGTCCTGTGGATGTAGCAGTCGGATCCGGGGTGGCGTCGGGGTCCGGGATAGGCTGGAAGCGGAGGTGGATGGCGGCTGCTAACCTTGCTTCGGGGCCGGGGAATTGCATGGTAAGGTTCTTCCAGTTGATGTCGGGGTTGACGTCTCGCAGCCACGGGAGTCCGAGCACGATCGGGGTCGACGGGGGTAGCTGGGTAACGAGGAGTCGGGCCTGGAACTGCAGGTCGTTGTCGAGGGTGAGGGTGTCGTCGTGGTACTGCGTGATTCTTGTCGTGGCGGGGCTCCCATCGAAGAGTTGGAGCTCGAGGGGTTTGTCGAGGTCGTTGCGTCGGAGGTCGAGTTGATTGCTGACGAAGACACCGGAGGCGCCGCTGTCTATGAGGGCGGGAAGCTCCTTGAGCGAGCCGCCAAGTCGGACATAGATGACGAATGATCGCGCAGATCTAGAGCGAAGTTGCGGCGGGGTCCGGGGTTGGTTGATCGTGGCCTCGGAGCTCTCGGAGGGGGGGGGGTGGACATGGAAGGGTACCAGCCCAGAATCGGCGGGGTTGTCCCGGTCGAGGCGTAGGGTGTGAGACTGGGCCAATCGACGCGGGGGTTGGTGGAGCGGAGCCATGAGAACCCTAAGACGACGGGGGCGGAGGGGTGTAATTTTGTGACGAGTAGCCGGAGTTCTTGCCGTTGTCCGTCGGCGAAGGTCAGGGTCGTTTCTAGGCAATGAGTGATATCTCCCGCTGGGGTAGAGTCTCCGTCAAAGAGTTTGAGGGGGATCGGGGCGGGGAGACGGCGGAGGGGTTGTGGGGCAAGCGCTGCCAGGGATTCGTCAACAAAGTTATCGGTGGCACCGCTGTCGACTAGTGTGGGGACGGGCTTGTCGGTGTGAAAGGGAGAGTGGTGCGGAGGAGGAGGTTTGTGGAGGAGTGGGAGGGGAGGTGTGCTGGGGGGTTGTCCGGGGCGAGCATCGTTGCGCGAGAGAAGTGTGGCTGGGGCGGAGAAGACGTCGGGATGTGGTCCGCGGTCTAGTGCGTCTTCCAGACCTAAACCGCCGACTCGTTTTCCGTGAACTGGTAGTTACAGTCTTCTCCGTCGATCGTCCACACGGCGCGTCCCATCACCTGTCGTTTAGGGCAGTTGCGAATAAAATGTCCCTGCTCACCACATAGGATGCACGCGCCCTCCTTCCGTCATTTCTCCTGCGTTTTTCCGGCACGTCAATCCACTGGACTGTCCTGGATCCTGTTTGCGCATAGGGCTTCCTGATCGTTGGCGGGGTCCAGGCTGTCGTCGCGGTCGTCGGGATTGGTATCCGGAGGTACTGGGGTGTCGTGGAGGTCGGCGGCGTTGAGCTGGGCGGGTGGTCGCTGTCCCGGGGGCCGATTTGTGTTGGGGACTCCTCGGTCCGGGGGGAAGCGGGTGCGGGGTTAGCAGGGCTAGCGGGGATGGAGGGTCGGATGCCATTGGTTGCTCCGGTCTGCCAGTTGGTGTTACCGGAAGTATTCCACGAGGTCCGGGGCGCCGTGTTTTCGCTGCGATCTTCCCAATAACGTTGGTCGACCTGGGTAACGAGCGCCTTGTACCCGTCGTAGGTGGTTTGTTTGGGCGCGAGGCGAAGGACGTCCTTGATCCGTTGGGGCAGGGCACGACGGAGGGCGAACCGGAGGGCGTTGTAATTCCAGCCGGTCTCGTAGGCCTCTCGTTCGAACCGTACGATGAAGGTCGTGAAGCGTTCGTTGTCGCGCATTCGGAGGTTGAAGAGATTTTCCTCCGCCTCTGCTACGGTGTCAAAGACGCCAAACTTACTCGAGAACTCTTGAGTGAAAGCGAGCCAATGGGAGAGTACGGGATTGTTTGGGTCGAACCGGAGTAGTGCGGGTGTGTTGTGGTCGAAAGCGATGCCCTGTAAGTATGATGCGGCGAAGGCTACTCGTGAGCTCTCAAGCTGAAAAGTGATGGGCTTAGCTTGAAACATAGTTAAGCATTGGGTCAGGAAGATTCGCCACTTCCGGGGGTCGCGGCCGGTGAAGGGTTCGGGCTTCTGGATGTCGAGCTTTCCTTCCCGGGCCAGTGCGTCGCGGGTGTCGTCCTGCGAATTTTGAGTTCGGGGTGGGGGTCCGGCGTTGTAGTAGTAGTAGTAGTTGTTTTCCGTTTCCGCGCGGGGGGGGAAGTTGTCCATCGCCGGGCCCCATCCTCCTGGGGGTCCGCCATTGGGTGGTCCCCCACCGGGGTTTTGACCTACACTACCCGGGGCGGGTCCTGGGGCCCATCGAGGGGGAGAGGGTCCTCCGGGATTCGGGGGTCCGAAATAGTTGATGTCGTTGGGGGGGTTAGGCATCGGGGCGGGCGGGGGACGAAAGGGGTTGGCGGACAGAGGGGGTCGGGGCGCCCCGGGGCCCAGGGGCTGTCGCGGGGGGACTGGGGCGTTGGGACGGGGCGGAGGGGCGTTGCTACGAGGGGCGCGGAGGTCGAAAGGGGGGTCGGTCTCGTTGGGGCCCGTTGGCGGGGGGTGTTCGTCGACGGGGTTGCCCGGCTCGTCGATATAGGAGAGGGTCCGGTTGTCGTCGTCGACGCGTAGGGACGGTCGTTGGGAGCGGATTTTGGGGATGGCGGGTTGATCCCAGGTTCGGAAGGCGCTGGGCACCGAGCTGGCCGGGGCCGGGCGGAGAGGGAGAGGGGTGTGGGCGGCGGGTTGGTCGAACAGCCCCCCCGCGGGGTTGAGATTCCTCAAGATGCTGGAGGCCGCGTTGAGTTCTTCCTGCGGGGGGGGAACGGAAGATGGGGCTCCGTTTCGTGTCCCGACGGGTTCCTCGCGTTGCACGTGGAAGGAGCGGGCGGGGTCCAGGGGGTCTTCGAAGGGGCGGGGGTTCGGGCTAGTGTGGATTTCTTCGACCAAGGCGCGGAGCTCGTTCCGTAAGTTCTCGTCGAGGCCCAGGGTGCCTTGCGTATTCTCCGGGAGGTTCCCTTGCAGGTAGCGTTCGTGGAAGTCGAGGAGTCGGTCCGCCCAGACCTCCGGGGTTGCGGAGGGTGTCGGGGTAGCCTAGGCTGGTAAGGAAGGTGCGGGTACGCCTTGCGAATTCCGCAGGGGACAGGCGGAGGAAGCGGAGAACTTCGTCGCGTTGCTGGGCGTAGGCTTCGATCCTCTGCTGCCTGGGGGAAGGAGGGGTTTGAACGGCGAATGGTGGGCGGGGGGTGGGGGGGAATAGTTATCCGTAGCTTCCGGAGGGGCTGGGGCTGCAGCGGGGATTGGATACGCATAGTAATGGGCGGGGGGAAGGTAGGCGGGGTTGGGGGGTGCTGCGGAGTATCCTCCGGGGTTGATACGGGGGTTGTTGCCATCGGCGTGGAATGCGGGAGGGCGGCGCCAGCCCGGAGGTATTCCCTGGCTGATGGAGGGGGCGTAGAACACCTGGTTGGGGTCAGGGGTCCAGTGACGGGGCACGTATTGGTCCGTGAAGGGGCCCGGGTAGAATGGGGCGTAGGAATTTTCCAATATGGGCCGGCCGTAGGCGTCGGTTGGGTAACCGACTGGGTTGTACGCGGGGTTGAACGCAGACATCGAGAACGGGGTAAGGGGGAGTCTTGATATTATGTCAGGTTCCGCTGACGACGGTGGCTCAGTACACTGGCGAGTCCTTACTAGGCGGACGCGATGTCCTGCGTTTATAACCAGGCGCCCGGGGTTGGAGCGGAGGTGGGGAAGGCTTGCGAGGGGCCCCTATGGATAGCGGCCCGAGTAGGTCCGGAGTGATTCAGAGGGGTCTAAGACCGGAGGTACTGGTCGTTGACCTGGGGTGGGTGTCGGAGCTCGTTAGCGGACGCACGAGGGGATTGCGGGGTAGGCGGAGGCTTCTCGGCTGTCGGGGGGGGCGGGGTCGGTTGGATAGGGGGTTACCGGGGCTTGATGGGTTCCGGGGTGAGGGGGTAGTGAGGCCCGGGGTTGTCGTTAGGAATGTTCAGGTCGTGGCGCGTGCGCGGAGTTCGTACTGATGTAGGGAGCAAGGGAACTTCAGGGGAACAAAGGAAATATGTACAGTCGAGACGAGACGGAGACGAGACGAGACTGAGAAAAGATAGATTCGAAACCTAGGAACAGAAATACAAACGAGACGAGAGACGAAACATAGGAAACCGGTAAAATGTAATATCAAGACTAGGGTCCGAGGAGTCATTCTATGACTTATATACCAACTACTGGGTGCCTCCAAGGGCGGCGGATGTGATGGCGGGGGTCGACGGGGCTGTGCTGAGTCGACGGGTGTCGGGTACAACCCAAGTTCGGGCCGCGGCGGTATTCTGATGGGATCAGTTGGGGGCGCGGCCGCTCCGGGGCGTTGTGGCACTCCGGGATGGGTCGGGTGAACTAGGGTAGGGGGTCGGGGACGTATGACGTGTCCAGGAACGGTGGGGGAAGGTTTCAAGGGGGTGTTGATGGCTACGGATAGGGAGTTGCCGTCGGGGTTTGCCGGAGAAGCGTCGGAGTTGCCCAGTGTGGGCGTTGAAGGTGTGGGCGGGGTTCGGGGAGTTATCGGGAGGGGTTGGGGGCCGTGTCTAGGGATCTAGGGAGCGGGTCGCTGACATGACAGCCACCAGCACTTCCCCTGGACTTCCTGAGCCCCTGGGACCACTCCCCCACCATGCCTGACCCCATTACACATCATCAACTTGACACCCTGGCTCCCCCAACTTACCCTGGAGTATCATGACAACCTTGGAATGGACCACATCACAATTGATCCCATCAACATATCAATACAGCCCGCCCTCTGGTTGTAACCGACACTCATTGACTCTGTTAAGCTCCGCCAAGCCCCGCCACCACAGCTGACGTCCCCGGAGCTCTTCAGTAGTCAGTATATAAGAATAGAGTAGCTTCTCATACTCTAGTCTTGAGATTACCTATTACCTGCCTTACCTGATGTGTTTCTGATTGTTTCTTCTTGTGTTTTGTGTTCCATGTCTCGTTTTCCTTATTCTCAGTCTCCCGGTCTTATCTTGTCTCTATTCCATTATCATTTTTATTGTTCTGTGTCTCTGCCTGAATCTATTCTCATTCTTGTCTTGTCTTGTCTTCATCTCATTTTGTCCGACTCTGTCTCATCTCATTTGATTCTGTCTATTGTGTTTCAGTCCTCTCAACCATAATGTCCTCACAAACTCTGCAGTTACAATTACAAACCTCCAACACTCTTTACCAACCCTGGACCCTGCTACACACTTGGCTCCAAACCCCATCAATCCCTGTTAATCCCCCATCAGAACTCTGGCTCCACTCCTGTCATCCACGTAGCCTCCGCCTCCTCTGCACCCGCAATACTCATACATGGACTTATGCCTGAACCCCGCCAAGCCCATCCCCCATCCCTGCAACTCATCCTCTACTCCTCCAGACCTCCCCAGACTTGCTCAGATCAATCTCCACTAACTATCCTCACAAGCCCCCCATGTTTGGAACACCTTCAAGTGCCTGGTTGTTAGTGCAGGGAATCATGTCTGCCTAGTAAGGACTTGCCCAGTGTAGCTGAGCCCCTGTGGTCAGTGGAACCTGACAATGGAGTCTGGCCCTTGGGTTAAGAATGATAAAGCCAAGACCTTTCTCAGTGACAATTGCCAGTGACCTCACTTAGCAACAACACTGCTTCCTCTCTAAAAAGGGATATATTGAAAGCTGTGTGATTTCTTACTTATCATTTTTCTTGTCAGGCTTACAAAGATACTTGAATGGCATCTATACTTCAGGTATTAATGTCAGAAATGCTCTTTTCTTGTGTTTGACAATTTTTATGCATTATATCAATATTGCATATGTATACTTGGTTACCATACTGACATCCAGTATGTATCAGAAACACTTTGGCAGATGCCATTGCTGGCAGCAACTAATATTTCCTCTTGAAATACTATACCTACAAACAATATAAATACTGCCTGCACATAGAGACAAAAACAACAAACAGAGTACCATTTCCTTCATTAGCTCTCAGCTTACCAGCTTCAGATTCTTATTGCTCTCTCTCTTCATCACCAACAACCTAGCAACAACTCTTGATGACCCTTGTACTTGATTTAGCATGGGTGCCAACTATGAGTGCCCTTAGTATATTTACAACTTAGTGACACTAGTGACTATGGCTAGCACTAGTCTGCATTTGTCCTCCTGTTCACCTTAACTTCATTTATCCCTTGTTCTCCACTCCATTTCTATTGCTTAGTTCCCCTTTTCCTAGCAACTCCTTTGTCTCTATCAATTTCTCTTTCTAGCAATCCTTTTGTTACTGTCTAGCAAATCAGGCTAGCAATAGCAACACTTTACACTTCACTCCTCATTATTAGCTCTCACTTTCTGGGATGGTTACTGACTTGCCTCTATTATCTTCCTATTGCTAGCTACCCTATCTAGTTGCTAGTGTTTAGGTCTTCTTTTTTTGATTTCTTGCACAGCAGCTAGGTAGCATAGGAGCACATCACTGTATTAATTCTATTGGAATAACAGTGAAGTTACCTTACCTTGTGATCAACATGTTCATCACAGTTCTTTATTAAACTGGGCCCTAATCAAAACAATATTGGCTGTCTCAGGGAACTATGGCATGCAGGTATGACAAAATAGAAATACAGTGACTGGTCAGTTAGACCAACCTAAGTGTGATCAGAGAGAGAGAATGACTTAGATTGAGTGATGTGAGAACTTGGTGTATCTGTGGTATTTCCAGATGTCATGCTACTACATCTGGAATGTACTTAAATACTAGCTAGAGTGCATGCCCATGTGATAAAACATATGTGAGCAGCTAAACTACTATTGACCAAAGGTGATTGTGCAATGCTGATGTGATATGTTGGAATACCTTAACAATTACTTTTGTCAAGGTAGCACTACATATGCTCAATCCAAAACCACATAAGTCACTATGTACTATGTCTCATTGTTTCTTGAACTCATTTTATGTTTAGTCCTCCACTTGCCTTCAGTGAAGCTACTACATCCCCTCAAACTGGAATCATGTAAGCTATTGCTGACCAATCAATTCTGGAACTCATTTGATCTCTAGCCATCTACCCACCTCTGATGGCAAGACTACACACTCAATGCAGATGCAAACTATGTTTGTCATTTCTGCCTTATTCTCAAATGCATCCTATGTTCAGTCTTTTGTCCACCCTTGTCAGACCAATACTCCCAGATCCTCATCCAACTTTGCAACTTGCTATACCACCAAGGATCATGTCATCTCCAGGACAAACAACTAAGAAGGGTAAAGGGGCCTCTGCTGGATTGCTGCACACCCAGATGGACTTGGATATGAGTTTGCAGCCTATTGGAGGTCTCTTGTTGCATTAGGGGAAAGCAAAATAGGTGTTTCTTCCAATTATGTTGTATATTCTGTCTGAGATTATGTGATTTCCTTTGGGTTTATGATTGTAGCACATTGTGACTACATTACTATTTCAACATCCATATCTATCATTACCTCATCTATTCAGTAAAATTTACTCTCCCTATTCTGATTCCTCCTATAGTATAAAAGGCATCAGAATAGTTGTAGTAAGCAGTTTTGCAATCTTAAGACTTACACCAGTTCTTACTCACAAGACTAAGCTTTTGTGACCATATGCTACCATTTCAGGTGGTCTACTGTTACATATTTTGAACTACTACAAGTCCTATCTTCTATAGTAATTTTTCCTAACTCTGATACTGTAGATTCTAAGTTGAATAGACTTAATAGAGTTTGTGATAAACATGAGTATTTCTCAGACAATGTAGTTTGCACTATTCAAGTTGAATGGTGGGTACATGCCATCTATGATACAGGAGATTAGGGCAGATACTGTGATTCCAAAGGGAATTCAGCAGTTTGCTCACCAAGCTCTAAAGAACTTGGCAGTGGTGCATGACACAATCATAGAGGCATGCATCTTTCAGACATGTCTGGCCAATTCACATTGCAGGCCTGACTCAAACTAGAGAAAGATGCATTGGTGTACCTTTCAACAAAAAACCTCAACCTACCCAAAGACAGAGCAAGAAAACTCTGCCCTAAGTGGGTTGGGTCATATAAGATTTTGGAGGCCTACAGTAAGACCTCCAACTATGTGTTGGAGCTGCCTACGGCACTCCAGGAACAAAGGATACATCCTAAGTTCCATGTGTTGTTGCTGCACTCCTATAAGGCCAGTGACAATACTTTATTCCCTAACAGGGCAACACCAGAGCCTTATGACTTTGGCACCCCAGACAACTAGAAATGGTTTGTCAATGACCTAGTAGGTCATTGTTGGGATGGTAAGAATCTCAAATTTGAGGTTTGCTGGAGTCTTGGAGATACTACTTGGAAGTTCCTCATAACATGCAAGGACCTAGTGGCCCTTGACAGATATCTGGAGCTGCAGGGCATGCAGCACCCTGTGCAATTGGTTAGAAGGTCTAAGTTAACTTGACTTAGTCCCAGAAGTTGACAGGCTGCTGTGCTGGCAGCCATCAATAATTTTTTGGCTGTGTGCAAAGTCCAACTGGACTTTGTCTTCTTCCCCATTGTTGGTGCTATGCACCAACATTATAGAGAGGACTGAATCCTTGCCCCATAGGCAAGAAAAAGAAACCACCAGGTGAGGTGGACATAGATCTGCTGGGATATTTGTTCAGCTCTGGACAGAGCTCAAGAGGGGGAGGATCAGGGAGTAGTTCACTCCCTGGCTTTGGAGGCTTTGCTGCATTGGCAGAAGGCTTGGTGCTAGGGGACATAGCACCTCCAACAATGAGAAGAGCAGCCCCAGCTCACAGGGACACAAGGCTCACAAGTGAGGAACTACCAGTGGTGCCAAGAGATGTAGCTCTGCTGAGCTATGCAGTGGCAATGCAGCAGTTGCCAGCAAGGAGATGTGGGCTGCCCCTTCAACAAGGCAGAGCAGGCAGAGGGTGTGGGGGACCATTGCCCTCCTCAAGGAGCAGCAACAGGATGTGGGGAACCACTAGCCCCCCCCCCTCAGTCTAACTTTGGATACCCTGTGGCCACACAACCAGTGTAGTCCCAGGAGTTCCAGTAGTATGTGATGCCACAGTTTGCTATGGCCCCACCCCCAGTAGCTAGTCCCAGCCATACAATGAGCATGGCAGGTCAATGATGACATGCCACTATGTCATCACAGGTAGGGATCTTGATCCCTGCAGCATTGTCATTAGAGGCAATGGAGGTGGATGATGATGGCCCAGAGTTAATTCCAGCTCTGATGCAGTTGTTGGCACCTCTTCAGTAGTCATATCTGCCATTGCCTACTGGGACGCATCTATTGGACATGCCCTTGTCATTGTCAAGTGCATTGGGGCAACCAATGGTTGCCTCAACTAGCAAAGGAAAGGGCAAGGCAACTGCAATGTTGCCACTTGTCAGGTTCCACTGACCTCAGGGGCTCAGCTGCACTGGGCGAGTCCTTACTAGGCAGGCGTGATCCTCTTGCACTGGTAACCAAACACTCGAAGACATTCCGGGCACTGATGGCTTGTGTGGATAGTTGGTGGGATGTGATCCGGATGGGTCCGGGGAGGTCCAGAGAAGTCAGATTGCGAGGAAACAAGACGGTCTTGGCGGGGTTCAGGCAGAAGACTGTATGGGAGATTCGTGGAAGCAAAGGAGTAGGCGGCTGTGTGATCAATGAGAATGGAGCCGGGGTTTGATGGGAGATCATTTGGAGTTGATGGAGTCTGGGACCGAGCAAAGAGTGAGGTTCGGACCTGGTAAAGGAGTGTTGGGGTTCGTAATCGTAATCGTGGAGTTTGTGAGGTCGTTAAGGTTGATGAAGACTTGGGCACAACAGTCGGACAGAGTCACTGAGACAGCGTCAGACGAGATGACATGGAACAAGAGTAGATTTGAGTGGAGATACGAGACGATAACGAGAATAATAGCAAAATGGAGACAGGACAGGACCGGGAGACTGAGATAAGACCGGGAGACTGAGATAAGACCGGGAGACTGAGATAAGACTGGGAGACTGAGATAAGACCAGGAGACTGAGATAAGACCAGGAGACTGAGAGTAAGGAGAACGAAACACAAAACACAAAAAGGAAACAATCAGACCATAGGTAACGTTAAGCAATATCAAGACTAGAGTACGAAGAGCTACTTGACGGCTTATATACTGACTACCGGAGAACTTCAGGGTACGTCGGCTGCTGCGGCGGGGCTTGGTGGAGCTTGACGGAGTGGGCGGGTGTCAGTTGCGATCGAGGATCGGGCCGCACTGATATGTTGATGGGATCATTGGGGAATGCAGGTCGCCCCAAGGTTGTCGTGATACTCTGGAATAGGTCGGAGGAACCAGGGTGTTTAGTTGATGATGGGTGGCGGAGATCAGGAACAGCGGGGGTGGTTCTCAGGGTTTGGAGATCCAGGGTAAGTGTCAGTGGCTGCGGGGAAGGCACTGAAGTTGGCCAGAGGGCCGTCGGAGTTAGCCGGGGAGGCGTTGGAGTTAGCTGAAATAGGCGTGGGGCATGGGCGGAAGTTTGGCAGAGCGTCAGGGGTTTTTTGGGGGTTCAGAGGGTTGATGGGCAAAGGTTCAAGGGACGGGTCATGACACCACTCACATCAGCACAGAGGAGTAGCACTCCCTCATCAACCACCTAGAAGATGGTTGAGCAATACTTCTCTGTGAAGGAGAAGATCAAGGGCAAAGCAAAAGAGCCTGAGCCTTCAACTGCCATGGATGAGCAGCTTGCTCACCTGCTCCAGCAGCTTCACAAAGCCAGAGTTCCAGAAAACATTGGTGCTGATGTCTTTGACAATTCTGTAGTGCAGCTAGCACTAGCTCAAGTTCTGAATGAACTTGATATTGTTTGAAATCAAAGAGATGAAGCTCAGGCAGACCTATTCTGTTCAGCTTTGGGGAAGGAGAAGCATGTAGTAACCCTTCCTAACCCTCTAGAAGCAAAGAAGGTGCATACTGAGCCTTCTATGTTTATTGAGGGATCCTCAACACAGAGGGCACTACTTGTGCCCTATGATGATATGTGCCTGCTGGTGATGAACAGGGGATAGACAAGTGCCCTGATTTTGAGACAGCCTTGTCCTCTGCTAGGCCATCAAAGCCAGTGGTGGCCCAAGTGAAGCCATCAAAACTAGTGGCTACAAAGGAGGGAACATTAAGGCCCTCCATAAGAAGAGCTGGCACTGTGCAGCCAGCTGTAAACAGAGGCAGACAACTCTGCAGTCATTGCCACCCCAATTGCTTTCCCAGCCAATATTTCTCTGGGATCAGAAGCTGGTATGATTGAGGTCCTTGGATTGAGGACCTATATGATGCCTGGTATACTCCCTCAGGAGTTTAGAATACCAGTGCAATGGAATCCATTGATGACACTACTGAGCATTGTTACAAAGAGCAGCACAACACTAATGCCAGACAGCTGTTAGCTATTGATGCTAAGAAGTCTAAATTGGACCTCAAGCATCTGAATGATATAGTGCCCAGCCACCTACCAGATAGCTAGGATACCATGTTGGTTTGTGGGCACTTTGAGTGCCAGAATGACTTCAGGGGTATGCTACACCCAACTTCTATTGGTTGCCAATGACCAATGCAGTCTTTGTTGGCAATAAAGCAGTCTTTTTCCACTCAGCAGAGATGGCTGGGATATCTCACATATCCCCATGTTACAAAGTATTGTATCAATGGGCTCCTCATAGGATGCCTATGAATCCAGAGCAGATTTGCCTGATCCTTAAACTCATTTGGGTTGGAGGATCTAAGGTCACAATGAGGGAGTGGATTCATGCTGCTGTCCTTCTTCAGCAGTTGCATTGGATCTCATTCTATACAGCTCCACAATTGAGGGACCACACAATGAGGCAGGCTATGAAGCTAACTCCTGTAGAGTTGGAAACATCTCTGCCCAGAGGGGACTGTCATTGGGTACTGGTCCCTTTACCCTCACATTCATCAGCCATGCTAGGCCACACAGACAACAATATGCGAGGAGCAGGACTTAATCAAGTCCTGATCAGCCATCACTTTAACATTGAGGCATGGGTGCAGTACATCCTGCACCATGGCCACTCAGGTTCACAGAACCTGTACTCAGATGTGGCCATCAATGCCACTTTGCACATGGACCAACACTTGGTCTTTGGTTACATTTTGGGTTGGGCACTGGCCCTGACTAGTCTACATGCATGAACAGCCTATATGAGGCTGTTTGCAATAGTGGTGGCTCAGCCACATCTCTATTGAGAGGCAGTAGACACTTACCAATCCAGTGTAGGGGAGTTTAATGCAATTACCTCCTACACTTTCACTCTATGTAGGCTGCAAGTGCTGCCTACACAAATCAACAATTTGAGTGAAATGGAGGTGATACATCACCTCCTGGCCAACCATGTGCCTCCCTCTTGGCTGAATCACATGTATACCTATGGCATATGCTTCCTTGATCACCATTGGTCCAGAAGTGCCCTGCATGTGGACTTGTTCATGCAGATTGACAATGAATACCATCATTGACTCCAAACCATTGGGGTACTTTCTCTATTACCAGAATACAATGGATGGTATGTCCCCACTGCTGATGACTAGGAGCACTTTCATGTGCTCCTCCAAATTCATGAGAGCAGAGGCTACTTTCCTCTTGACACAGCTGAATGGCTGCACTTTAATGAGGATGGCATTTTCACTCACCTCCTGCACTGACCTGCAGAAGTCATGAGTGCCTCACAAGCTGCTGCTGAGGAGCCATCATCAGTGGCTCCTCCCACAAGTGCAGCCCCAACTGAGGAGGGGCCTTCATTGTCAGTGGCTATAGCTACTTCCATCCCACCATTGAGCTCTGGTGCATCCTCAGAGGATGCACCTACAGAGGAGTCCCTGGAATTGGACTATGCCAATGATTCTGCATTGACCACACCAGTCCAACTGACAACAACCCCACAAGTTGTCCCCAGCCCCATGGAAGTGGTGGTAGCAACTAATATTGCTACTCCTACCACTCCTGAGGCTGGATCCAGTGGCCCCAGTGATATGGCTAATGCTGTATTAGAGCACTGGGTGGATATTGTGAGTAACAAGGAAGCAGAGGCCTTGAAGATGGATGAATGAGCAGGGTGAGCTATTATCATAGCTCATAGAAAAGTGATAACCACATCTGGGCTTGAGCAGCCCATATTTTTCACTCAGCACAGTTGGACAGTGCACTGAAGTATACTTGTCCACATAGAATCAGTTGATTCTACTACTGATATACATAGGAATTCACATGCAAATTCCAGTGCACACCCTCAGGTGGGATGCCATATCCCACCCCTTATTCTTTGACTTTATTTGTGTTAGACATGAGTCTGTTGACAGACTCAAAAGGGGGGTGCTCCATTACACACTGTACATATATTACCTATTAATATTTAAGTACACTGATAGCATCATGTGACACTATCCCTAAAAGTATCATACTATTACTTACATAAGGCAGCACCTTACTTCATACTTTGTAGACAGAACTATTGACTAGTTTTGACTTATGTTGTGTGAACCATAAGCTATGCAACCCATACCAGAAACATTACAAAGGCAGTGTTCCAAACTAATTGTGGACTCTTTGAACCTCTGGTGATGTTCTTTGGTCTTACCAATGGCAGACTCTTTGAACCTCTGGTGATGTTCTTTGGTCTCACCAATAGCCTAGCTACTTTCCAGACTATGATGAATGACATCTTTCATGATCTGATTGTGGAAGGTGTTGTTTACATGTATCTTGACAATATCCTCATTTACACTCAAATCTTGGAGGGGCATTGTTGAGTGATAAGACCCACTTGTTGCTGAGCACCATTCTTGGCATTTCTGATTAGACAGCAGCTGACTATATTGCACATGATCATGCACAAGTCACAATACTTATCACATAGAGTCTAGCCTCAAGGTCTGGAACAATGTAGCCTCTGCACAGAATTTTAGCAATCATGAGACTTATAGATCATGAGCCACATCACATAGAGTCTGGACTTTGGATCTAGAACAATAAGGCCAAGACCTTTTTTAGCAACAATTGCTAACAACATTAGTTGGTGACCACATGGCCTCCTCTCTAAAAAGGGATATATCAAAAGCCATGTGATTTCTTACTTATCATTTTTCTTGTCAAGCTTACAAACATACTTGAATGGTGTCTACACTTCAGGTATTGATGTCAGAAATGCTCTTTTCTTGTGATTGACAATTTTTATACATTATATTGACATCACATACATATACTTGGTTACCAGACTGACATCTAGTATGTATCATAAACACTTTGGCAGATGCCATTGCTGGTGGTGACTAATATTTCCTTTCTAAATACTATAGCTACAAACAGTATAAATACTGCCTGTACATAGAGACAAAACAACAAACAAAGGACTGTTCTCCTTCATTAGCTCTCAGCTTACCAGCTTCAGATCTCTTATTGCTCTTTCTCTCATCATTGCCAATGACTTAGCCACAGTCTTGACACTTGACAACCTTGACCTCAACTTAGTATGGATGCTGACTGTGGGTACTCTTTGCATTATTTTGACTTAGCAATGCTAGCAACTACAGCTAGTGACTAGTTTGCATTTGTTCCCCATTCTACTTTAACTCCATTCATTCTTTGTTCTTAACTCCTCTTTTTATTGCTTAGTTCTCTCTTTTCTAGCAACCCTGGCAGGTGTAGCAGAGTGGCCTGAGGCAAAGAACAAGAAGGAAGTGCAGGCTTTTCTTGGGTTTGTCAACTTCTACCAGAAGTTTATACAGGATTTCTCCCACCACACACTCCCCCTCTTCAACCTCACTGTCAAGGATACAGCATAGTGGTAGGAGTCCTTGCAGCAAGCTGCCTTTGGTTCCCTCAAGCAAGCTGTTACCTCAAAACCTGTCCTCCTGTTCCCATATGATGACTCTCCCTTCCATGTTGAAGCAGATAGCTTGGACTTTGCCACAGGAGCAGTTCTTTCCCAGCAGTCAAAGGAGGATAGCAAGTGGTATCCAGTAGCTTTCTACTCCAAAAGCCTTAACACAATAGAATGGAACTATGAGATCCACAACAAAGAGATGCTTGTGATTATTCAGTCCTTTAAAGAATGGCAGCATTTCCTTGAGAGTGCACAAACATAAGCTTGAAGTCTGGACAGACCACAAGAACCTCAAGTACTTCTGTTTTGCTAAGAAACATAATCAATGCCAAGCTTGGTGGTCCCTGTATCTGGTTAACTTTGACTTCTCACTGCATCACAAGCATGGACAGAGCATAGGCAAGCCAAATGCATTTAGGCAGGCTGAGCATGGCACAGGAGCAGGGGATAATAACAACATTGTCCTTCTCAAGCCTGAGCTCTTTGCCATCCATGCTTTAGAAGGGATTGTGGTTTATGGGGACAAGGCAAACATCCTCAGAGACATCCAAAGAGGGAACTGAGAGGGTGCACAAAAGAATGCAGTTGCCCAGGCTGCACAGGCCCTATAAGCTCAATGAGCAAGCAGAGTTAAGTTCATACATGCAGATGAGTGGGGTCTTCAGAATGGGCTCCTGACCTTCCAAGGATGCATCTATGTGCTTAACATTTTAAAACTTTGCTGGTGCAGTGTAGAGCAACACCATGACTCTTGGGTAACCAGACATTCTGGAAGGTGGAAGATGCTGGAGCTGGTAAACCAGAATTACTGGCAGCCACAGATCTCCCAATATGTAGGCACCTATACTAGCACCTGTGATCTCTATTTCCTCACCAAGCCTTGTCACCAGGCACCCATGGGTCAACTCCACCCTCTTCCCATTCTGGCTGCTTGCTGCAGTGTTGCATTGGTGGATTTGTAAAACTCCCAGATGCTCATGGGTATGATGTGGTGATGGTAGTGGTGGACCTCTATGGTAAATGGGCCCACTTCATTCCTACCCACACAACATGCTCTGCCTTGAGAACTGCTAGCCTGTATTGCAAGAATGTCTGGAAGCTCTTACTTCATACTTTGTGGACAGAATCAACAACTGGTTTTGACTTACAAAGTGTGTATTGTAAGCTGCACAAACTATAATGGAAATATTACAGCCCCTCAACCTCGTAGCAATGGTTGTCACTTCTGAGGTATAGACAGACATACTATGATTAGGAGAAACTGTGTTCAATTAGAACAATGCACCCAACAGAGTAAGGTGCACTGTAATCATGATGGCAAAGTAGTTATGCCAGATGGTTTGTTGATTCCCAACTGTCTCTCCATTGAATGCATTGAGGACTGGCACAGTAGTTATCACCTCCTTCCCGAGTCCTCTACATCCAGTAGTTGGACTTTTACGAGTTTTGCGCGCAATGTTTTTGATGGGAGAATACTCATTTAGTCCGACTCTCCAGTTAGACCTAGTCCACCGATCAAATTGGAACGTGGGCCCTCGAGAACCTCGAGATATTCATGCGTGATTAGTAATGCAATACATCAGAAAGGAGCCTTTTCCCCTTCTCTCTCGCTAAAGATCCAGAATGTGGGACAAACTTCTTGGCATATCGAAGCCATGTTAGAGATTGACACCTGTTGCTACCACCTATTCATATTGAGCACGCGGCGTGAAGTAAAATTGAAGCACCAATTCTTGTGAGCTACTTATCGATTAAATCATTAATAGAAGTTAAAAGGTAATTTTATGATGACTCAGTGGTGTCTGATTTCGACTCTTCGTCATGCAACCATGGCTCTTGTCATGTCATGGGTCAAGTAATGCAGATGACCACTCACACTCAATGCGCGACCAAGGAACCAACCTTCTTTCGAACATCTTTGGAACTGGAGCTTCCTCTTCCCTTCATCTTTCCAAAAACGACAACCTTCCCCCTCTCTCCAGCCCTTCCGGTCCTTCCCGCACGATGCAAGAAATCAATCATGTTCCTTGGTTCATCTACGATGAACACATGATGGATCGAGGGAGAAAAATCGAGCCCTCGAGAGAGCAAAGAAGTGGTTATTAGTACGTGCGGTTCTGTCTTTGGGTCTGAAGCAACAACAACATCCGATGTAGTAGGTTCTGTCTTGACACTTGAGTTGTCCTTCGAATTCTTGTCTCGTACGCGAAGGAAACCGTCGAGATGGTGATTCGAACCTCTCTTTCTGTGCTGGCTAGTGCTGCTAAGTGCGATATTCTTAATGTCTTGCTCATCCAGATAAGCTCCTAGCTCTTCAACCTTTGTGCTTTTGTTACAGAAGATCAAAACTTTACTCAAATGGTGTGCGTTCCCATTGGTGTTTAACTTGGATGAATCCTCGGCCCAAACGTGTCGTATTCGGTGTTCGATATCGGCAAGTTTGTTACCACCACTCCAGCTCACATACTCGGTTCGGAGGGTCTTGGGGAGACGATGCAAGCGTGGTGAAGCAAGCCGCATCAATTTAGGATGATGAGCATCAAGGTAAGCAGCAAGAGAGGCTGGAATTGTTGCGCTAGTGAGGATGAAATTGAAGGGGTAGCTATACGATATCGATGTTGAAGCAGTAGTAGTGTTGGATGGTTGAGACAAAGACGGGGCGGGAGTGAGAGGAATCGGCTGGCCGCGAGCCGCACTGATGTCTGCGAGAAGCTGACGTGTAGTCTCTTGGAAGTCCGAATCTGCAAGGCCTTTGGTCGAGACAGATTCTTAGAGAAAAAATTTGAGCTTACCAAACAAGACATCCGCCTCATCTACAACCACCCATTCAACATTAGCCAAGCCCATCTCCGGTTTGTTCCGCCATTTCCCAAATCCAACCATCTTGTCTCTCCCTCGTCTAAGTTTTAGACCAAGCCCTTCATCGGAATTTTCAGCAAGATTCTCCTCATTATGCTCCTTGCGATCCCAACCTCTTCCTTTCACCATTTCAAGCAGTTTCATAGGTGTGCCTACGACAACGTCCACAGGAAACCCTGAGCGTTCCTTTATTTCAAACTCTCCTGACTGTTTGCCCGCCTCAAGCTGAACCGCCATCTGGCGCGCTGTTGCATCACGTTCTTTTGTGGTTTTGACATTCGCTCGGCTAGCACATAAGACGCGTAACTTGACCTTATGCAAGAGGGACTTCGCGAATGAAGACAACTGACGTGAAAGTTCGTGAGTGGGCGCAAGTATCAAAGCGCGGGGATTGAGTGGACGTTGGGGTTGGTAAGGGTGCGATGTCGAAGCGGGATCGGGTTCCGATAATTTGAGGTTTTGAAGGACAGGGAGAAGATATGCGAACGATTTACCAGAACCCGTTTCTGATGCCAGAAGAAACTGTTTCCAGTCATCAGACTTTGCGTTTGCAGCGTCATTCAAAAGCCATTTGAGGCTCAGCGCCTGAATGGGTGTCGGAGATGGGTCAGGTCCAAGGACTTCCTTTAAACAAGACAGAATCCCCGGCATGAGGGGTGGTGACGTGAACCCAGCCGTGAGTTCGGCGGGATCAGCTCGAGTGGTGTCCGCGTCAGATAGCTCAGGTATTGAAGATGAAGTTTCGCTAGTTTTTGCCAACGATTGTGTGATATGCCGGATTGATTCTGTTTGAACCTGTTGTCGATACCCTGCTCGACCTACGTCCTTTTTTCCCTGCGAAGTGAGCAATTGTGTCGAGTTTCCGGAAGCGCTGTCGCTTCTTGGACTCTGCTGCATACGTTCCCGTCCTCTCATTTTATGCTGATGAACCTCTTTCCAGTCCTTAGAATCGTCAAATCGCATGGGCTTTTGCCTTCCCGAAAAGGCTTCTTCTTCCCATTTTCCAGTTCTATTGTTTCTCCTCCCATGCCTAAATGATGCTCTCACACCCTGGCTGGCCTTCGGAGGCGCAGGCTTTAGGCCTTGGTGAGGAAGAGAATCTCGTGGAAATTCACGTTTAGAAGGAAATCGTTGAGCATTTGCTCTGCCTCCACGAATAACCGAGTGACTGGTCAACTTGGAAGAGCTCCCTTTTCTCTCTACGTCATTTTGGTAGGGTGCAACTACTAGGGTTGACGTTCTAGATCCTGATTTTTCTCGTAGATCCTGCGTGAGCCGTCTCCGAGACGAGCCTAAAGAAGACGAGATCCAGTGAATAACGAGCTAATAATTGCATTGGACTTCAACGCAACTCTTAGTTATTTTATCAGATACAACTGCGCTCGTATGAAAGAGAGATAATGTGTCATGTGTTGCTCTGGATATTGGAGGAATCGTCGAACGAAGCATAAATCCAGCAGCAGACCGTCTTTTCTAAACTTCAACAAGAAACGACATGGAAATTTTGGCACTTGCACAAACAACCTTTGATCCAAACATTCCGGCAGCGGCCTTTCTTTTTATTTCATTAACTAACTAACTAGAAAGTAATTAAGTCAACGTACAGAATCAATATTATATACTAAACATTAAAAATACAGAATAATACAGGATGTAAGGGAGGATGCTTGAAACAATACGACTAATAGAAGTAATTTGACTATAATTGTGAGCGAGCCGTGAAGAGGCCAGAGTTATGTAAAATAAATCTTTTGGGGCGAGTTCAGTAAGATATGTGGATAGAGTAGATAAATGACGATTCTCATCGAATGATCTAACGTGAGAATCCTACTTTGAAGAGTAGTGCGGTAACAAAGAAGATGGCAAGATCTGCGAGGTGAAGACACTCCAAAAGACTAATCGAAATCAATGTTTGATGAGAGGGGGGCGACGCGCTCACCTGCACAGGCAGTGGGTGGTGAGAGCGGTAGATATTGCACGGAAAAAACGAAAGATGTCTTGACCCTACTGTTTTTGACTCAGCATCCGCCAATCAGTGGCACTGAGCCGAAAATGACTTCAAGTGTGTGCAAGCAAACGCAAAGAAAACGTGTACAGGATGTCGCGTTGTGTGCAACCCAGGCTCTGAGAATGCTCCTTACCCTTCGAACCCGCATTTACGACACCACCGTTTTGCTCATACAATCCTTGGATCAGAGTCGAATTAACCGTGCTTCGTTAAGTCACATACGATGAGAATGCGACGAAGGTCCCTTTGGAACCATCTTTGAGCTGAAGTTTGGTTTCAGGCCCGTTATTTCTCAATTAATGATCATACAGCCTGTCACGACGACGCCTTGCAAGTTGCTTTGCTGTAATTTATTAGCTCAGTCTCCCTGCGACGAAGTACAATGAATTTCTGTTGACACCGGGAACAATCCAAGATTGATATACAACAGTTATGATACAAAACATCTGCGCGATTATCATACCTATCATCTTGCTGCCTAGTAATTGTTCCATTGCACAGCCTGCCACTCGTGTTCTCGCGCCTATTGCTTCTCAAATCAGGATTTCCGATTGAGTATCTTACTCCAATTAAGTGAACACCACGGGAGACCAATCAATGCCAAGCAGACACTCCGGACGAAGTGGTGACAATAGATCAGAATTAGTCACAATCTTGAAAGTGTTACCCTACTGACCTTCGAATTCTGTCCCATGTCTCTGGCAATATGAGATCTGGGGTACAAAGTTGCTTGATTTTTACGAAAAGAGATGTTACGTTAGTTGGTGCGTCTTGACCGCTGTTGAACATGAATCTCTGAACGTAATATGATTGTAATCCACGACATGCCCGAGATGATCAAAAACGCTAACAGCATTGAGCAGTGAACAGATGAATGTGTCGTTGAGATGGACTCTGATCTAGAGGAAACCGATGACGATACAAGGCCAAGGCATGCAATGTGCATGCATATCTTTGTGTACCTCTGAAACGCGATAGAGTTAGTATGAGTACAGAAAACGCACCGACCAGGCCAGGATGTGATGTCCACAGCCTCCGTTGTTCACTGATGTTACTCGGCCATTGCGGTTATTGTTGTACTCGATTCTGAGACACACAATCCCCGCTGAGAATCCTATATACCTCCCTGACGGATAAGTACAGTAAATTATCATTGAATGGATGGCCTGAATGAAAGGAAGAACTATCCTGTCACCCTGATCACCCGACCATAACGATGGTAACGGGTCAATCTATGCCTTGGTCGATAGAACCAAAGTTTCGCTTCAAGATCTGTAACGTCTGGACTCCATTGCGTTACAGCGTTGAACGTTGAAGTTTTGAAGAAATGAAGAATGGTAAACAGCAATAAGAAGCCTAATATTAGTCAACCTCAATATGGCACCCAACATGGAAAAACAAATAAGGAAACCAACTGTTGAAGAGAAGAAATTGCATCACGGAACACTTGTCTGTGCACGGCAACCGAGTTCATGTGGAGTGTTCATTGTGTGTAATGAAATAAAGAAATTGAGAACTTTGGGGCACATATGATCCGGGTACGTGATGCCAAACGTTGTTTGCAATTGTACGGAGCGGCACTCTTACATATGCAACATACTTATGTATATGGACTCTGGAGGTACCGGTGCCAGCTTAGATCTATCAGAGCCAGCTATTTCTCTCTCTGTTATGTCTACTTCTAAACGGTTCCGTCCACCGAACATAAATCTGACTTTGGCCAGTCAAAAACGACCACAGGATATCGAGCTCGAAGCCGAGTCCCCTGTAGAGTCCCTTTCCGACGAGGACGACCTGGACGAGTTCGAGGATACATTACAACTTTCGTCAGGCGAGTCGTCACCGACCACGCCGCCGTCAATACCCGCCCTCAAGCTTGACACGTCGGACGAGGACAGTAGTTCAGATGATATTGCACGAGGTCTGGAGGAATTGAAGCAGTTGCGGGAAAGTGTCAAGCAGAACTTGAAATTGCGGCCTATACGTTCGCATAGTGCATTGCCCAAGGTCGATCTCAATGTAACTCCCCGATCACCTTGGCCATCATCGGCCATGCCGTGGAGAGATAGAGAACCTGCTTCGCCCAGCGCAACTAGTCCTACATCAAGCACATCCAATTATTTCACTCCATTATCGACGACAGCTCACCTTTCAACTCCTTTTAACGCGAGTTGGGCTACCTCTGATCCTTCAAGCTCTGATGCGTCAAACTCTGATATTCCACTTCCACGAGGTGTTGAAGCAGCAGAACTTTACAAATGCCTCATGTCGCAAAGACATCCACTCCTCATTGACACCCGCCCACCGACCTCGTTCGTTTGCTTCCACATCAAGGACAGTGTAAACATCGCTATTCCATCTCTTATTCTCAAGAGATGTCGAAAGCCTGGCGGCGGTTTCCAGTCGCTTGATGCTTTACGCCAGTTTATCACTACGGATGGCAGCAAACAATCTTGGGATGGATTGATGTCATCTACTCATTCAATATGGGATGGCAATGTGGTGATATACGATGATGAGATGGATGTCAAAGATAGAGATAATGTGGGCGTGACGGCATGGGCATTGATCCCAGTGCTGTCTCCCTTGGTCACTCATGGCAGTGTTGATTATCTCAAGGGGGGTATCTCAGCGGCTGGATATGATTCTGCCCTCGAAACTCTGATTATATCAGGTGGCGAACTGAACTTCGGTTTTAATGTTAACTCTCCGCCTCCACAGGCGGGAGGTGGCGGAATGAAGAAGGGAGGTGGATTGTTCCAACTTGACACTCACTCAGCTTCCCTCTCGAAGCCTCTCCCTGAAGTCGAGCCCTCATCCATGACGTCGTTGAAATCTTCCTCACCTCTACCCTCCTCACCTCTACCCGTCATCCCGCCGAGTACCCATGATGACCAAATTACCGACTCTACCCCATCTCCTCCGCCCTCCCATATCAGTCCTTATCGTCCTCCACCTCCTAAGCGACGTCCTAGCCAGCCCACTCTGCGACGAATTGATACACGTTCTGCCGAGCGTCTCAATGGCAATGCTCCCAGTCTCTCGATCCGTACACGACCGTTGAGATCTGCGACCTTGGCTGTTCCTCCCTCTCATATCCTTCAAGCACCTGCCTCACCCTCCCATCTGAGTCTCGTCTATTCCAACTACTCCCCTCCTGGTTCGGCGGCACGCTTCAATACACCTTCCTCCCCATCGCATGATCTTTCAAATTTTCTCACAGCTTACTACACCCCTCCTCACACACCTGGCACACCAAAACCGTTCCTATCTTCCTCACCAGTAACCGCACGGCCGGACGACAATCCTCCGACGACTGAAGAAGCCTTCCCTGCATTTACAATATCCACAATTCTTCCCAATTTCCTTTATCTTGGTCCTGAGCTTACCGCCCCGGAACACGTCACTGAACTTCAAGAGCTGGGGGTCAAGCGTATCCTCAACATCGCCATCGAATGCGATGACGATCAAGGTCTGAACTTGAAAGAGGTATTCAGATATCACAAGATTCCCATGCGGGATATCGTGGAAGAAGAGAACATTTCTCGTGGGGTCAAGGAAGCTTGTGAAATTATTGGTGGGTTTTCCCGATGGTTATCATTTTTATATCACCTTTGACTTCCTTTTGATCACTCAGATGATGCTCGCCTACACTCTACACCTGTTTATGTGCACTGTAAGGCCGGGAAATCTCGCTCTGTTACAGCAGTCATTGCCTATCTCATCCACGCCAACCACTGGACTCTATCGAAGGCCTACAGCTTTGTCCTGGAGCGGCGTAAAGGCATCTCGCCTAATATCGGTTTTGTCTCGGAGCTCATGTCTTTCGAAGAACAAGAACTTGGTGGAAAGTCCATTGGTGTCCATCCTACTGTGCCCGCCAGCATGTCACAGCACGACCAGCCTCCGCCCGATACTTCCTTCGGTGCTGCGGCTGTTGGCGGTGGGCACCTCCGTCGTGGCCATGTGCGCGAGAGCTTGCCACCACCTGCATTGACTGGGATGGAGAACGATAGCTCGATGACTGGATCAATGTCAGCAGGCGGGCTCCTTGAGAGGGTCAATGGTGACTCCGGACAGGAGATGGAAGTCAAGGATGCTTCAGGGCGTTATCGCCATGCACGACGGGCGCCTGTTGATGAGAACACCTTGCAGCCTATGCGTCGGGTTAGCAAGGCTGGGCTGGAGAGCTCTTATATATAGCGCGCACGGATACCCTGCTCTTGTAGTTGATACCATTACGTCTCTTGTCCCGATGGTGACACTCAGCCCCTTTTCTTGTTGATTTCAGTTCTCTGGTGCCTCACTGTCTACTAGGCTTCCAGCAATGCTCTCCTTGTGATTTCTCTGTATCTAGGTTCTGGACCCTGTTCTCATTTGTACTGCTCCGCATCACCGATTACATCTATCTGTGATAACTTTCGAGGGCAATGGATAAAAAGTGGTGATTTCAAAGGATTTGCTCACAGAATAGGGATTTGCCCAAAGAACCAGGACATTACATTAATATATATATTGCTGTGTAAGATGGTGTCTGCGAGTGGTAGCTATCGTTGCACAGGCCCCGGGAAGCTCCCATATATGTTTGTCCAGACAATAGCGTATTTTAGGCCGCGGAGGGGAAATTCTTTGAAATCTTTGTTCAAGGGATAGTGTATTTCACGCCCAATATGGCGTGTCCACTGATGTAGCTTGCCGGTCACCCGGACGCGTACGACAGGCCATTGAGCCCCGCCCCGAACTTTTCAAAATATACAACTCCACACTCGTCCCTCAACCTAAAATATGTCTCGATATTCGCTAATAATTAAACACACATTCTGTCAAAAGCCCATGCCAAATGCTTATCCTGCTGGCTTCGCTCTCATATCTACTTAACAACCCTTTTGTGATAGAAAGACCAGACCCTCCTGCGATACAAATCGCAAACGACCCATCTAATGAAGGCGAATGGTACTCTGAATATCCAATATGAGACACACCGCTTAAAATATCTGCTCGACACCGTGTAGACAAATTGTTGTAAGCTTTGTACTCTCGAGAATCTGTGCTCGTTGGTAAGATTGGCCCTGAACTTAATATTGGCCTGCAGTTCATCAACCTTTTATGATATCAACACAAGTTAGCAGCGACATAACAGAGATATTCAACCATCGTCTTCATTCAGTCCATGACAAACTCGTTACACCATCTGCCGCCACTAGCTCATCAGAAGTTCCATCGCTCTTCACTTTCTTCAATTTCCATTGTCCTTTGAGTGCACCGGTCACAACCTTCACGGAACCCGTCGTCTCGTCTCCTTGGATTGTGAGAGAAGCAACAAATGAACCAAGGTTATTGCTGTCCGGCACCTCGACAAGGAGATCAACAGTAGCACTACCGGCCAAATTCACGAGAATAGTGACTTCCTCGGAATAATCATACACCGCATGTCTACGACCTTCTGATCCCCTCGGTACGTCATCGCGGAGCACGATAGCCGCACCTGGTCTGAGCAATAGCGGGAGGCTGAAAAAGTCGTGCGTTTCCGTCACGAAAACAGGACCTTTACGCAGCTTCCCGTCCAAAACACCAAACCAGCTTCCATTTGGGACATAGTACTGAACAGTGCCCTCAGCGCTGAAAACAGGTACGACCATGAGGTTAGGTCCTAACATATACTGAGTGTCGATGTTCCACGAGAAAGGGTCTTCTGGGAATTCGACGAAAAGCGGTCGCATCATTGCCACGCCGGTCTCGTGAGTTTTGATTGCCGTGTTATAGAGATAAGGCATGAGACTCAGTTTGAGATCAATGAACTGCTTCAAGACAACATCGGCTTCGCCGGATGGATCGATAACCCACGGCACCTGTGAATTGATAATCAATTCCAAGAGAAACCTAGAGTAGGGCTGATGCTGACCCGATAGCTTTCGTTTCCATGAAGGCGAGAGTGACTAGAGAGAGAACCAAAAGCGAACCAGCGCTTGTACAGCGCAGGATCTGGAGTACCTTCGAAACCACCTACGTATCGGAAGGGTCAGTGGCTAACAACCATGATCACAAGTCCTTCCATACCGATGTCATCTAGACGAAAATCGATGAGCAATCTTTCTATAGATAATTAGGCACTCACGAGCCCAATAACCATAACCACAAATCCCAAGACTTAACCCGCCCCGCAAGGTTTCAGCCATCGCTTCGAAGGTCGTCATAGGGTCACCACCCCAATGAACGGGGAAACGCTGTCCGCCGGCAGTAGAAGATCGAGCAAAAACAATCGCTTGATTCTTCCCTAGCCGCCTCTCGAGGAGTTCGAAGGTGACTTTATTATACAAAAACGTATAGTAGTTGTGCATCTTCTCTGGGTCTGAACCGTCATAGTAAACCGTATCTCCAGTTGGAATTCGTTCAGCGAAATCGGTCTTTAATGATAATTTTGGCAGCATCCTGACTAACAGATGGACGACTTACCTTAAAACAATCTATTCCAAGATCGATTAAGGCTTCCAGTTTCGCTTGGTACCACTCGCAAGCGGCAGGGTTAGTAAAGTCGATGATTGCCATTCCAGCTTGCTGTATAAGAAGGATAAGTGAGAATCAGAAATCTATCGGGGAAGGGCCACCTACCCAAAAATCGGTTTGCCAAACGCTGCCGTCACTCTTTCGAATGAAGTAACCGTTGGTCGCGCCCTCTGCGAAAATTTCGCTTGCTTGCGCAATGTAGGGGTTGAGCCAAACGGAAATCTAGGCAGAAAGTTAGAGACGAGGAAGGACGATATAAAAACACATTACATGATATCCTTGAGCCTTGAGCCTGGCAAGTTGCGCACCAGGATCTGGGAAGTAGACTTCATCAAAGATGTAGTCACACCAATGGAATGCTTTTTGCCAGAAGCAGTCATAGTGGAAGACGTCAACCGATATGTCCCGTTCGTCCATTCCTTCCAGGAACGAATTGACAGTGGTTTCGTCGTACTCTGTAGTGAAGGACGTTGAAAGCCAAAGTCCAAAGGACCACGCTGGTGGAAGTGCAGGTCGACCCGTCAGTAAAGTGTATCGCTGAATGATGTCTTTCGGCGAAGGTCCCTGAATGATATACACGGACAACAATTCGGAAGGTACAGCGATGTTGACTCTGGTCGTTCCTATGTAGCCATCAATTATCATGATCCATCCTCATAGCACATAGTGCAAAGAAGTCAACGTACTTTCACTTTGGACTTCGAAACTCACCAGTCCGGGATACGGTACGAAAATTCCATATCCGCGAGAGCTAAGGAAGAACGGAACATTTTTGTAGGCTTGTTCGGATGAGGTACCTCCATCCTCATTCCATATTTCCACGCTCTGCATAAAACATCAATCATATGTAACCAAATTCTATATAACTTGCTCACCTGTCCGTTCTTGACGAAAGGTCCAAACCTCTCCCCTAAACCATAGATCTTTTCTCCAACAGAAAGTTGGAACTGCATCGTGAACCAACGTTCACCTTTGTCTGGTTTTGTAAAAGTGGATTTCGGATCGTTTGTTCCTTTCATGACATACCCAACAGATTGCTGGCCTAATGTTGTTAATAGGTGGTCCGACCCGGGTGCGACGATCGTAGGACTCGTAACACCATGAGAAATGATATCGATATTGAATGAGGAAGGTTGAATATTGATGGTAGCTGACAAGGAGTTCGATGTAATCGTCAAGGAGGTGTCCTTCTTGATCGTCGAGATCGACGCAGATCGGACAGCAGCCTAGCTCCTGAAAGTCAAAAAAGCATAGATTGAAGGCTTAGGAATCGCACTTCAGATTGAATTTCGACATCAGGAAAGATTTCGTAGTTGGGTCCAAGCGTAGTACGCCTCTCGCCCTTCCAGTGATAACCTGTCAAAAGCAGAATGTCTGTGGCTGGGGATGAACATTCCACCGTAACTGTGGGAGTGTCTGTAGTATCTCCTCGAGTGGTGATATGTTTGCTGGTCTATTGGTAACGGTTGCATCAGTGACAAGTCTTCATAGCTTGAAATCACCTACAGCGACACAGCGTATGCCTCCAGCCAATATCTCAGAGTTCACGACTTCGACTGCCCAATCGATGAGAACTCCATCCGCATTCAACCACATACCATCGGAAAACTTGACCATTTGCTGCAGATGTCGAATTTCAATGAGGACACACCGATATGACGGGAATGAAGAGACCTTGTAGCGCTGAGAGTAACACGGTTTCAGATTTATCGAGTTACATCGCTGATATAGCAAGATATTCTCTTCGTCGTGAGATTCGAAGAGGGATGAGTCCAAACAAGTCTAACTTAGGAGTGGATTGTGACGTTGAAAGAGTCGAAACTGGGTTACATACACATCCTAGAACAGTCACAAGGAAATATCGCATGTTGAATTTAGGAGAATTTTCACTGTAATAATAAGCCTTCGGTCAGGTCACTGCACTAAGATGTCAGTAGGTATGAGAACCCAATTGAAGGTTGAGACGTTTCCTGCGCACCAAGTGCGACGGCTGTGGATGAATAAGATACTTGCTGACAAGAGCAAGCGATAAAGGAGGGAGTTGGATTTTTGAATGCGCCATTGACATTACTGGCGGCATCGACGTTGAAGAATCTTTCAGAATTATAGAAAGGAGACCTGGAAAGGATCATCAACGGTCGACATCATATGCAAGGAAGCGACATGGCTGTGCGCACACATGTTGGCATCCTACATACTTAAAGTTATAGGGCCGTCAGGAAGACGTTCGACGCAAACTCTAAATCTCGAACCATTCGAAATTCGCCCGCCAACTCAATGTTTTATATGTATAAATATCTAATCCAGATTCAATCAGAAATCAGAGTACAAACAGACAAAACCGACAGAGCGAATACGCGGGTTCGAATGACTGGTTTGAGGAGTTTGCGTTCAACGGCACATAGAACCCTCTCTCGCTGTGGAACGTATCAGAGAGTCGGGATGTGGAAGACCAAACAACAACGTCTCGACAATGAATGGATCTATTTCCGGATCCACCAGATGACGGGATATTTGGCTCTGTTGTCAAATTGCTGGGTCCGGGAAGCTCCCATTACATATGTTTGTCCAAAGTTTCGGCTTGCTATTCTGGACAAAGGTCTTTTTCGCGTGACAGATTTTTTACAACCACAATGATGCAGAAACATGTACAAATTAGATTTTTGGAAGACTCCAAAGAAATGTAATGTGTATCATCAATTTAGGCAAATCACTGTTTCGAATCCTGCGGGATCCATTTCGTCGAAGGGCGTCAATGCTCTCTTTCCTTAGTTGAGATGTCATATTTTTCTTGAGAAGCCAGGGTACCGGTGTCAGTGACCAAAGGCGTTCATTGGTGGCACAGGTTATTGATATAGTATATAAACTCAAGGCGGGCGATGTGGGAATGCAAGATGGAGGGCTTGGACAGATACATATTACAGTCTAAGGTTGAACGATGGTGGTCACAGAGTTCGGGATGTCTTGTATCATGATACAAGGACTGGCTCCATGTTCCTGATGTGCACGCACCTTTTCGCAAGTTGCGTGGATAGAGTCTAGACTGGCATTAAACGATCTCATGCTTCCGAACAGGATCGTGAATTACATCCCAAACTTCTGGATGCCCTGCTGTCAAGTCCAACCGTACATTTAAACTTACTTCCCAAGCAAACATCCACGCAGATCAAAGGTCACCATAGACTATCTTTCCATCGACTACAGTAGCGGTGACCTTTGTCTTCAAGATATCAGCGACAGGAATCGTCATGATGTCCTTGTTCAAAACTACGAAATCCGCTTTCTTGCCGGGGGACAGGGAACCGATTTCGTTCTCCGCGAAGGAAGCGTAGGCAGCATCGAGTGTCATTCCCTTGAGTGCCTGGGCGCGCGTCAATTTTTGTTCAGGATACCTATAGTCCGGAATGTGAATCATACTAGTCAGCTCTTTTTCAAAGATCATGACGCACCAACCACGACTACCATGTGGAGAACTTCCTGGAGCATCGGGATGTTCTGGATCAAAACGAAGACGTGCAACAGCTGCGTAGAATCCGAGCAGAGGATCGATAGACTCTACCGGGAAATCAGAACCCAGTGGAAGAACGTGGTTGGGAGAGGCCCTGCATGGCAAAGGAGGTGAAAAAGGGCCATCTCCCAAAAACTCGTTTTGAACGCACTGAAGTAACGATTGGTATGCATAAGCACCCTTGATCCGTTCCGGGCCCTGGATATTCAACAAGGTCAGACTAGTGGTACAGTACATTGTTTGATATTCGAGGACGGACCAGGCGTGTTTCAGCGTAGCTCATATCAGAAGTTCTTGTTAGAATAACAATTCAAAGTTAAACTCCAAGTGCTGGTGAGGAATACTCTTACGCGTGAGTTGGCTGGACACTGGTAAGAACTACAAATTAGAGGTGGTTAGCGACGATCGCCGAATCACACATCATCGTTTACCTCCAAGTCTCCCAGTCCTTTTGATATCGTCCAGAGTCATAATCTGCGCGTGCTCAATTCGTGGTCGCCATTCTGTTATATTACCACCTCGCTGCGCTATGATATCCTCAAATATATCGAGAACAACATGATTGGCACGGTCTCCAATACAATGAATGTTCTGATATAAATAGGAAAAAACTCAAAGCGAATCAATGGTATAATGATTCACTCACGACTTGAAAACCATCTTTCCAGAACTGATGGACAAGCGCCGACAGCTCTTCAGGAGGTGTGAGAAGAAGTCCGCTGTCCTCTGCCTTGTCGGAGTAGGGCTCCAGTAAAGCGGCACCCCATGAGCCAAGGGCACCTTAGATATAAAGTCGGCGTTTTTCATCTTGGACATAACAAGCGATGTCATACCATCAGCAACAAGTTTGACGCTTTTTACTGTCAAATGTCCTTGTTTCCCATAGTTGACGAGTCGAGGGATTTGCGAGCCCCAGTATTCGTTTGAGGAAACGTGGCCCATCAGATAAAGACGATTCTAAGATTACGTGGATTGAGTGCTGTTCTTGCCAGCGAAAGCTAGACTCACGGGCAGTTCACCTGCTTCCGCCTTTCTGCAGAGAAGTTAACTCGAGGTACTTTGCTGAGAATTAATGTTAAGAAACACTTTTTGAAAAATTGAATCTGCTGGGGTGTTGTCATAGCGTTGTGAATTGAGGTCAAACCGTGGGACAGTGCGCCTTTCATTGTTTTATCGAAGAATTGGTTCATTTTCTCTTCAGTCCACTCTGGCGTTGGGATGAGGGCCATGGCATTATCCACGAATACGCCTACAAGACAGGTGTATCAGATACTTGGCAATCATATGAAAATAGAAGAATACCAGTTGGTAGGCCGTCGGCGTCGCGAACGATGAGTCCACCTTCAATGTGATCAGGAAGTTCCCTTATCAATTCCAAGACGCGAGGTGACACCCATTTGGCATGTCCATCGACTCGAGACAGGGAGATGGGTCGACCTTTCAATAATGGGTCTTGTTCCAGATCAGACTAGGGGACTGAGATCAAATGATGGGGCGAAAGCAGAGTCTCACGTACAGCAGTAGGAAACTGAGGCGTTGGCCATTTGGTCTGATCCCAACCCATCCCTTCTATCCATTTCGTCGTATCGTTCTTAATTTCGGGATGTTCATGTATATACGCTTTGATGCGGTCGAGAATTTCTAGTGATAGAAACCCAATATATGCATGATTCGGAGAGGTGACTTTTTCACAACAATTTGTTTACCTTGGAGAGACTGTGTTCCAGCCAGAGGTAACTGTTTCATGAAGCCATATTCAATGACGTGTGCGTGTGCATCTATCAAATTTCGCCCTCAGGCTTCGGAAATCTATTGTTAACGTTACCTGCTAAGCCGGGAACGACGACGTAACTGGGATCGATCTTGCAAACTGTAGGAGTCCTGCGAAGAAACTTTGATAGTTCATCCGGAATATATGAATGAATTCGAGGGAGACTCCGTTGTATAAGATCATCTTGAAAATCTTGCGTAAGTGGCTGACATGTCTCTTAGCCACAAAGGAGGGTACCATAGCTGCCCGTATCAAATATTGTTGAGCCTTTGACAGAGATACATGCCACTCTGGAGTCAAATTCGTCCACAGTATAGATGTTGTTCGACTCAGAGCACACGAAGTAGGTTTCTTCGTCAAAAAGAGCATTGTACGTGTCGAATGCCCATGCCAAGACAAAGATCGAAATGAAGGCTGCTCTGAAGATGGTGCGCAATGAGGGAGCTGGTAGTCTGGTCTTCTGGTTCGAGGACCTAGTTACAAAAGACTTCTCTGGCATGAAAGACGAACGTTGCTTGAACGTTGAACAATGTATTGATCAGGGGTTCTGTTCGGGATAAACGCGATTATACTTACTACTATAGTAGGCATGTGACTCGTGAATGTGACACGGAAATTTGCCTCCGAGAGAACCCTGCTCCCGGTCCACAATGTCGGTCGAAGCTCCACGCAAGCTGCTCCATAGCAAAAAATCATTTGGAAAATATCCTAGATCAGTAGATTCCCCAGCGTACGATGCGTGCGTAACTTTGCTTCTCTGTTCATCTCGATCCTACGCTCACAAGGGGTACATAGATCGGAAGAGGACAATGAGTCTGACCCATTAACGGATGATGGTGCTTCATCGGTTTCTGTCCCAACAGTAAACCGGCTTGCCAATTTACCGAGCAATCTGCGCACTTCGCACCAGAAATCGTCTTCAACAACTCGCGTCAGGCATCAACTCGCGTCGACCCTCTTATCGGACTCAGATGGTGTGGATTCCCCCACATATGACGGAGACGTCGAGTCTAGCGCAACCGCTGGTCCAGACTCAGTCTCTTTACGATCCCCACATCAACATCACCACTATGCATCATCAAGTTCTACTCTCAGCACGCCTATTACCCCTAACTATCCTTCATCATCGACTACTCCAAGTGCCGAGCAGAGTAACATCATACCTCCGCAACGAGCAACGACAGAGTCGAATCACCCTGTTTTCATATCACCTCCGGTCTATGCTGCATCTGCGCCTATATTCGTACCTGAAGAACCAGCGGTTGCAGCTCCTTCAGAAGCGGCCTTCAATCCTGCTGCTCTCACGGCAGAAGACATTCAAGCCTTTGTTCGGAAAGCCATCGATGGCGAACCCTGGCGGAAATACAAGATAAATCATCCACCGACCGACCGTCCTGTTCGCATATATGCAGATGGTCTGTGATTCCAGCGAAGTTTCCCATTACGTCACCGGTGTTAATTTCCATCTTGATTAGGGGTCTATGATCTCTTCCACTTTGGGTAATCCTACCCTTGTCACGTTTTGCCTCTGCTTATACTTCTCAGACATGCACTTCAGCTTCGACAGGCTAAATTATCTTTCCAGTCTGTATACCTCCTTGTGGGTGTCAACTCCGACGAACTTGTTAGAAAACATAAGGCTCAAGGTGTCATGACACATGCCGAGAGGTTTGTTCTCGTTCTTTAACCAACTGAGCATACTCACGGCCGAAGTCAGACTTGAAGCTGCCAGACATTGTCGATGGGTTGATGAGATCATTGCTGACGCACCATGGGTGATCGACGAAGCCTTCATTAAAAAATACGAGATCGACTATGTCGCACACGATGAACTTCCGTACGCAAGTGCAGATCATGAAGATGTATATGCATACGTCAAGAGTCAAGGCGCGGATTTCCTCTTCTCTGTTTGACCATGCCTGATAACTTTTGATCACCAGGCAAATTCATACCGACCCGGCGTACTCCCGGCATTTCCACTTCAGAGCTTTTGGAGCGCATCGTCTTGGGTTATCGCAATCGCGAGTTTGACGAGAAATTGACCAAGATGGGACATTCTGAATTACGGGCTGAAGGGAGTGACTTTGATGATAGCAGCCGGATGGCCAGTCGTTTAGCAAGCAGGGATTCTAGTCCCACTCGTACAACCCTGCGATAGTAATAACGGACCCTCTGGCCTTATACACTAGGGAGACTGCTCGTATCTCAATTATCGCTATTCGCCCTAGGCTAGTCTCTATGACGGATATATTGTCGACGTATCAGACTACAACAGCAAAGCGCTGTCAGAAAGAGTTGTATGTGGAGAACTTGACGAGTCGGGGAGCCTTATGATATCATCAAGATACCGGACCCCAATCATGAAAGAAACCAAGGGAAAGGCGAATTTGGACTGTGAAGCTGGACATACTTATAACTTGCACCACCTCAGAATGTCAACTCAGAATGTTATCACATACTATCGTTCCACCTGTAGCTCGGAGTACCCTTCAGTCGGACACAAAGGATTTCCTCAAATACAGCCCATTTATAGTGCTAGCATTGATAGAATCAATATACACTACCTGAGGTGATTCGAGCCTACCGTGAGTCAAGATGTGTTCTCGTAGTCAAGTCCCCTCGGCAAGGATGGTTCAAGGCTGTTGTCATGCTTGCCGATTCCACGGCAAAGCGGGGTTTGAATTTCCGTGGAAAGGAGATCATGACCTCAGAAAACTAACTTCGAAGCAGAGCTTGAACTGGATGTGACAAATTTGTGACGTCAGACCGAAGGGTACTCCAAGGCTACAGGGAGCGATAGTACAGGGCTACATAATTACTTCAAAGGATTTACGGCGGACTCTCAATCATTTCAGTTTCACCTCGCAAACCATGAAATTCTACGACAGAGCAAGTTCAGACGATGAATCTGAGTCCGAGCAAAGTTCGGGAGATGATTATATTGAGGAATCTCTGAAACATGGTATAAAGAGGAAAAGGGGTAACACTGGTGTTGTTGTACGCAAGTCACCTCGCAAGCCGAAGGCACCTCTCAGATCATCGTAACAACTGTTTTTGCTGAATAGGTTTGCTAGTTTGACCATTTTTCTTCCTCTTAGATACATTGCCAATGTAATTGAAATGGCCACAACAATGGCTGACATGTCAGGAGACGCATCAACAGGTATTGTATCTTTTAATTGTGCAATCTACTTCAGCTCCTCATTTTCTTTCGTCTTCTGCAAAGTTGACAGAATTGATAGTAGTGTGGTACGCAAGCTCATCTTAGTCCACAAAGTTCCCATTCTTAAGATGAAATACATCTAGCTCGAAAAGATAAAAAAAACTATGAGACTAGCCACCCATCCTCGAACTAGTGAAGTGGAAGCCAAGATCGCAATGCGCATGGCAACTAAATTCATGGCATCACAAAACATTACTCAGGCTGACTTGATTGCCAATGAAAGTGCTGAAGAACGTTCAACCAGAGCTGGCAACAGTCGCGTCAGGATCACCTCGACTACTGGCAAAATGGTAAGAAACCAGCGCTGGTATGATATTGCGTGTGAAGCAGTGTGCGAGGCTTTCGATGTCCATGCATACTCCGAGAAAGACGATGAAGACAACAGCCTGGACTGGGTGTACTATGGAATAGCAGATGTGCGAGTCCACTCTTAGTATGTGTGAAGTCGACTGACATCGTTGGGACAGAACACTGTTGCAGCTGCTCTTGCATTTGAAATGTTGCACAATCAGATTGAACTGTGGGCCATGGAGACTCGACATGAGCTGAAAGGTCGCTCAGCGGGGATTAGTTACCGCATCGGGGTATCAGAACGTGTCCTGAAGGATGCAGAGAGGGCAAAGAGGAAGGCTTTGAAGCAGGCAAAGGAGAACGAACAGAAAAAACAAAGAGAAGAGGCTGCTGCCGCTGAGGCTGCTCGTGCCTCAGAAATTGCACGACTTGATATGCCTTCTGTCAACAAAGGATCAGATTTGAAGGTTGAAGTCAAGGTTGAGGAGGATGCGCCTGGTTATGAGTTTCCAGCCCCGAAAATTCCAAGTCGGTGACCATTGAAATTGAAATGCCTAAGGTTGAAATGCTAATTTGGCGCTCACATAGCTCCTTCGTCAGATGAAGATGATGACAGCAACTCGGATTATGGTGGCCAATTCGAAACTGACTTATATTGGGATGAACCCGATGGTGGTCTTCACGCTGATTTTGAAGGAGACAGCGATGCGCCGGATGATCTTGATCTCGATGCGTTGGAGAAGATAATAAAAATCAAAGCAGAGATGGGAGATCTGTGTAGCAGTCACACTTCAGCCACGCTCCCGAAGGTGAACATGGGACTCGGTGAGAACATAGGTCCGGTCAAAGTCAAATCTGAGCCTGCTGGCGATGTCCCAAATTGGTCATCCGCACTTCAGCTACGAACTTTCCGGGACAACGCACAAACAATTGCTGAAAACTATCTGAAGGATTCTGGGTTGAAACTTTGTCAAGAGCAGAAACGAGCTGCAATTAAACTGAATACATCAGCATATTCCAAAGGGTGGGATGATGGAAAGAAAGTAGATCTGAAGCGCAGAAGGATAGAAGGCTTGGTGCATCAGAGTACATGATAGAAGCAGAGGTTGACTCCCAAACGGAAGAGGGCTGAATTGTGCTACACATGTAATAGAGAGTATAGGAGAACTTGTAAAATGTGCTATCGTCGAAACATGCCAGTGTATGATTCAATAGAGATTGAGAATCGAGTAAGCGAGATCATAATGGAGAAATGATTCATTATTCATCTTGATCGGTTTTTCATGAGTGTAGCTTACCCCCACAGAAAACAGAATGTTCCAAAAATGGAATATTCGCCACTCAGCTAAACGGGCATGTATGGAAGTTCCCATATTTTGGAAGATCAACTATCAGGGAAACACTTGTACACGACATACAAATTCAAGACCATATATGTCTTTGATGGCGGAGCGCGTTCATGGAAGCATTCACGAAGAAGGTCCGTTATAAATTGTTATCAACAGTTTTTGCGTTTAGAATAAGGTAGGAGAACAGAAGGGCGGTTCTTATGCACCTGCATGAACCGGACATCTTGACAACAACCCGAAGTCGTTCAGACATATGGAGAATAATAAGAATACTGTCGCAGTAATAATTGCCCGCTCCAATATTCCTGCAGATAAGTGATCTCTTTATTCTAATGACCTTAAGTTGCATCTGACCACTTAGTGTCTATACTTGTGATATAATTCGTCTGAGGGAAATATGAAGCAATGACACCTCGTATTCTGGAGACTTCAAGTATGCAAAGACCCTACGTCCAAGCTTTCAATCAGGAGATTGGTTTCCATAAAGCTAACGACTACTACCCAAGACCAGGTCATATGAGTTCTTTGAGTTACTGGGACATAAGTGTTTGATCTCCCCAAGGTCGATAATAGAAGCCAGAAGGTCAGAGATTGTCCTGAGACAAGATGGAGGGCCACCATCATGGAGGCACTGAGGTAGTCCCAGTCATCACCTCGTATAGTCCATCGGCTTGCCGCCGTCCAAGATGAGTGCTCCAGAATTCCATGATGGGCTGCCATCCAGCTCTCGATGAAGGCATTCCTGGCTCTTTACTCGTCTTCTCAGCCACGTTAGCATACGCCTTTCTGAGGTCAGCAACGGCGCCTGCGGGTAACGCCGTTTCCGAGGGCAGCAAGCTGTGCACTATGAGTATTGGTGTCGGGTTCTTGACTGACAACGTAGGATACGACAATAATGGTCCTGAAATTGAGATGATTGATCCTAAAGTGCCCTTCGTTGCGCTCGAGGGCAAATCAGCAGGGGTTCGGGAAGCCCGAAACAATTTCCACCATTCGATACCGAACTCTGCGGCGACGCTACCGCCCTGCGCGAAACCAAATAGATGTATCTTATGGGATGGCCACCCACAACCATCGATAAGGTGCTTGACAACCTTCCCAAGGAGATTGAGCGCTGGTGTTGGATTGGGTCTCTCGATCAAACCACCAAGTCCATCGAAAGACGTGTACCACTGAAAAGCATCTTCGTACAGGAAGGGAACCCTACCCAGGAAAGAAAAGATAAATACAAAGTGGTTCGCTATCTATATTATCATGACGAACTGTTCCGGCGCACGGAGAGCGAGGACTGCAGTCTGGGGAAGTTTCAACTGTCGGCCAAGGTTACTAAACGGTAAGTGTGTATCTCCTAGACATGATGGCTCAGTATATATCATGTACAAGACATAGATTGCGTACACACCCAGTCCGTGAAGCAGAATCAGTAGGTTCTCATCGATACCGTCGTCACTTGCTGAGTAAGAGAAGGGAACTGAAACTTCGGTCTTGCTTGGAGCATTTTTTATGCGAGGAGAGCTGTGAGATGTTTCCTGAAGATGGATTTCAGACATGGGACAGTGGACACGAAGATGTAAGACGAGTTTTATTTGTAGCGTCTGAGCTCTAATTTGTCCAGCAAATTCACCTAAACCACCTATTGAGCCTAATTAGGTATGGAGTATGACCCATATTTCAAGCCTGTATTTATGTAGCTACCCGCTTCCTGCAATTCAGCTCTGAGGTATCTAAGCTTGGACTTGGAATTGAGATGTTGTGAGGACTGGCACCCACATTGCCGATGCACCGCCGGAAATCATCAACATCTCATCGCTGATGTCGGCAAGGCTTCCGCCATCAGTTCGGTCATCATTCCGTCCCTTCGTTGAGTATTTCATGCTTCCTTGCTCATTTCTTTAGACTTTCTTTTGAGATCCCCGCTACTTTAGTAGTGGGTTCTTGTGGCTCTATCCAAAAAAACGTCAAAGGTTGATTCAGATAAAAAGTCACGTTTTTCGGACCGTTGATCCGGCCGGTCCGTTTTATTCCGAGTGCTTTTTTTCATCCCTCTCATTTCCTTCTTCTGGTTTCGTTTCCATATCGTGTCGTTTCCATCAAATAAGTTTTCTCTTTTCTTCCTGTCTTTGATCAACGTCCCCTTCCTGTTGATATGAACCGCTTCTCGAAGAATACAGTGTCGCAGCCCATGTCTGTACCCATATTTAGTTGATTCAACTTTCTTGACTAATAATTCTGTGGTCTATACAGATCTACAAATTGACGCAGAGTTCTCTGGCAGAACTTGCTTGCAATTCAGTCATACAGAGGGGCTTTGAAATGGAGATCAAATGTCATTGGCTTGGTCATCAATGGTATCTTCCTGGTTCCTCTGGAAATGACATACACAAGGTCAGCTTCTCTATGAACATTTATGTTTGGTGTCCACTCCTTCTCTGATTAGAACATATAGACAAATGTGCCGGATATTTGTCCACAATGACAAGGTAGTATGTAACAATGTAGATGATCGTAAACAAGTGTAGTACGTTTGATAAAAGGTATAAAAGAACAAAGACATGGTTATAACGAGATTGATCGATTGATTGACCAGTTTTTATTATTTCAAGACCTATTTTCGTACATGAGACTCCCTCTTGACCATAGTGTCCTAGGTCCTGCAATATGTAATGGGGGTGGTAATTACGGACACTCCGGCTAGTTCTCCGGCCTGATCCCTTTTCAGCTGATGCCGGTTATGCCTCATAGCCACTTTACTACAATTTGACTTCGTCGGAGTTTATACTACTTCCCACGCTAAATCCCACACCATCTGCCGCTAATGTGCCGTCCCAATTTCTAAACCCAGCTGTACTCGGCAGGGCTTACTGTGTGCGCACTGGTATTGTCCCTCATGAGGCGCTTGGCCAGCTCATAGCCTCCCACTCCCACGCACCCAGCAAGGGTCTCATGACTAAACCCCCCCCCCACGCCCAGACGCTACTTTTGGAAGATCAATCCCAAGATTCGGAACCCGTGACGGAATAGCCCAGTGTGCCACCCAGTGACAGACATGCCGCACCTTTCAGCTAGGCACCCGATCAAACCGGCAGCAGTGGCTTTACCTCACCAGACCATCCAATGGACCACACAGTGCATCGGCAGCCTGATCGAACTATTGACTCCTATCCTCGCACCTACCCATGCCACGACCCGCTTGGTCAGCAAAGACCTAGGCCTTCTCCCAAATCCGTCGCACTGGGGAAACTTTCTCTTTTTCTGATCTGTCACGAGTGTGATGGTCACCGTGCCTCATTGTACCATGTGCTGATTGGTCAGTCCCTTTTGGCCTGCACAACAAAGCCTCCCTAGTCAACACGTGTGGGCAGTGACTTCCTGGCAGCGTTGAAATAACCCACATGGTGTCTAAGGTGTTTTCCACACAGGCGCACTCAGCCAGAGTCGAAACTCCGACCTTGCACTCACAAGTCAGGTGACCTGCTTGGGGACAGGTTATAACAAGATCTCCACTATAGAAGGACCTTACTTACCAGGTGAGGAATACACTACACACTTGTTACGTGCCTTTATATCTATGTCACATGATGTAAATTGACTCTGCTGCATTTGCTATGAGCATGTATTTTACTGTTTGTACATGAACAAGGGTTTCTACAATCAGTAAAAATATCACATCTATGTATCCTGTGTGATTTCTTTAGCAGGCTGGACTCATTTCCATATCTGTAGTATTTTCACAACACTCAATACAGTGACCTAACTATGTTTGTTCCACTTCTTTTTATCCATGATGTTTGTCCTTCTATCTAGAATTAGTCAGATATTTGATGCTATTGTCAGGTTCCGCTGACCACGGGGGCTCAGCTACACTGGGCGAGTCCTTACTAGGCGGATGTGATTCCCTGCACTGACAACCAGGCACCCGGAGGTGTTCCAAACATTGGGGACTTGTGAGGATAGTTAGTGGAGATTGGTCCGAGCAAGTCCGGGGAGGTCTGGAGGAGTAGAGGATGAGTTGCAGGGATGGGGGACGGGCTTGGCGGGGTTCAGGCATAAGTCCATGTGTGAGTATTGCAGGTGCGGAGGAGGCAGAGGCTATGCAAATGACAGGAGTGGAGCCGGAGTTCTGATGGGGGATCAATGGGGATTGATGGGGTTCAGAGCCAAGCGTGTAGAGGGGTCCAGAGTTGGTAAAAGAGTGTCAGAGGTTTGTAATCGTAACGGCAGAGTTCATGAGGACATTATGGTTGAGAGGACTTGAACATGATAGACAGAATCAAATGAGATGAGATGGAGTTGAATGAAATGAGACGGAGACGAGACAAGAACAAGAATAGATTCAGGTGGAGACATGGAACGATAACAAAAAGATAACAGAATAGAGGCGAGATAAGACTAGGAGACTGAGAAGAAGGAAAACAAGACACGGAACATGAAACACAAGAAGAAACAATCAGAAATGCATCAGGAAAGGCAGGTAGGTAGATAAGTAGGTAATCTCAAGACTAGAGTACAAGGAGCTACTCTACGTCTTATATACTGACTACTGAAGAGCTCTGGGAATGTCAGCTGTGGTGGCAGGGCTTGGCGGAGCTCGAAGAGTTGATGGGTGTCAGTTGTGACCAGAGGGCAGGCTGCATTGATATGTTGATGGGATCAATTGTTGACGCGGTCTGTTCTGGGGTTGTCGTGATACTCCAGGGTAAGTCAGGGGAGCCAGGGTGTTGAGTCAATGACGTGTAATGGGGTTAGGCATGGCGGGGGAGTGGTTCTAGGGGCTCAGAAAGTCCAGGGGAAGTGCTGGCAGCTGCAGGGAAGACATCGGAGTTGGCCAGGGGGCCATTGGAGTTAGCTGAAAATGCGTCGGAGTTAGCTGGAGTAGGTGCAGAGTGCTGGGAAAGTTTGATGAAGCGTTGGGGGAGGTTCTGGGGGGACAGGGGTTTGTTGGGCGATGTATGGGGGTCCTGGGAACAGGTCGTGACAGCTATGTACAAGGATGTGACATGCCCCTCTGTGGTGTCTGCTGTCAGTGTTGTTGCTTGTAAACCTTATGCCATTGCTTATGAGAAGGTCCTTGGTGGGTTTTGTCACATCTACATTTCATTGAGTACCTTGACATTGGGAAAGTGTTCAGGCACATTGCTTGTTTACAACTTCCAACGGACAACTGATGCATGATGAGAAACATATTGCTGTGATACATCTACATACCCTGTATACAGATGTTCAGATCATCAATAGAGAACATATTGCTGTAACATATTTACATATTACATGCTTTGTGTATGATAAAAGTGGGAAGTAGTGGGCATTGTGGCCAAAGAGGGTGCCCTTCATGGATGAAATATCTTAGTCTTGATATACTAATATATTTCATTTATCATGGTCCATAATCTCAAGAAAGCTGTGTAGCATTCTTTACACCTCATACAGGTATTAAGGATAAAGTACATGGTGGTGGTGGTGGTATCCTATTATTTTCAAGAGAGCACTGGGGCATTGCCCTATGTCCTCCCCCACAGTATATACAGGTGTGATTTATGGACACTATCAAGGTACTCCAGCCCAAAGCCTTTTCAAGCCTGCTGGTTATGCCCCATAGCCATGGATAAAGTACATACATCTCTATGGGGTCACATAAGTTATGCATACAATGGTATGTACAACATTCATCCATATCTGTGAAGTAAAAGCTGTTCAAAGTGGGCAAGAGAGCTCGAACCTGTTCCTTCTCATTGAACTTAGTGTATCAATACTGGTGTTCTGTCCTACAATGAACTTTGGAACTTCCACTGCAAATCTGATGAATGCCTGGATAAAGGTAAGGAGGATCATGAATTTAGTAAGGATGAATGTGTGATACTTGGGGATATCAATCCTTTCAGATAAGGGGGTAGCATGGGAGGGAAAGGAAATAACAGATACCTAGAAGGAAAAATGCTGCAAGAAGAATTGTCTGCAGGATTGTTTGCTGTTGCTTACCATGAGGTTGTAATCCAAATGGAATGAGATTGAAATTCAATACAATGTTATGCAAAATGAGGTTGGTAGCCAAGTTCTAGGAACAACCTGCTACCAGAGCCCTAATGCAACCAGCATTATCAGAGTGAATGATAATATAACAATCTCTGTACTTTGCTGAAATAATTGCACAAACCACTAGATTGATGGCAACCATCTCCACCCACTCTATGTTATAATCAGGAGAGCTCTATCCTGGTAATAGCTTCCAGGCCAACCATTTTCCATTCAGGATGAATCCAATGCCCCATGAGGTAGAGGCATCAATGTATACCATGATGTTCAAAGGCTCTGGAGGTTGTATTATCTTCAGAGAACATCAAGAATTATGTAGGATGCCCTTCCACCACTCAATATCCAACATCACTGCTGGTGTGATCCTGTGTTTGACCCAGCAGGAAGGGGAGTCCTTAGCAAAGCACAATCTAAATTTGTAGAGACTGGGCAGTGGCCTTCCAGTACAACTAGTGTGATATGATTGAGAGTTCCAATGAGAGATTCAGTTGTCTGCAACAATACAAAAACACCAAGGAACCAGTCCTTCAGCTTTTCTATGTATTTTATATGCTTTGTTGTTGGAAGAGTAACAGTCTTATCCATTAGAGACTACTTGAAGCCAATGTAAACAAAGTTTTCCACAAAAGGGACAAATTTCTCAGGAGACCAAGGCCAGCCCAGGTCCTCTGCCAACAACCAAATGAGGTCCTCAGAGTATTTATAGTGGGACCACCCATTCTGCTTGTAGTGTAGGTACCAAAAGAATATGAAAACATCAACCCATTTCAGAATGGCTTCCACCCCTTTTGTGAGAAAAATGTGAACTATGGTGTCTGCAACCAAACCAAAGATGCTGGGCACTGAAGAAATTCTCAAGTTCAGTCTATGATCAAATACTACTTTGTTCCTGATGGACAAGGCCATAAGAGTTTGTTGCTAGGTAGAGTGGGAATAATGCAAAATGCTGATTTGACATCAAAAACTGCAACCTGAGTCCCCATAGGAGCCTCTGCAACCAACAAATAGCACACTAAAATAGTGCCCCAGTCACACTGGAAGTGTTTAGTATCAATCTGCAAGTGCACCAACTGAATCAGAGGGTTGTTCCAGGGATAAGAATGATCTCCAGTGATGCATAATTTTTCTGGGTATGCTCAATAACATTCAGTGGAGCCATTCAATAGTGATGCAGTAACTGTTCAACCATTTTGGAGGGGTACCCTTTTGACACTCTACTAAGTTCACACTCTTGGGGGTATTTCAAAAGTATGAAATTGTGATGTTTGGTACTATGTGATGATTAGAGGGAGAAAAAGTACTGTCTAGTGTAAACTGCTCAAGTCCTATGACCACCAATCAGAAGAGAACAATGAGGTACTGCAAGTAAGAACCTAATGAAAAACCTAGATGCAGATTATCCAGGATATATACAAAGCAATTTTCAGAGCCAAATTCTGCCAGTGCAGCCACCCAGCAGTGCACTCTGATGGGTGTGGTGACAGAAAAAAACTCTTCAAGCAGGACATTCCTGAGCAGAGTGTTGTCCCTTGCCACACAGGGAGCAGGCATGACAATGTGGACAGTCAGAGGTTGAGCATGAATAAGAGTCATTGAAGGCATAGCAGAAAGTGGTTCCTTCAGAGTCAACAAACCAACTATTGACTCTATGGAGGATGGCTCCAACCTTCTTGCACATGAGAAAACAGTGATTGTCCCCTCCACGCACCATGCACCTTGTGATCCTGCCAGGTCCATGGCCTTGGCTCTCTTGTATGTATGGCCTGCAATGACCTGGGCCACACCTTTGCATACTTGTCTTTGACCAATTGTGTAAGACCTGAGACAAGGTTGCTTTGCCAGACAGATCCTAAAAGGACTGCAATGAGTAGGAGGTAGAAGAGGCCAGTAATCCTCAAGCAGATACACTGGTAGGACTAGCAGGCTAAACAGGAGGTCAGAGCACTGACCCATAGAACAACAAATCTGATTAGTAGTGTGACCTTGTAATTTTTTGTCAAACACCAGCTTATGCCACTGGTCTACATGAATGTTACCATTGTTCTGCAGGTAAGCATGACATATATAGATGTTATATGCCAAGTAGATGGAAAAACCATCACCAAAATCTGGGTGGCATTGGATATAGTTATAGTGAGCCTGAAATGAGTTGGCAATTGCATGAGCTGTTGGGCCACCAATGAGGGCCTCTGGTCTGGTATGCAGGCAGTGTTGTATGACCCAGACAAGAGTTGCTGAGGCTTGTATAAACTCAAGAGCTGTAATAAAACATTCCTTGCTCTGATCAAATTTTGCATTGGAAACCTGGAGCTTGCCTAAAGAGGTGAGGGAGAGAGAGGAGTCACCATGTCTGTTTGGTGCTGTAACTGTCTTGTGACACACCATATTGGTGAGAAGATCAAGGGGAATATAGACTATCCATCCTGCATTGAAGACACACTGAATATGGAGCAGGATAGGCATAATGTTTGGGTCCAGCTCTGCTGCCACTTGTGGAGGGGCACTCAGAAGAGGGCATGATAAGAAAGTCCTGCAAGAGGTGCAATGGAATGATCTTGATGTGCTAGAAGACTATAATGAAGCACATATGGTGTAGATGCATGATGGCCTGCTGGAGTCTCAGCTGGAGCTGCTGTGGCTAGCAATGATGCAGCAGAAGTGACATGAAAAATTGCAGGTGCATCCATGCCAGAATCAGATGCTGGTGTGGTAATCACAACTGGTGGTAAGGAAGTTGGTGTTAAGCCAGGCTGAGCTGGAGTGGATGCATTGCAAGACAGAACAGTTGGATTTTCAGGTATGAAGGCAGGCTGTAAGCTGGAATAATGATGTGTTGGTAAGAAGCCTGTAGATTGATAAGGCAGGCAGGCATAAGACCACAGTAACAGAAACATATGAGGTAACCTAGGCTGTAAGTCTGTTGTCTGGAAATTAGGCACAGTGCATGAGGACAGGAGGAGCAGTTGTTGGAAAACTGCAGGAGGCAATTTTATAATATCCATGCCAAAACTCCATAGGAGGTTGGAGAGTGCTGAACAGGATATGGTGAGGGACTCAGAGGTGTGCCCCACATAGGCAATGGCTGTGGCTGTAGAAGGTGCTGTGGGAGCAGCAGGTATTGCAAGGGAGTGCAGAAAGGAGGCAGCTCTCTCAACAGATAGTTGTGGGATCAGAGAGTGCACAGGATGCTTGGAGGACCACCTCTTGGCCACCTTTCTAGGGGATAAGAGTAAGGAAGCTGGGGAAGGACAGTCCACTACAGGAGGGGGAGGAGAGGAGGCCTGAGTGGGGGAGGTGCCACAAGATGGACCAGGTGCAGGAGAGAACAAGATAGTGGGTATTGTGCCAGTGAAAGTGTGTGACTCCCTAGCCTCTTCCAAGAGCTGAGGGGGTATTGAGGCAGCCAGAGCCATGAAGGAAGCAAGAGTAGCTTCAGTATGGACTGGTTCAGCCAAATCCCCACCAGATGGCATCATCAATTGAGAGTGGGGTGGAGCATTGAAGATGCAGGCCTGAGCAAAGCCCTCCTCAGGCCCCCCTGTCAGAGGGTCCTCAAAATTGATGCCAAGTTTGTCATTGGAAGAGTCAGAACCACCCCCAGTCAAATTGTCAGGGTAGTCCTCCTCTGGAATCCCTGCCATAGCAGCTCATTGAGAGTTGGGAACCTTAAGCAGGTGGCTTATGGGAGATAGAGGTTGAGATTGAGTTCTAGGGCAACATGCTGAATCCTGAGTCTGAGCCATGGGTGACACCAAACTAGAGGTAGAGGAGGCAATGCTACAGCTGGAAGAGCCTCATGCCTTGAGGAAAATCAAGAAGTATGAATGTAACATATTAATTGAGCATGTAGATGAGGGTTCAGAACAAAGTGGCACAAAACATGTGACCACAACTGATTATCAAGAAACATGTTCCACCTTCATTCCCTACCTCCCTTCAGCAGACTTACAACTAATAATACATCAAGTCTATGCCAGCTACACAGACCACTACAATCAAATAAACTGGCAATAGCAGTCACACTACAAGCATTTGCACCAACAAATAGCATGAGCAGGGATAGTGCTGAAGCAACACTGACCTTGAGTAGATGAAGGGTCAGAGACTCCAATCACAAGCAGGTTGCAAAAGGTGCAGAATGCAAACTGAGAGGATGCCCACAATGCAAGTGTGAGGATTGTCAAGGCAGACAAGCATGGTTCTGCTGCCAATTCAGTGCCAGGATTGCCAAGTTCTTAAGTATTGCTCATTGCACAGGTCAGAGCTTGACAGCTCTTCATAGACACCAATGTGTCCCTGCTTCACAATTATGGCTCACAGATGTGGCAAGAAGAGTGGTCAATGTGATAGTACAGAGTAATCATTTTGAGCAATCATTATTTTTGTCTCCTAATGTGCATATTACAAATATCATAGTGTACATAACAAAGACAAGGACTCATCATTCATTGACAGATATTGAGAACACCATTCCCTTCAACTGAGCTCATGAAACAAAATTGAATGGACTTGAGGTTGATTGAAGGTGAAAACAACAGCAAGGGCATTCAAAGTGCAAAAAATCAAACAAAATAGGTTTCCAGAACAGCAAGAGCCCCAAGCACATTGTAGTACATTTTTCTGGTCTAATTTGCCTATTCAGAAGTTGCTATGTATTTGACTATTTTGTATGAACGACAGCTGGCTGGCAGCTGGTTGCTAGCATCAACTGGCAAAATGCACAAGATAGCGACTGAAAAAGGGATTTTAGACTCATTTGGAGCCCATGGCAATAAGTACAGGGCAGTTTCCAATCATACCATGTCATGATTTGATTGAGGACTAGTAGCAATACAGGTGAGTTGAGAGATCTTTCTCTTTCCTCCTCCTCTCCTCCTCCCCTTCCTTTTTGGGATTTCATTCAATTATTTTTATTCATGCCACCAGCACTATTACTGAGCCAGATAGAGTGCCAAGCCCCATAGGCTAAACCTGGCTAGGGTGGAACTGGTCTGGAGACCAGTCTCCTTACAGCTTTTACCATGTGTGGAGTCTGTCGAAACTGTGCTAGATTGAGGGGTGTCATGTACTTGAACTTGTATAGAGAGTTTGAGAAATTTTGGACTGCAATACCTCTGACAATAAAAAGGTGGAATGAGTTGGAATGACAAAATTTGACCATCCTTGCAACTTTGATTTTTGCTACATTTTGGCCTCACAGAAATAGAATCCAAGTTAGGGGATCAGTGGATAATATATGTATCATTGTTCAAAATATGTAGATTTGCAAGAGGATTGTGGTAACTAGAAGGCATTACCTGCACTGTTTAGTGGAACCAGACCACAGCAGCTGTTACAGCTTGTATAAGGCACATATCTGAATCAACTATATGATTCAGAAACCTGGTTATACTTACACAATTCCATGGACAATTCAAATCGAACCACTGTAAGCTGCAGGCTTACAGTCATGTTTCATACCCAAGTCATTCACAGTACATACCCACCTCGAAGAATAGGAAAAACCTTTATAACTCGATTGCCAGCCCCACAGATATCATCCCATGATTGAGCAGAAGCAATGGAAGAAATAAAGCTCTGGAAGGAACAAGATAACTGCTGATTTAATTTCACGGTACAATGCCTCAATTCCGAGGTCAAATCACGCCGCATCGCGGGTGACGAGAACGAGCCTCTCAATCTAAAGTAGAGATCAATACCAATATCTATACGTGTCGATATAGTAGCGATTTGAACTTCTGGCTATCTCAGTTGTAAATTCGAGTGGTTGGCTTCCTCCAAATGATTTACAAGACTTTGTGAACCGAGATGGCTAGTTGATCTTGCCAAAGGAAGAACCAGGTCCGATGGTGCAGGAGAGCTTGTGAGGGGAAATCATTTGAGAATCATGCTGTACTTTGCTAACAATTCTTCTATCGGCTCGGTTTCTGTTAACGGTTGCGTAGCCCTTTCCGATCCAGGATATGACGTTATGTAGACCGTAAACCTTCTGATAGTTGGCACGGTATAGATCAAATTTTCGTCCAGATTTTGTGATATCTTCATAAGCACCAAGTCCCTCGATGAACACATAGGATGAGTGATGCGAAGACGTAAGATGGTGGCACGCAGACTTCGGAACCTATCAACTAACATGAATATCCGAGCAACGAGTAGAGCTTGCTTGTCGAAGCCTTGATCAAACAAGTCGACATCAAGAAAAATGTTTTCTCTAGATTTATAATCTTGCAGCTCATTCGGAAGTAGGTTAGAAAGTGGTCGAGCGAGGCAAACTGAGTCAGGTGGTCATGACATGATCACAAAATGCGAACATAGTAAGACTGTATCAGAAGTCTGAAACTCGTCCTCCGCCGCCTCCAAGGATAGAGGGGATGGGTAGGTTGATGGAAGACTAGGAAAAGGAGCGGCAGCAAGTTCCACAAATCCATGATTGTGCTCTGATTTCGAGACCTTCACGTCATCTGACGATGCAGAAGAATGCGTCGAGGAACGAGAGACCTCATGCCAGGGTTTCCAAATACAAATCTCCTGCCCGAAGATAAAATCTTCCGGGTTACGAACGTAAATCCCATTCCGACCTCGCAGCCGTGGTGGAGCGATGGTGGGAAAGGATAGTACGACCAAATGACACCGCTTTCCTCCCGTTTGTGGTACTGTATCTGAAAGATGCGAGTGCGATGCGGAAATAGTTACTACACGACAGAGGGCGACGCCGATGGAAATTTCAGAGGAAGAACCAATCAATTTCCGAGGGGAGCCAGACTTCGGACCCGCGGGCAAATCGATGATTTTCACAATTCGCAGCCGGAGGTCCGAATTCAAGCGAGAAACCGGGGAAGATGCAAGCTGGAGCTCCATTTCCTTTTGCCAGAGGACAAGAGAAGTCCGAAATTGTGCTGAAAGCTCTGAAGAACGTGCTGCGAGGCCACCCCTTGATTTGATAGATGATGAGCAATGTCCATCATTGAATCGTTTCAGCACTCACTTAAGAAATCTGGGCTCCTTACCTTTACCTTTTATATACTTTGTATCTTTTTTAGGACTCAAACCAACGTTCCATTCCACATGCACTTGTTTATTAGATGCAGCAATATCGGGGTGTTGATCATGTAGAAAAATGTGTGCCAGCTCAGCGGTACCACTATCCGTTAGAAGGTCCATTGCCAATGCAATTTCAGTGGTTGATATTGTTCGCATAGTGGCGTCTAATGAGGTCTCAGCAGGTGCGAATATCGTCGGCACCGGCAATTTTTTTAAGGCTATACCATGATTAGGCGATGCAGCTCTTGGGAGAGCCGGGGGCGGTGGCAATGGTCGCCGCGGTAACTGCGGTGTCATAACTGAAGAGGTTTCTCCTTTAACCAGAGTACGAGGGTCAGGCAAAGGTTGGAGACGAGTAGAAGGTGCGTTTTTCTTCTCTTTATCCGTCGTATGCATCGGGAAAGCAGGAACGGGTAGTTGTCTAAGATTCTGAGGCTTGGGGTTGTTCACACAATTCATCGACACGGGTTTAGATATGACGAAGTCGGACTTGAGGTCAAATTTCTGGTTGGAAGGAGGCTTATGACGCGCTGGCTGTGGCTGTTTCTCGTCGAATGTCGACGTGAACTTGGGAACATGAACAGGGCCCTTCGGACCATCAGGTTTCTGCCTTGCAAACCCATCTGCCACATCCATGATCCGCCGACGCTTTTGTGCTGGAATATCCTGTAGAAACCTCGCAGGATCAGGCGGAGAACGGAAATTATCAGCCATAACACAATTTGAATACCTGTACATTCTTGCCGGACATGGGAGTTGGTGGGCACAAGGTGTGTGTGACTCGAAGTGTGACGACATTGCTTGTCGGCTCTTCCACCGGCCTCCATGTCAAAACTCGCTCAAGACGCTGCTGCCTTCAAATCTGTGCTCAAGCGGCAGGATTATACCTCATGGCACTCTCAGCCTCCTGCCCCAAGCGAAACCTCGACACCCGCATCTCCTCAGACGCTCATTGAGTCGTCCTCGCAATCTACACCTAAAAAGAAACGACCAAAGACGAGTATGCATAAGAACTTCGCCAATCTTTTTTGCAATGACCTTCTATCAAGATATTGTATATTCTCAGCCTGCGGACACTGGCACCGGTCTGAATGTCAATACACAATTAGTGTACGCGGTTAACCATCTGAAGGTGTGTGTGTGTATCATCACGAAGAATCTACAACAAAGCAATCTGACGTCGTTCTAGGGTACACAAAACCCCATGCGACTGCAGGACATCGCTATCGTCACAAATACACCATTAGATACTGATCTCGTTCTTCTTGAAAAATTCAAAGCACATGACCGTATCATATGGGATCCCAAAACTGACCTATATTCATATAAGGTTTGTATTCAATTATCCTCATCTCCCTCTTTCTTACAAGTCTTATAGCACGAATTTAATTTCAGGAATAAAGCAGCCCTCTTAACCGAAATTCAACGGCAAACACGAAAAGGTGGAGGTATTCCCGTTCGCGCATTGAAAGAGTCATGGAAAGAAGCACCTTCTGCCATTGAGGAGCTAGAGAAAGAGGGCGAAGTTCTCGTCACGCGTACGATCAAGGATGGACAATTACGGATGGTTTTTTGGAATGAGATCAAACCAACTGAGGAAGCTGGGGGCATGCCGGTCGAGAAAGGTGCGTCGATATCTTTTTCTGTGGGCAGATGGGTTCTGGATGGGCGAGCGCATTGTATCATTAAGATTCATTCTAACGTCGTGAACTCAGAGTTCAGCGACTTGTGGCACTCTCTGAAGGTTCCCAATGATGTCGATCTCTTAAAACAACTTGCTTCAGGTATATTCTCAGCTGTTGGTGACCCCGGGGCTTCTAAAACAGGTTGGAACAGAGGGTCTCCAGGTTACAAATGCAGAGGCGCCTGCACCAAAAGCGCCCGCTGGAAAGAAGAAGGGGAAACGCGGCGGTGCGCCCAGACAGCGCCAAGTGCGCATTACCAACACACACATGAAGGGCGAGATCGACCTTTCACGCGATTATGTGGCGCCTCCGAAGCAGAAGTAAGATATTTTTTGAAAGGCGCGTCACTGTGGCCTTTCTCAGATCATGTATCTATGTCACTATACGTACTATGGATACCCTCTTCATGGCCTGTCCGTCCTAATCATAACTCTTAAAGCTTTAAGAGCGTTGTCTCATCAGTATTATATTTACCTATATCCATACAAAACTCACCAGAGAATGGTTCTCTTGGCGATACTTGATTCGTGGTATCAGATTCACTGAATATAGGTAAAAAGGGCCTGAATAATGAGCTAAGCCAATCAAAACGAGGACTGCGAAGAATTTTCTGTTCCTCAATACCTCTCCGATGATTGAACAGATGTGAAGTCCTGTTCACCATGGTAACAGAGCTTCAGTGTAGGTTACGAATCCCTAGCCGCAAAGTCAGAGCATGCAATCGTGCCTCGAGGTTGGCCACATCCTCCATCGTCGGTCTTTCAGAAGCATTCAGGGTTCCTCCAGCTGATAGTCCCGCCAACATGTCCTCCACGTTCTCCATCTGCCTCTTCCTTTCAATTTTCTCATGAAGTTCCATCTCCTGGCCTTCGGCCTCCAAGTGTTCCTTCGCGTGTTTCTCCGCCTCCAGATCACGCGGCTCGATGTCCGAGAACCTGACCTTTCCAAGTTGTGAAACAATGTCGCGTGCTTCTTGGACCACAGCCTCTTTCGCATCTTCAGAAAGGCTCAGAGAAGCTGAAGGGGCAGATGTCAAGAATGAGAGGAGCGCAGAGGATTGGCCGCGGATGACGCCGAGATTTCGTCCCAAAGGTGCGCCGACAGTCGCAAATCCAGTATCAAAACCTTCCTGAACAAACGCTTCTTTGCCTGCTGTTATTCCTTCGCGGTAACCGACCTAACATAAGTTTTGTGGCCTGAGAACCGCTGATAGAGTTCAGTTCACATACGTCAGTAAACTCAGACGACATTTTGGTCCATTCAGCATCTCGCGTGCCTTTCCAAGCGGCCTCGGTATCGTGTGATTCGTCCCATGGCGTTTCCATTATCAAGAAGGCAGATAGCTCCTCGAGAGCGAGGGAGTGTCACGTATCTCAACAATCTCAATTTTGATCAACAAATTTCAGTCGGTCATTTCTGTGTACATAATCTGATTATCCACGTTGCACTCAAGTTTCAACAATCACTTGTTTCAGCTACTGTTCTCGAAAATTGATACGACTGGGCTTCTTCACATTCATCTCGCTAGGAGCTGTATACCTTTCCGTCACATTCCTATAATACCAAACCCTGAATCCACAACAATAGTCCCTGGTTCAACTTTTCCTTCTCCTGCCACATAATCCAATGGCTTGTGTCAAAATCCTTTATGGTCAAGGGGCCTTTCGCACTTTGTACTGTGGCTGCTTTCTGCATAGGAGCCAAGGCCACGTAGTCTTGCAATGCAGTGGCCAGGAAAACAGGCTTGTGAATAACAATGTTCTCTTGCGGGATAGCTAGTAGTCATCGTATCAGTCGTCTACTGTTGAAAGTGGTAGAGATATGGCGGATACCCTGCACATCCTCGAGATCAAGATCAAAGACTTTGGTTCTGTAGTAGTTGACTGGTCCTGTGAGTCCACCTTTGAGAATTTCAGTTTTCTGCCTCTCTATCTCCTACAGAACAGATAAGGCCCGTCAGGTGGGACAAATGCCCTGATTAAAAGAAGAATACATTTTCGGGAAGATACGATGCAAGTTTTGTCTTCTTGTTTCCTTCAATCCAGGCTTTGCAAGCGCCTCTAGGAGTCAAATCACTGATCCATACTTTTGGATCATCGGGTAACACCAGGCTGTAGAACGAGTCAATCTGACAAGCTATGTAAATCATTTGGCACATGACTTCCGAAGAAAAGTGACAGCGACAAACATTCTTTTCAATGAGCTCAGGTGCTCCGTCCTCTGCGAAGAAGTGCCAATATCCAAACAATTCCCGCCCAGCGATCTCGCTAGCCTATGAAGCATCTCTGAATCCCAGGTAGCATTCGAGACTGGATCCATCGTACCTTGGCATATGATTCTGCAAACTTGATAATACTTGGGGGAGAATATCCAACTGCAAGAAAGGCGAAAGCAATGAATCGATCTGGAAAGTAGTTGGCAAGCCGGCTGACCACTACACTTCCCCTTTGATTGATTCTACTTTAGCACCTACGGTAGGATATATCACTCCCAAGACCTACCAGTCATGTCCGACCGCAATGGCTTTGTTAATCTTCTCTGCGTCGAGAATATCAACAAGATCCTGAGCTATCAAGCCTAATTTATAATCGACAGCATCTGTGGGCTTGTCCGTCCCGCCGTATCCAAGCATATCGGGTACGATCAGGCCATAGCCTTTTTCTTTGAAAAACGTCACTTGATATCTCCAGTCGTACGATGTACTAGGGAATCCATGAACAAAGAGAAGCACAGGTTTCCCTGCAGCTGGTGCTGAAAAAAAGTAGTTGTATTTCAGGCTGCGACGCGTCGAAACAGACTTGTAGATCGTAGAATCCATGGTGGAGGTGGAGCAAGATATACTAAGCCCAGTAGATGATCAATCCGTATGACAAATGATGGAGAAGGCCACATCTGAAGTCAGGAAGTTCCCGGCCGTGGTCTACCCGGTACTGCAGTGATGATCAGTGTCCTTGATTGGAAACCGGCAAACCTATGGATGATGTCCTGAAAGAAGCCAAAGGGAGCATCGAAATGTTGAATGCTGCCCAATGTCACGGTAATCAGTGACACAGGAATTGGCACTCCTGAGGGCCAAGAAGGGGTTGCCTTGGAATCCTATACCAACCTCATATTCTTATATTGTTGCTTATCTCAAGCAATTTTCTTCAAATTATGCCACCGCCGGATAACATTTTCGTCTGCAAAGACTTCGGTGGAATCGTTCCTTTGCGCCACAGTTGTTACCTACATATCCTTTCCTGATTCCCGGTTGCGAATAGGACAAAGTATGTTTCTTCTGGTGGTCTAGTTGTTGTGTGTGTTATTCGTCCAAGTAGTGTCTATTATTAAGAAGAAAGATAACTCGAGACCGGAGCTAGGTGACTGTTATCTCTATCTCGCTTTGATCAACAAATTTCAGCAGTGGATTGCGTACATAATTTACGCTGCACTCAACAACCACTTATTTCAGCATACTCTTCTCTTACAACTGGGCTTCTTCACATTCATTTCGTTAGGAGCTGTATACCTTTCCGTTACACTCCTATAAAACCAAACCCTGAATCCACACCAATAGTTCCTGGTTCAACTTTTCCTTCTCCTGCCACATAATCCAATGGCTTGTGTCAAAATCCTTGATAGTCAAGGGGCCTTTCGCGCGTTGTACCATGGCTGCTTTCTGCATAGGAGCCAAGGCCACGTAGTCTTGCAATGCAGTGGCCAGGAAAACAGGCTTGTGAATAACAAGGTTCTCTTGCGGGATAGCTAATAGTCATCGTATCAATCGTCTACTGTGAAAGGTGGTAGAAATATGGTACCCTGCACATCCTCGAGATCAAGATCCAAGACTTTGGTTCTGTAGTAGTTGAGGGGTCCTGTGAGTCCACCTTTGAGGATTTCATTTTTCTGCCTCTCTATCTCCTACAAAATAGATAAGGTCCGTCAGTTGGGATAGGATAGGTGCCCAGATCAAAAGAGGGATACATTTTCGGGGAGATAAGATGCAAGTTTTGTCGTCTTGTTTCCTTCAACCCAGGCTTTGCAAGCGCCTCTAGGAGTCAAATCACTTATCCATACTTTGGGATCATCGGCTAACACCAGGCTATAGAACGAGTCAATCTGACAATGTATGTAAATTATTTGGCAAATGACCTCCGAAGAAAAGTGACAGCGACTAACATTCTTTTCAATGAGCTCAGGTGCTCCGTCCTCTGCAAAGAAGTACCAGTATCCCATTAGCTCGCGGCCAACGATCTCGGTTACCTAAGCCCCATCTGTGACTCGGGAAACATTCGAGACTGCAGATCCATCGTACCTTGGCGTATGATTCTGCAAACTTGAGAGTACTTGGAGAAGAATACCCGCCCGCGAGAAAGGCGAAAGCAATGAATCGATCCGGAAAGTAGTTGGTAAGTCGGCTGACCACTAAACTTCCCCTTTGATTGATTCTACTTTAGCACCTACGGTAGGATATATCACTCCCAAGACCTACCAGTCATGTCCGACCGCAATGGCTTTGTTAATCTTCTCTGCGTCGAGAATATCAACAAGATCCTGAGCTATCAAGCCTAATTTATAATCGACAGCATCTGTGGGCTTGTCCGTCCCGCCGTATCCAAGCATATCGGGTACGATCAGGCCATAGCCTTTTTCTTTGAAAAACGTCACTTGATACCTCCAGTCGTACGATGTACAGGGGAATCCATGAGCAAAGAGAAGCACAGGTTTACCTGCAGCTGGTGATGAGAAAAAGTAGTTGTATTTGAGGCTGCGACGCGTAGAAAGAGACTTGTAGAACGTAGAGTCCATAATGGGGCAAGATACCAGGCCGTGTGCAGACCGATCCGTATATATCACAAGAACCCTATTAATGTTACGTATGATGGAGAAAGACCGCATCAGCTGAAGTCAGGAGACATCCGGCCATGGTCTACCCTGGTCTACCCGGCACTGCAGTGATGATCAGTGTCCTGGATTGAAAGTCGGCAAACTTATTATAGATGATGGTCAGGACAAATCAAAGAGAGCATCGAAATGCTGAATGCTTGAAATCGGCGACGCAGGTATTGGCACTCCAGCCGAGGACCAAGTTGCCTTGAAATCCTGTACTAACCTCAGATTCTTAAGTCGATGTGTATCTGAAACAACTTTCTTCGCTGATAATATTTCACCGCCGAATCACGTTGACGTCTACAAACACCTAGGGGGAATCGTTCCTTTGCGCCACATTTATTGCCTACATACCCTTTTCTAGGGGAAAGTTGTGCAGCGTCATCATGAATTTGTGTCATTTCTTCAATACAAAAATCTTGGAATATAAAATGTCTTTCATGTCAGAAGTTCTTCCACAATTCTTGATGATACTTCCCCAGGCGTCGTGCTTTGTAATGTAAGCGTAATATAATGGGTATGGGCACATGGTGTAGTTGGTTATCACGCCCGCTTAGCATCGTTTATTGGTAGCTGCGGGCGGTGCCCGGTTCAATTCCGGGTGTGTCCATGGACAAATTGTGGATCTGTAATTTTTTCCTTCATCCTCATGAGTCGCGCAACCATGTATATCAAGCCACATAGGGCTAGATAGACAGAATATTTTGTAAGTCGGTGGCTTACGTATGTCCACTTGTGATTTGAATAATAGCTCCTCTTTGCGCGATGGACTAATGAGTATTTGTACTTTGCGAGCCTAAAAATGACTTGTATTCTTTACACTTCTATTTGACTTCATTACAGTAGAACATTCGGGAGAGGGGGCATCTTGCCAGGTGCAGAAGCCCGAGCCCAAACCGTCGGCATTTTTACAATCGCTGCTTCCTTTCAACCCACGCATCAGCCATCTTGTATAACAGGAAAAAGACAAAGACAAAGACAAAGAAGGGGAAAAAGAGTTGGGCGAATTTCGAGGATGTGCACAAGAAAAAGATGAACAAAAGGAAATGATATCTACTGTTGCTGGGCATCCTTCTCGGCAGCGAAGACGAGGAGGTCGACGACACGCTTGGAGTAACCCCACTCGTTGTCATACCAGGAGATGAGCTTGACGAAGTTCTCGTTAAGCTGGATACCGGCCGAGGCATCGAAGATCGAAGAGGCATCGTGGCCGACGAAGTCAGCGGAGACGAGGGCGTCATCGGTGTACTCGAGAATACCCTTGAGAGGACCTTGGGAAGCTTCACGGATAGCAGCCTTGATCTCCTCATAGGTGGTCTTCTTCTCGAGGCGGACGACGAGATCGACAACAGAAACATCGATGGTAGGGACACGGAAAGAAAGACCACTAAAACATGACATGTTAGGAGATGATTGTGTATAAACTATCAAATGCTAACGTGAGCTTTCCGTTAAGGCTGGGAATGACCTTGCCGACGGCCTTGGCAGCACCAGTAGAAGAGGGGATGATGTTGTTGTTAGTGCTGCGTCCACCACGCCAGTCCTTGTGGGAAGGACCATCAACGGTCTTTTGGGTAGCAGTGGTAGCATGGATGGTGCTCATCAAGCCCTCAATAATGCCGAACTTGTCATGGATAACCTTGGCAAGGGGCGCAAGACAGTTGGTGGTGCACGAAGCATTGGAGATCTAGATCATATTAGATGAAAACGCGTCGACCAACGCTTTAGTGGGTAAGAGATGATCGATACGCACAACTTGATATTTGGGATCATACTTGTCAAGGTTGACACCGACAACGAACATGGGCGCATCGGCCGAAGGAGCAGAGATAATGACCTTCTTGGCACCACCCTGCAGATGGAGTCCGGCTCTATATTGCAAGAAGGATCAGTATCAAAACTGCAGAAAGATTTCTGTGATTGCGCGCACTTCTCTGTGGTGGTGAAGACACCCTGTAGAGATCATCAGCATTATCGATCAAGACAATCTGATCAGAAAAAAACATACAGTCGACTCGACAATGTATTCAGCACCGACCGAAGACCACTTGATGTCCTGAGGGTTCTTCTCGCCGAAGACAGCGATGGGCTTGCCGTCAACCCAAAGCTTGCCGTCCTTAGCCTCGACCGTTCCCTTGAAACGTCCATGGACGGAGTCGTACTTGAACATGTAGACCTAAATATACATATCAGAACCGCTGCTCATCAACTTCAAGGACTCCAGACAAACCATGTACTCAAGGTCGATGAAAGGGCTACACAAGACAGATGAGGCAATGCAAATCAGAGTCCAGTAGACTCACTCGTTCACAGCGACAACGTTGACTTTGTCATTGCTGAGAGCATTACGGAGAACGATACGGCCAATACGACCTGTGAATTGTTAGGAACCGACGTTTCTCAAAATTTAGACGTTAACTCACCGAAACTTGAAGGGGGGACCAAACTGATCAGATGACACGATTAAGACAACAGCTGAGATGACATACCCGTTGATACCGACGTTGACAGCCTAGAAGACTATCAGTGGCAAAATCGAGGAGGGATAAGAGAAATTTACCATTCTGATTTGAAAAAAGGTGTGGTGAGAGGAGGGGTTGGCGGATGAATCAGAAGGGGAGCGCTTTATAAGATGGCTGAGTAGATAATCAATCCATCGGAGATCAATTACATTGACGATTTCGTCAGAGGTCTCGAATTCGTTACACTAAATCGGACATTCAAGAACATGAGGGAAATCGAAGTCCTGAGCACCTTTCATGCGACTGGGCTCTTTACAGAGATACCAGAGCAGGAGTCTATGAACAGGAGCTTACGTGACCATTTCTGACAACGTTGCTAAGCTTTCTAATATTTCGGTTGTAAAGTGGAGGGCATCGGATGATAGCGGATGATCGATCATATCGATTGGCCGACTGCCCAGGGTCGCAACCAAATCATCAGGAATTCGAAGCCATGCTTCCATCTAAGTACCTATCCCGAGTGCACTCGATGATCCGTGCTAAATTCAATCGAAATACAGGAGAATGTAAGAACACTTACTTGTCCTCTATCGATGACGGAACCTGAGGTACCGTTTCTCTGCCAAGTTTTATTTGGAAAGCCGTGGACATAGGAAAGATTCTCCATTGTTCACCATTGCAAATATATTGTCCGTCAAAAACACGTGCATTGGAAATGGTCAATAACCGGTTGCTTCTCAAAGAAAGCACAAAGGAAGAAAACCATAGGAAAACATGAGTAAAACTTGGGTACACGCACTATCGAGGATATCAAACTTCAAGAATCAAACATAATTATACCTCCAATCTCGACAAAATCAATGACAAGTACGCCATCATCATCCCCCTCGATCCGAGATAAGTACATGTACTCTTGATCATCCGTAATGACGCCACCCCAACCCAAAAGGGCTATGTAGATGTTTGGGTACGTAAAAAAGCGGAAATCATACATAGTTGTATAGGTAAATGTGATATCTATGTAACCACGTTCAGTGTTTGCTGAATGACTCCTGATTGCAGCTTACCTCGGTCGTTGGAGATGTCTCAGTCTCCTCAAGTAGTTCCTTCTGGATGGGCACCGAGCTCGACATTCCGACTGTCGTTACTTGGACTGGTGAACTTTTGCAGGCGAATTAGTTAGGCCGCAATGCATGACTACTGTCATTGCGTCTGGGTCCGCAGAAATATTCCTATTCGAGGATCTTGAACTCCGTTGCCTGAAGAATGCCATAGCAGGATAAGTGCATGGGTAAGTGTCTTGAAAGTACATGTAGAATGATGAGAACTCGTTCTGCAGCGGTCTGCATGATGTTGTGGTCGCCCTTCCACGCATCCGAGGGCCGAGGGTCCAAAATAACAATAACATTCATGCATCATGCATGGTGGCATAGTCGGAGCCCCGCCTCGTCCTTTGTAAACGTATGCGCCCATGGCTTGAGATAGTTTGTCTCTATATTAACTATAAAACGAAACGTATGCCATTCACATCAATCTGTTGTGCAGATGCGTTTATGTGTAGCTTCTAGCTGTACTTACTCGAGTAAGTACAAGAGACTTGTGCGGGTGTTGACATCAAATTCGGTCACATGACTAACGCGTCTCTTTGGTTGAAAAGTTTAAGTTGACTTTACTAAGTTCCACGGCCACCTTCACGGCTACCTTCACGGCTCTTTAAGACGACGCCATTAACCAGGAATATTCTTAAAAGCTGCTTTCTATGTGGGCGAAACTCACAAACGTTCTGAAGCCTCGTGCGGCTCAGGAAGACCATGAACCAGCACCATTTTCGCCTCAATCCTCTCGTGACGGTATCATGTCCAAAGTGACTGAACAACGCCCAAGCCTATCCGTTTCTTACAACGATTCAGAGCGTATCTCTAGCCCTAGTCCGCCCTCATCTCCAACGAGGAGTAGCAAACGAAACATGTTCAAGAGGTTATCAAGAGCACCCTTCAAAGACGACAGTGACTCAGTACAAGCACCCTCACCATCTGCAGGGCAACTAAAGAAAACGAAGGTGATTTTTGGCAACAGCAACAGTGAGTGGTTATCAGGTCAGCCTGACTTGTTGCGATAATACTGTCAACCAGATTCACAAGCTTCTGTTTCTAAACCATCACCTAGCCGCAGTTCATCTCTAGATATGTTACGCGCCTCTATCGACTCGGATGCTCGTCAAACCGCCACAATCAGCGCTGGCACAATTCAGCGCCGACCTTCGCTTGATATTCTACGTACCAACCAAGACGCACCTCGACTACCAGAACCTTTACCCATGACGCCATCAGGTGACCTCAAGTTTGGCTCTGTTCGATCTATTCTTCGTGACCCCAAGACGCCTGGTAGTGGCCAGAACGTACGGTTCTTTTCTCGAGATGCATACAAGGTCATTAGCCCGGATCAATCCACAGAGACCGAGTTCCAATCTATTATTCCGTCATTGCTCGAGCCATCTCCGTCAGCTGCCTCTCAAAGACCCCCGTTTGACCACCTCCAAAGCAGTCCAAAGCTCTCTGGGACATTTCCCATGACTCGGGCCTCAACAAGTGATAAGGCTACCCGCCCTAGCGTCACAGAGGTCTTCTCTTCGATGAGCACTTCTGACACGCCGTCTCCGAAAGAACAAGCCCAATTTCTTGAGTCGACAAATTGCATGCCCCCCATCCCCCCTCCTGATTTCAATGACCCCGACATGTCACAGGCTCTTGACCTTCCTAAGGTACCGCCGGGCCTTGGCTTCAATGTCTCAGAGCCTTCGCTCGATAACGCAACCGACATATCTATGACTGACGATGGTCATAATAAACATGGCGAAGACTTCAAGCCTTCTGGTGCGGCTACTTCAACTCCTTTCAGAGACAAGGGCAAAGGAAGGGCTATAGACATTCCCGTTGACCAAGTTCCGACCTCGAACGTTGTTGATGAGAGTATTTTCCACTCGCAAGACAGATCCACCCGTATTCCTTTTGGCCTCCATGAACGTAGCAACTCATTCAGCTTTGGTCAGACGGTCTTTCACTCTATCAATGCTGTCAGCCCTACGGCTGGAGCTTCTTCAGATTCACCTGCTTCTAACTTGAAGGCGTCTATCTTTGACAAAGATGAGGCCGACTGGTCTGCTCGAAGTCGTGCGCTCAGCGATACTGTCTTCCAATCGATGATGCAATCCCCCCCATCCAAGGCACCCGAAGCCGACATAAATGATGAGTACCTCGTGGTCTATTCAAATTCTGAACCGCCCGACCCGTTCCGTGCAAATGCGACAACATATTATACTCCTCAAACCATGATTCCTGTCACACCGCCGCAGGGTGCCCCTCAGCACGTCCGCAAGACGTCGAAAGACGAAAACCTTATTTTTTCACTTCAGACACAGCTGGCGCTCCAGACAGAGCTGTGCCAGCAATATGAGACCGACCTTCGGTCGCGTGACGAGTTGGTGGAGATTCTTGGCAGGAAACTGAGTGATGTCGAGAAGGAGGACTTGAAAAGGAGAAGTATACTTAGGACTTGGAAGAAGAAGGTCCAGGAGCTCGAGAGGGCTTGTCGGTATCTTGAGGAGGAGGTGGAGGGATCGAGGCAGAACAGTATGGAGCGCAGCATTATGGATGAGGCGAGTGGGGAAGCATTGCGAATGCTACATCGCCAGATTTCTCTTTTAGAACAGGAGAAAGCGGAGTGGGTGAAGAAAGAGGAGATCTTGAAGGAGGAAATCGGGACGCTGGAAGGGGTCTTGAAAGAACGCGATACAGATGTCGAAAAACTCCAAGATTCTTTACGAACTCGCGAGGAGAGTGATTGGGAGTCGAAGGCGAGCATACCTGAGACAAAAGAGCAGATAGAGCAGATGGGTAATGTCAGTCTCGCGCCGATCGATGAGGATGAGTTGGAGAGGCTTATGGTTGAGGCCCATCTCAAGGGAGAGGAGGAGAAGGAGAGGGGTCATATTGCAGAACTTAAGTGGGAGGAAGACAAGACTACAATTGTGGGCAAGTTGGAGGATCTTGAAGCAGTGAAGTTGAATTTGGAGGCGGACCTCAACAATATGAAAGTCCGGCAGGAGGCGCGGGAACAAGAGTACCATGTCTTGAAGGCTGAGTTAGACGCCCAGTGGGAACACACTGAGAAGATGTCCGAGAAGATGACGGCGCTCGAGAAGAAGGCTGCTAGCCTGGAAGAGGAACGCAATGCTCTCAATCACGATATCAAAGAGTTCAAACATAAGATGATCGTTGTAGAGACTGAAGCGAACGACAACGAGGCCAAGAAGGCCGAGCTCGAAGCTCAACTCCAAGAGGTGTGGAATCACAAAGAAGAACTTGAGAGGGAAAGGGCAGAGGTGAGTTTCATACCTCCCTCGTTACAACATTCTGATTGTCGGCGTTTTAGCTCGAAGGTCAACTCCAACAAGAACGGGATCACTCTGATGATTTGTCCCGCGCATTGCAGGAGCATGCGGATCGCATTTCTCAACTCGATCAAGAACATCAGTTCTCGCAAGAAAACGTGTCCCGCCTCGAAGAGAAGCTTCGTCAACGTGACGAGGAAGAGAAGGACTACTCGCAGCAGGTAAAGCAACGCGAGGCTGACATCGAGGAGCTCCGTGGGGAGATGAGCAATCTTCGCAGGGAGCACACGCGTACGATCGATGAACTCAAGCGTGCTCTCGAGGATGCCTCGATACAGGAGAGTGGAGCCCGGGCCCAGGTGGAGAATCTGGTGCGTCAACAAGCGACTTTCGACATCGAGTCGAAAACTTCGGCCGACAAGATTAATGCCTTGAAGGAAGAGGTTGAGCGTCAGCGGAGGAGAATTCAAGTGCTTCAGCAGGAAAGCGCGGATAAAGAAGTTAAGCTCGTACAGCTGAACAAACAGCATCAGCGAGATAAAGAAGATCTGGAGGGCATGAATACTGCCCTAGATTCGAAGCAGATGGAATTGGAGCTTGTGAGTCGTCATTTTCTCTTAGTATTACCTGGTACCCATGGAAGTGTGATGCAGCTCAAGCGCAACCTTGGTGTTCGTGGTACGGCTGGCGCAACACCTGCACCAGCCTCACGAGTCACAACCAGTCGTCGTGACTCCGCTATTTTTACTACCCCTTCTGTGTCACGTCCCCCGTCGTCCGTGTCAGAAGCTGGAAGCATTACGAGTAGGAGACGTTCCACCATCGAGCCTACATCGGCTATCAAGGTTACTACACTTGGCCAGAGCGCTCGCCCGAATGTAGCAGCCGCTTCTAAACGCGTCGAAGGCTCTATGGGACCCCCGCCTCTGAAAGCTCGCCCTTCCGTTGCTGGAACGGCCGAATCGACACCTACGCCCCGTGTATCTTCCATCTCACGGTCGTCTGCGAAGTCATCCCCATCAGTTTCCGTGCGCCGGGTCGCTTCTCTCGAGCAAAGCCAATCTAAAACCAAGACTCAAAGCACATTACGCCAGACTGCGAGCCCAAATTCCGTGTCTAGCGTCCCTGAACAAGAGAAGGAGAACGTAGACACTAGTTCGAAGAGTGCGAAGAGAAGAAGCATGGTCCCGGCACCTGCTTGAACCGGTTTTTTCGAAGATAAACAACTCGGCATCTTTCTTATATATCATCTGTAACTTTTGACTATCATCCATCCATCCATTTCATAATTTATGGACAGTTCCCTCGAGCTACTGATTAACTTTTATTATCTTTGCTTTCGATATCATCTCGCCTCTCCTATGCTCTCGTACGAACAAGTAATGTCTCTTATATTTACGTCATCTGTATGTTGATTATGATGCATGAAAAATGATATCCATTGTCTTGAAAATTCCATATACTGTACATCGCAACACTAAATAAGACTTTATGTATCGACTTTCTCCCGGGCCTCGATGATATCATCGAAGACACGGAAGGATACAAAACATGAAATTGAACCTAATCGAACCTGACCAAATCTTCATCACAGAAGTATTTTCTGGTCGTATGATTGAACTTCCAAGGCTGCGGAATAGGAGGGAATAGACTGGCATAGGATGCCTAGACTCAGCTAATACAGTGCCGGAAAAGTTAGTCCGCCAGGTAAAATTGTAGGAAATTGACGATAAAGGAGCAAGAGACCCAAATTCGTACTAATTCAAGGAATCTCATTCCGCCTAATCACATCTGGCTGCTCTCTTTCGAGCCATCCTCTTTGTCAGTTTTTCCCATTGTTTGTCCACGTCTTCCTTATATGCCTGCGAACGCGGTGGCGACGACTTCATCATCTCACACTGCGCTAGCAGGTAAGCTTTACATTTATCGTACCTCACATCGTCTCACATTGCGCGAGCAGACTAGATAGATTAGACAGACACCCACAAATACGTCACGCGTCGTCCTTGAATCCCCTCCCCGCCATCCCTATTTCACATATTACACATGCTACATTCTACACCTATTTAACTTTAACTCACACTCGTACACAAGTAGTCCATCGTGTTAGCTTGAGTTTGGCGGCGCTCCAGAATTCTCAGGATTCAAGAAATCTCATTCTTTCCCGCGACGCACGGTCCCCTATAATGAGCTTCCTATCATCAAAATCTTCCTAGTCTCACTTATTTCTCGTTTCGCTCTTTTGTTCTCTCACCTCACCTCCCTCACCTCAGTCAACAGCTTCGAATTAAAGGACAAAGTCCGATAAGATGTCCTCTGATGCCCTGTAAAACCGAAGAGGAACGATCAATAGATCAATTTAATTGCTCCGCTAAATCTTATCGCCACACGAATGGGACCTAGGACCTGTTTTTCAAAAACATTTTGCTTCCTTCGTGAAGCTCTCCGCGACGTGCCAGACTCTTAAATTTGCCCATAGGAGGTCGTGTGTTAGGTCCACCAAAGCCAGTAGACAACCCGAGCAGAAACACTGACCTTTTCAGCCTATCAATCCCCCATTAGTTTGGCTTTTAAAACCATGGGCTTCGAGGAACCCACTCACTCGCGCACCAGCTCTAACAATGACGACAAGGAGCTCGTTGCGTTGGGATACAAGCCCTCTTTTAAGCGAGAATTCTCAAACATAGCGACCGTATGCCTATCAGCACAGACTCCATAATTTCTTTCATCTCACATGCTTATACAGATCAGCTTCGCGTTCAGCATCATGGTCTGTCTACCGGTTATTTCGAACTTTTGTCTTTCTCAAGCTTGATCTGAAGGGTCTCTGTTCGAGTGTTGCCACCACATTCAACACACCCCTTCTTCTTGGCGGTCCTGCATCCGTTAGTCATGTTCCTGTGCTTTCCATCGCAGCTCCGGTGAATTTTCTTTTCCAGGTAACATGGTGTTGGATCTTGGGAGCATCTATGTGCTTCACACTTGGCTCAAGTATTGCCGAGATTGTTAGCGCGTTTCCTACCTGTGGTGGCTTGTACGTTGTGAGCTGTCTCACATCTATTTCTTGTGTCTGATACAACATATAGATACACGGCTTCCGCTCAATTATCACCAAAGAGATACCGCGCAAAGGTATGGACTCTCCACATTCTCCCTTGTCTCTGGATCTGGGATTGATTCGATGACAGGTCGGCTGGGTAGTTGGTTGGCTGAATATCCTTGGTACGAAATTCTGCCTGCTTTGACATGGCTTGGTCAAATGTTATTTTGTCCTGGCCAGGCCAAATTGCGGGCGTTTCTTCGACTGAATTCGGTCTTTCCAACATGATCTGGGCTGCAGTTGTCGTTGGCAAGGTACTTCATCTTACTCTAGCTTGACAAAAGAATTCTCTCCAATAGTGGAACAGGGCGGAGATTATGAGGTAACCCAGGCTCAAGTTGTGGGTCTCTTCGCTGGACTTCTTGTAATCCACGGAATCCTAGTGTGTACTCCACGCCCCGAAGTTGGCCCATTACCTACCGTTTCCTAGAATTCACTCGCAACACGTCAATTAGCACATTTGACGACTGGATTTGTCTTTGTTAATTTGGGAACGACCTTGTGTACGTCTTGACCATGCTGTTATCTCTTGATTTTTCTAATAGATTCCTTTTAAGTGATTATCATCGTCCTCCTCGCAACGACCCCTCGCGCTGAAATACATGCTGCAAGCTATGTATTTGGGTCTGCCGGCGTCGTCAATCAAACCGGAGGATGGAACACGGGATTAGCATTTCTGTTCGGTCTTCTCAGCGTCCAATGGACAGTATGTACCTTTACTTGAGCTGATGGAGTTACTGATACAAAGATAAACCATGTGTCCAGATGACGGTATGTGTGTATGACGCTCTAACGTAAGACGTACCCTGCTGATATACTAGCCGTAGGATTACGATGCTACAGCTCACATCTCGTAAGTATCATCCCTTCTAGCGTATTTTTTCTTCAGATCTCAATTGAACATATAGAGAGGAAGTACGACGTGCAGCATATGCAGGTGGGTTGATCAACATCCGTGGTAACTGTCATCCATGATATATCATTGATAGCGCCATCCGCAATTTTCATTGCTGGTTAGTACAACTTGTTTCTTGGCCTGACAAATTGTTCACCGCAACATAGTAATTGGCACGGGCCTCATTGGATGGTTACTGAATATTGTTATCGTATTGTGCTCTGGACCACTGTACGTTTCAGTTCTTTTAGGAAAATTCTAGTAACTTATAAGCTTCTAGCGAGAACCTTCCAGGGCCATCAGGTTCTGCTTTCCTTGAGGTAATTCTACGGTTTCTCGAAACATCGCGGTTATGTGACTCTGACATGGTAATAGATTATGTGCCTGCGTATGGGTAAAACTGGTGCTCTCATCCTCTGGGTATGTGCTCTATGCCATTCAACTGTGTCATTCTGACGCTGAGTAGACCTTTGTCTGCCTAACCGCATTTTTTGTCGTGCAAACCGCTCTACAAGCCGTCTCACGTACTACATATGCATTCAGCCGTGACAAGGGTATGTTATCCAATGTTCCAAATTCGCATTGTTTCTTCTTTCTGAGCTTATTTTCCTGAGGCTTCCCTGATCGCGGATTCTTCGGTCATATCAACCCAAAAACGCACACACCCATTCGTTCCATTTGGCTTTGTACCTTCGTGAGCATCCTCCCAGGCCTACTAGATCTCGCCAGCCCCATCGCTGCCAACGCCGTTTTCTCCTTAACGGCCATGGCTCTCGACTTGAGCTATATCATACCTATTTTTCTGCGACGGCTTTTCCAGAATCACCCGGAGGTACAGTTCAAGCCTGGTCCTTTCTATATGGGAGACGGATTGCTAGGGAGAATCTGCAACACGACTTCTATTATATGGACGCTCTTCGTTTGTATCATCTTTTCCTTCCCTACCTATAGGCCTGTTACGAAGGACAATATGAACTATGCATCGGTATGTTACCCACCATCTTTTTGCGAAACCCTGGCGTACCAACCTGTTCCCAGGTCATCACTATCGGTGTTATGATTCTCTCAGGGTATGTCTACTAATCTCAGGGCCTTCTTTCTATTGATCTTTCACGATAGACTTTGGTGGATTCTCGGCGCACATAAATATTACCATGGTCCACAATCAAACATTCACGAACTTGCTTCAGTACAAGATATTGCTGCCAGTACCACAGATACCGAGGACATCAAGAATGCCGAGGTTGCGGTCGCCCTTGTCTAATAAAAACACAGGGCACACAAAAATCGAGATGATCACTTTCAAAATATCTAGAAGCTACGGTATTAATTATATCTCTTATGCTAATGCCCCTAAAAAAATTTTACGCATATTCAATGACTTACTCACATCTTCGTATGATGCTTATTCCGCATTTTAGAGTCTCATTCGTTAGTACCTAGAGGTGGCAGGATTTCTAGAAGTTACAGTGTTGTATCTTTGGCACTACATAATATTGTTTTCAAGGTTGAAAATTACCTACACAAACTCAATGATTTGCATCATTTACGATTGTACTATGGTGCGAACCTCGCATTTCAGATTCATCTCCGGTATATGGAGGTGATGGGTTAAGAAAAGAACGAATCACGTTAGGCTTTGGGTGGCTGAAGGGTGAGCATAACCATTGGAGGAAGTTTCGTTCCTAGTTAGGCATTGTTAGGCACGAGAGCGTATTTGACGAATTTCCGGAAAAACTCTGTGATCATTAATTCGTATACAGAAGTCGAGAACATACAAGAAGTTCGGATGTAGAAATACGCCACAGTTAAAACATCTAATAAATAACTGCCAGTCGAGGCGACAGTTTATTGTACACGAAGAGTAAAGCAAGAAAGACAATAGGACTAACAAAAGACAACAATAAAACGTTCAGAGCAGGTGCTTACTCGACTCTTTGCTTCTTGCCATCCTTATCCGCCTCCTCGCCAGCATCACGTTTCAACGACCCACTCTCGGGTCGGGCATGCACTGGCTGAACCTGTGCAGATTGTGGCGTTAAGCCCGATGCCGATGCTGAGCTGACAGCAGCCATGGCACTCCGAAGGGCCTCGAGCTCGGCTTCGGCCCTCCCCCGCCCTTCACGCTCCGCTTCCCACATCTTCTTCATCTCCTCGAGTTGAGTCTGCAAATCACCCATCGCCTGGTCCATGAGTAGCTTCTCCAGCGTCCACTTTTCGATATTCCGCGCCTCGTTTTCTTTGAGATGGTGGATATATTGAACGGCACGGGAAAGGATAGCACCTTTCGCTTTTTCGCCTGACCCGTTCGGCACAATACGACCAAGCTCGTTGATGCCTTCGTTGATATTTCCACGGCGTCGGCGCTCAACTTCTTTCTGAACGCAAGATGAGACATCAATATAGAGGATATTGAGTAATAATACTTACATGATTGTCCTTTCGTTGTCGAGTCCACTCATCGCTGCCCATCGTCGCACTTCGTCCACCTCGTCCTCTTGTGCTTGTAGGAGCTGATGCTGATGCTTTAAGTTCAGGAGTTCCGGTAACCTGCGCTACTGCTGCTGCCGCCGCCGCCGCACGACGTTCTTCCTCGCTGGCATCTGGTTGCCCAGGAATCTGAGGTGGCGGGGGAGCTGCAGCGGCGGGTGAAGTAGACAGCGCTACCGCTGAGAGCTGGCCCAAATTGGGTGGACCACGGGGGTGGGAAGAGGGGCCGGGGTCATTGATACCTGGGAGGCCACCAGCAGGGTGGGGCGGCGGAAAGGCGCCTGGTGGAAAAGGGGGCTGCTGGGCAGAGAGATTAGAGAGAGTTTGTGCGGCATCCTCTTTGCCTTCGTTGAACTGCGATAATCAATCGTCAGTATGATAGAATGAATGACAGACGAATCGAAAAAAAGAGTGACCCTTCCTCCGCGTGACTGTTGGCGAGATACTCGTGCTCTGCTCGTGCACCGTGTCTCGCGACAGTCACGTGTGGTATAATTAACGATCGTCGAATCCGCGCAAGACAGATCGTGGCGCAGAAGACGGCCGAGCACAGAAGGGGCGAAACAAATAAAAGAAGCAGATAAATGTATCATACCTTGCCCAGAACACCGGGGAGGTTCCTCAAGATCGTCATAAGTTGCTCGGAACCGATACCTTGGAGGCTACTGAGATCAGCAGGCAACATCTGAATGCCTGGCTGTTGCTGTGGCGGCTGTTGAGGGACAGCAGCAGCAGGGTTGTGAGACAAGGCTGGGTCATGGGTAGCAGTAGTGGGAGGTGCCATTGTTTTTCAACTGCAGGTTTCCTGTAGATATAGGCAATCATCAAATTCAAGAAATATACTAGGAGTACGAACAAACGTACACAGGATAAGCCTGTATACTATGGCTAATGCGGCAAGAGGTGGGTCAAGAAATTTGGATCGCCAAACTATTACTGGATAATTAGCAGGGCGAAGCCACAAATTGCGCTCTAGTCGAACTAACTGTGCTCGTCGACGTTGAGTACGATGAGGACGAGCTGAGAAGGTCTGGACTCCTGGAGGGAAAGGCAGGGGGGATGGGAGAACGTGAAAGTCACGACAGTCGTGACCACAAGCCCTGTGACCTGCAAATCACTGCAAATCACCAACACACATTCCCACGCCACCCACGCTCATCAGCTGACCCGCACGTGTACAGCTTCTCCCGATCCTTTCCAGATCTCAGATAAGGCGAAATGGACCAAGCAGTTTCATTCATATTGATACAGGGTTTTCCTTTCTATCACACGTGAGATCTCACTCGACCCGTTAAGTATTTTACAGTCTAGATGGGCCCTCTTCAGCCTCCTTCTTGTAGGCTTCTGCGACAAAAGTAGTTCCCTGAACAGAGGTTAGCTATCATCAATCCAATGGTGAACAGGTCGAGACACGCACGGTCTTGATGTTAGTCACCAACTCGGGAATTGCAGCCTTAACAAGAGCTTGCTCCTTCTCCGTGATCTTACCAAGGGGAGAAATTTTGACGACACCCTCAGACTATACGAAATTGCAGAGTTTCAATCAGTTTAGCCGCTCATGGAAGACAATATACTCAGACGTACACCAAGCTCAATCGTGGATGAGAAGAACTCAAGCTCTTGTCCGAGTTCCTTGGCGACAGCAGCTCCACCAACGGGATCCGCAGAGAGGGAAACGTATGAGGGGGCAGTAAGGCCCTTCTCACCCTTGAGCGCACGAATGACCTTTGCAGCAAACTCAGCACCGGCGTAGGCCATGGACAATGTCGCCGATCCGGCGCCATCCTTGGCCTTGACAACTTCGTCACCACCGAATTGGATGCGTTTCACCAAGGCCTCGTATTTCTCGGCCGAGAGATCCGCGGGGAGAGGGTGTGAGGACTGAGAGAGGAGAGGAACAATCTGTTGCCAAGCAAGTCAGTGCCAATTACATATGAGATCGTTCGCGGAAGCACGTACTGTAACGCCACTGTGGCCACCGACAACGGGAACAGTGACGGCGGGCGCCAAGGACAGATCGCCAAGGATCTCAGAAACGAAAGTCGAAGCACGGACGACGTCCAGGGTAGTAACACCGAAGAGGCTAGATACCGCCATAAAGCGATGGAAGGAAGATCGATTTTTGAAGCTTACCGCTTGGGGTCATAGACACCGTGCTTTTTGAAGACGTCAGCGACGATAGGGACAGTGGAGTTGACAGGGTTGGAGATAACCAGGACGAAAGCTTTGGGCGCGACAGTGGCCACGCCGGTTGCCAACTCCTTCACAATTCCACCGTTGATCTTGAAGAGATCATCTCTACAGAATTACCAAAATCATTCAAACGCAAAATGCTACCCTAAAATTCTATCTCACCTTGTCATCTATAAAAAAAAAGATGAGAGTCAGAAGATAAGCGACGCGCTACGGAGTACATACACCAGGCTTCCTGGGAACACCAGCGGGGATCACAACGATATCTGCACCGGTGAGGGCCTTCTTGAGGCCATCATCAGGCTTAAGAAATCCTTGCACCTTCGAGGGTGTGGAGATATGGGAGAGATCGGCGGCAACACCGGGGGTGTTGACGATATCGAACAATCCGAGCTACAATGCAAAATCCATCTACTCAACCAGATCCTCATATCACATAGAATACCAGTTCACCTCAGTAACGAGCGGGTTGGACTTCAACAGAAGCGAGAGAGGTTGGCCGATACCGCCTTGTGCCCGCGATCAGCTCAAAATTTCAAATCATCGCGATCTACGATCATCGCACTCACCAGCAGCGCCGAGGACAACAGCTTTAACCATTTTGACGTCGAAAGGTGATTGTTACGATGGGGGGTAGATGTGTCGAGGAATGAGGAGAAATGCGAGAAGTCTTTGTTTCCAAAGTATACCCGATCCGTTCCACGTGATTCGACGCGACTCGCGAAATCACAGCGACGGATTTCGGGTTTTCGGCCGTGATTTACGACGGCTACTCCTCCCGAAGGTTCCCAATGAGTGATTCTACCGGCAATCGTCAATCATTTTCCGTATATCTCGATATCTTACTATATCGATAGGAATCACTTTGTATCATTTCACTGACCCACAGGGTGACGAGAAATGAACCGGTGACAACGATATGAAAAGATTACAAACGAAATGAAAGCAGTCTGCAGCATTCGAGACTCTGGACTGGACTGAAGGTGCATCGCGTCGCGTCGGTCATACAACGACTATATAACCCTCGATCAAGAGGAAGGTAACTTTAAAATCCAAGCATTCCTTTCGACCTCGCGTGTATGTGACCTTCCTCAACATGCACAATCTTCATAACTTCGATCACTTTGACAACAAAGGATCATCTGACCCTCTCTACATAAACAACACATGGGGCAACGGTTATCGTTCGCCGCAAGCTACGTCCTTCTCCGAACGTGATCCTAACCATATGATCTCCCAAAGAGCCAAACCGCAGAAATGTACATACAAGGACGTACACACACCACGAAGGGAAGGGACCGATCCTATCAAAAGTACCCCGCCCGACGTCACCAACACGACATCATCTCTCATCTCGTCATGAATGATGATGATAGATAGCCCCAAGTAGGTCTGAAAGCGTGGTGCGCCGCAGCTCTACACTTGTGGCAAAGGTCATTTCAAATCTCACTAAAAAGCTCCAAGGCACGCTCAAAGACTAAAAATAACACATAGGCGTAGTGCCGCACAGGCGGCGCAATCATCGTATATACCAGGGCCTCGACAAGATCCGATGAAACTTAGCTTGTACGTGAGTGTATGTCGAATCGCGACTTATCCTTGTATGGCTGATCCCATGATCTGATGGAAATTGTCTGTATGTGAGTTGTGAAATTCAATCAGATCGTATGCACAATGAGTGTGAAATCGTGACTATCGTAGCCTAAAGCGCTGACTCCGATCTCTCATTCTAAGCTTCAAAGTAAAGTTTTTCATCGACTCGGAGGAGGGAGGGGGGCGCAGCACGAAACATATAAGTTACGTCTATCTCGCAGATCGTCCGTCACACCCTGAGCAACAGGCCTAGACTTCGAGTTCTCTCACCTAACCTCCAAAATCAGAATATCCAATGTATTCCATCCACATCTTGCTCCCTGCAACGGCCCTCAATATACAGGGCCGCCACGATTAATCGCTCCTAAGGAACCCGAAAAGATAAAAATAAACACCATGACCCACCCTGCATGCACAACGGCACATTCGACGTAGAACCCCCGTGTCAGGGGGGCGGGGTAGGAGAAACTCTGGAAACGCGGTCTACGATAAACGACAATTCCAATTCTGAGAGGATCGTACTTGGAAGCAACTCGAAGCGAATCAGGAGGTATCTACCGCGTCCCGGTTTATAATCTTTGGAGTCTGTCACTGTTAGGTGACGACGGCACACTAGCAGAACCGTATCACCTCTCATACATAGTAGAGTAGTCTAACATGAATCATGAGTTTCCGACACTCCATAAGTATACAATATACAACATACAATATACATTATTAATATTACGGCGCCCCGAAGCTGTGCGCCGATGAATGTAGTAGTACATAAGTGAGAAACTGACGTCAAGTCCGACCTTCAAGTCGCTAAACAAAACCTTTCACGCTGAGGAACAAGTGTTAAACAGAAATACCAAGGTCGCAAGTATACATAGTGCAGAACACACGCAACTGGCGGATAGTCAGTACCTCGAGACATCCGAGTATCCAGTCCGACGTCAGCGGGGAGCGTGACAGACTGGCTCCAACGTGCCCCGTACGAAAGCCCTTCAGTCCGCATCGCTGGAACATTGATCAACCTTGTATGAGGCGGCCCGGGACATTCTCACTGCCACATCAGACATCAGACACGGGTGGTCGGAGTCGGTCGGTCAGAGTCGGTCGGTCTGTCGGATGGATGGATGGAAGGAAGAAGAAACGAGGACGAGGCCTCAGCCGTGTCTTACGGGCACATACATACCATACATACCATACATACATACAGACCCCATGAATATTCCCTCTCCAAAACCAAAAACCAAAAACGAAAAAAAAAAAAGATCCTCCTTCCCATCAAACCTTGTAAAAAAAAAAAGTGCTATGTACGTACGTACCAACGATTCCCTCTCCCTCTCCCTCTCCCTCTCCCTCTCCCTAAGCCTAAGCCTAAGCCTAAGCCTAAGTATTCCAAATCCTGATACCTACAGTCCTACGAAGAACTCAGAAAACCCCCACCATACATACATACATACATAATGACGCACAGTGTGTAGTTACATCCTGTGTACTGGATACCTCCTCAACATTCGATATTTTATATCAGATATCAGATAAGATATCAGATACCTACCCACCGAGACCGATGCTGTACGAGGTAGCTGTACCGTCTAATCTAATGATGCGTGGCGTGCGCTACAGCCCGAAACCGAAACTGAAACCGAAACCGAAAAATTTTGCCACCGGCGGCGTAGGGCGCGGAGTATGTATGTATGATGTATACGCCTTGGCTGTGTACTAGCACCCCCAACATCCCGACACACCCCCCCAACCCCCAACTCCCAACCCCAACATCCCCCAACCGTGATCCATCCTATCTCATCCCAGTCTCAACAAGTTTCGCTCTCCGGCTCAGTCTGAGTCTCGGTACCCGGCAAAAATCTGACACCGAGATCTCCATCCATCCATACATACATACATATGTAGAAACCCCAGAATCCTTGCCAAGATCCAAGTAAGAAGATCACGATAGTGTGCTTCACTTGTTCATGCCATGCCATGCCATGGTCCGTGGTCACGTCCGTGGAACAAGGAACAAGAAAATCACACTGCGCGCCGGTGTTCCGGACGAGGCGTACGGTACGGGTAAACTTGGGCAGGGACCACGCCGAGGTACATACAAAGGCGCTTCGTGCGAAGTGAGATGGTGTATCAGTACGATCTGAGAGAGGGCATCTGCTTCCTCTACCCCACATCACATCACAAAAAAAAAAACTTCGACCCAACTCCAACTCCAACTCGAGGCATCTGCCTCTTCTACCCCACATCACATCACAAAAAAAAAAAACTTCGACCCAACTCCAACTCCACAACTCCGAACAAAAAGCGAAAAGCGAAAAAAGCCCCACCCGCGTTCCGCTGACATCGTCGCCGGCTGTCCTAAAGCCAAATACACACATATATATATCTCTGTGCTACAGTAGCATTCCGAATATATCCCAGCACAGCACGCGGATAGAGACGAGGGCCGTCATGATAGGGGCTTGTATGCCGATAGCAAAGCACAAAGCAGGATGATCTTGGAATGTAATTACCATATGTATTATTACAGTAAATCTGGCCGAGCGGCGCGCAATCTATGGGAATGGAACGCGTGGTCATGCTCAAGCTTAAGCTTCTGAGATGCACGGGATGATGATAAGAAGGCAGCGCTCCGGATGATTCTCGTTGAGCGTACGTAAGATCTTGCGCATGACGCTCAAGCGAAAAAAAAATTATTAAATAACCCGGCGATCAAAGTAGACAAAGACAACAAATCTACGTGGGGGGTGGTGTTGTACAACTGAGGGTCAATAGACTGTGGATGTGTGGGTATAAAGACGCGTGACTAGAAACCGCCAAGACAGCCGTCGTCGTCGATGGGGAAGGACGAGAGCTGGAGGGCGCGGGTGACGCGTTTTTTCGTCGGTGTGCGGAGAATGGGGCAATCTGGGGCGTCTGGTATCCGGTCAGGAGTGCGGGAGGGATCGTGCTTTCGTTCTCTGCGGCGTCTGGGCTTGGGTACTGGGTGCTCGTCGTCGTCGTCGTCGTCAAAGGTGGAGCGGGACGAGGGGGGCGAGGGGGGATGGGGGAGGAAGGAGAGGGCGGTGGGGCTGACTGGGTAGAGGTGGAGGACGGGGCAGCACGAGGGACTGGAGAAGGCGTCGGACTCGTCGGACTCGGATGAGAGATCGGGTATGAGGGAGGGCATGGGGGGCTCTGGGCGGGGCTTGAGCGCGCGGGGGTGGAGTCCGCGGCTGCTGTGGTAGCGTCTCGAGGCAGGCTCGTGCGAAGCAGACTCGTCGAGGGTGTATGTGCGGCCCGGGCAGCCGCGTTCGGGCAGGGCACACGAGTTGGGCGAGACCTGGATGGGCGAGCGGTCGTACGCAGCAGCAGAGTACGCGGCAAAGGTGTGGGTGGTCAGCGAGGGCGACGGGGGGAAGTGCACGGCGAGCTGGGGGCTGCTGGGGGCGCCGCCAAACGGGGCTGGGCGCTTGAGAATGGGGCGCAGAGAGGCCATGGAGCAGGCAGAGACCGCGGGCTGGCTATATACCAGCATAGGCGGCCAGCAGCTGCGTTCGCACCCCAGGGCCATGGCAACTTGCCATCTATCAAAATATATCGCTATTGTTTTCTGTTTGGTTCTTTTCCAGGCCCGCGGCCCTTGGCTGCCTTGGCTCCCAGCCGGCCTCTTTTCCCAAATCGGGCCCCGGCGTAAATCCCGCACAGGTGGCGCATCCGTCCGACACAAAAGGCAAAAATCCCTCTGCAGCCCTTTGTACCTGTTTGGTCCCCACAACATGCAACAGAACGTGACAAACGACGACATGACAAACAAACTCACGCCTCGCTTCAAATCCACCCTGTCTCCCATGTCAGCCTTCCGTATCAAATACAAGTCTTCCTTTGGCCCTTTAGTCCTCCAACTGACCACATTACCACATAAAAGTTCCAAAGCGTACCCTCAGCACGTACCCTTATCTCTGTGCACACCCCAAAATCACCGAATCACGAAGCGCATCGCAACTTCTCAAAACCCGTACCCGTGGCCGTGTGTACATAACCAACCACGTACCAAATATCAAAAGTACTTCCTCATGCCTGCGTGTGCGTCTCGTGGCTTAATGCACATACCTCCTGCAACGACAACCCTGAATCGATTATTCATACATACACCGCGTTCATTGATATATATTCTGATTCTGATTTCTGATTCTGACTTCTGATCCCTCGATCCAGCCAGCTGCGGTACAATGCAATGTGCCATCAAGTTACATCAAAAACCATGACTGCGTCGATGTCCACTGTCCTTCATGCGTACCTAGATTGTCGAGTAGACTTTGCTTCAGGTCCACAGGTAGTAATCACAGCAGTGGCACTGTGACCCGTACAATGCTAGATCAGACGGGATTGGTGTTGAGTTAGGGGCAGGCAACCACGACGGTCAGCATATGTGTATTTTGTGCATGATGCATCCGATGTTCAATTATCCTTGCACCACATGCGCATGGAGTGAAAAGATCAATCAATCGATCACACTGACCGGAATAAACCATAATAATAATAGCCTAACCCGCACGATACTTTACTTGAAAAAAACACGACCCACCAATTCTTGTCCCCCCCTGCTTCAGCGCTTCTGTCGCAGAGGTTTCAGACCAAGAATGTAATTGTGTAGTTGCGATCACTTACCATACTGATGCACGATGCACGATGCACTGATGATTTACCATCGGTCCGAATCGACTTTGACAGCAAGCCTACAACGTAGATATATATCACGAATTGCCAGACACACCCAACGCAACGCAACGCAACTTACAATGATCGACATTCTTGGAACAAAAACACCATTTCAAGAAATACATTGATTGAGTACAAACTTCGGAGTTCATTCATAGTCCTAGCATATACCACCTCCTCCTCCGATCGCCAAGATAAGGATAAAGATAAGTAGAATCGGGTATAACGACTCGAGGAAGGTATGTACTAGATTGTGTAGTGTATCATATAGATCCGTGGGGCCGGAGTGAGCGGTAGTGAGCAAGAAACTCACAATAGTAAGTGATTGTGCTCATAATCGTACTTCAACGACGAGGGTTATATATACTATACTATACTATCATGGGAAGAGGAAGAGGAAGAGGAAGAGACCTGGAACTGGAACTGGAACTGGAATTGTGGCTGGAACTGGAACTGGAACTGGAATTGTGGCTGGAACTGGAACTGGAACTGTGACTGCCCGAGGAGATCTGAATCACATACGACAAAACGGACTCGGCGCGCCAAGTGAAAGGACGAAGCTGAGCGCTGAGCGCAGAGCCTTGTGCCTTCTCACGTATGTACATAGAATGATTGTTCGGGCCAAGTACTGAGTACTGAGTGCTGAGTGAGGCCAAGAGAACTGACGAGGCCGAGGGATGACCCGTACAATGCTAGATCAGACAGAGACGGGCTGAAGGATCAACGACTGAGGGAGTTGTGTTGAGTTAGGGGTAGGCAGCACAACGCTCAGCGTATGTGCAGTTGTACATGGATTTATCCGATGTTCAATGGTCCTTGCACCCACATGCTCGACAAGACGCATGGAGTGAAAAGATCAGAAAGATCAATCGATCACATTGAGCGGAATAGATCATTATAGATATACATAATAATAGCCTAACCCGCACGATATCTAACTTGAAAAAACAAACACGACACACCAATTCTTGTCCCCCCCTGCTTCAGCGCTTCTGTCGCAGAGGTTTCAGACCAAGAATGTAGTTGTGTAGTTGCGATCACTTACCATACTGATGCACGATGCACGATGCACTGATGGATGTATACAGAGAACGGAGAAGGAGGCCGATTTACCATCGGTCCCAATCGACTTTGACATGAAGCGTACAACGTACAACGTACATATAAATCACGAATTGCCAGACACACCCAACGCAACGCAACTTACAATGAACGACATTCTCGAAAACAAAAAAAGAAAAACATTTCAAGAAATAAATTGATTGAGTACAAACTTCGGAATTCATTCATAGTCCTAGCATATACCACCCCTCCTCTGATCGCCAAGATAAGGATAAGTAGAATTGGGAATTGGGTATAACGACTCGAGGAAGGTGTGTACTGTAGATTGTGTAGTGTATCATTCTATGTAGATCCGTGGGGCCGGAGGGAGCGGTAGTGAGCAAGAAACTCACAATACTAAGTGATTGTGCTCATAATCGTACTTCAACGACGAGGGTTATATATACTATACTATACTATCATGGGAAGAGGAAGAGGAAGAGGAAGAGACCTGGAACTGGAACTGGAACTGGAATTGTGGCTGGAACTGGAACTGGAACTGGAATTGTGGCTGGAACTGGAACTGGAACTGGAATTGTGGCTGGAACTGGAACTGGAACTGTGACTGCCCGAGGAGATCTGAATCACATACGACAAAACGGACTCGGCGCGCCAAGTGAACGGACGAAGCTGAGCGCAGAGCGCAGAGCCTTGGGCCTTCTCACGTATGTACATAGAATGATTGTTCGGGCCAAGTACTGAGTACTGAATGCTGAGTGAGGCCAAGAGAACTGACGAGGCCGAGGGATATCTCAAGTCAGATACCAGATACCAGATACCAGATACTAAACAGAGATAGAAGGTAGAAGCCGTGGGGTGGGGATGCATTGCTTGGCAAAGAAAGAGTTTCTCGCCGTGGGGAGGCGTTGCTTGGCAAAAAAAAGAGGTTCTCGGAAGCTAAGCTTCTTTCTTGGTGAGTGTAACCGTGACGAGGACTTGGTTGGACCGAGTCCGAGTCCGAGTCTCGATCGGGATCTCCAGTCCAGGCTAGTCTCCTACATAGGCTACATAGGGGATTGATTGATTGATTGATTGATTTGGGATCGTCATGCCAAGCAAATTTTGCAGAAGAGTCTGGAAAGCGTAGCATCTAACCTTGAAGAATACAGCTGGTAAGATCACATCTAGCCAAGATGATGAACCCAAGCTCGACTGGACCGTGAGAGAAGCCAAGAGTTGTGTCGGCGTGGATACTTCCGTTGCAGTTGCACAAAAGTCGAGTTGTTGCCGAGACGAAGACGAAAGGGAACAAGTTTGCCAGTAAGTAGAGTTTAAATGCTGGCAGTACAAGACGGTCACCTAAATGTGTCTTTGTCATGACTGTATTGGTGCCCACTCACCGTTATGGGATACTCACAGATTGATATAGCTTGGGTCAATGTTGACAAGATTATGAGGTTGATGAATTTCCAAATGAATCATACGAGGATGAGCAAGAATGTATGTTGAAAAGAATTGCGACTATAACATTGGAGGCAAAAGCAGAAACTCAATATACGTCTGTGCATACACTGAAGGGGAATCGAACCCCTGCCGCTTGCTTCACACAGGGATGGAAGGCAAGCATGATAACCACTTCACCATCAGTGTTGTTAGAAAGATGTATATGTCATAGATTAAGGGGCATTCGTAGAACCCACGCCGCGGACGACGGACCGACCGACTTCCTTCCAAACTCCCACCGGCATGGCAAGTATTCTGCATGCAAGTTGCAGCGCTCCATAAACATGCCACGCACCATCCGAGCATCCGTCGTACAAACCTGCAGCGCCCGTTTCTCCATCCCCGACACCCTCAACAAACTCGACCAACTAACCCGCCTAGCCCGTGATCGCGATCGTTCCCAGCTCTGCGTCTTCCCCGAGGCATTGTGCGTCCTTTCCCTTTCTTCCCCAACCTTCGTCACATACCAAGCCTGAGTCTATGTAGCATCGGCGGGTACCCAAAGCTCTCCACGTTCGGAGCATCGGTTGGGACGCGCACCGACGTCGGTCGGGACCAGTTTGCACGATACCATGCAGGCGCGATCGAGGTGCCCTCGCCGGCTCTCACGCGCATCGAGGAGATCAGCCGAGAAACGGGCGTGTTCCTAGTTGTGGGTATCATCGAACGGGAGTTGGGTACCTTGTATTGTACGGTGGTGTTTGTGGATCCGGACAAGGGGTATGTGGGGAAACATCGGAAGCTCGTGCCCACGGCGATGGAGCGATTAATGTGGGGTCAGGGAGATGCATCGACTCTGCCTGTGTTGGAGAAAAAGTTTGATGGTGTCGAGGGCGAAGTGGGTACGAGGTTGTCGGCGACGATATGTTGGTGAGTGTTAACGTTGATCCGTTGCAATCAATGCTTTGACCGCTGAGTAGGGAAAATTATATGCCACTGTGTACGGTCATATCTTATCTCCTGTGGTATCTCTTTCTCAAGTCTCAATATTAGTGCGAACGTATTACTACAGTCTAGGAACAGAGCTGTACTGCGCCCCGACTGTTGATGCTCGTCCAGAATGGCAGAGTACGATGCAACATATCGCTCTCGAGGGCGGGTGCTTTGTCCTCGCCGCTTGCCAATACGCCGAGGTGTGTCTCTGAGCCTACCCACCAACCAAAGTCTAACATACCTTATCATAGGCGAAAGATTTCCCGGACGAGCACTTCGTCTTTATGGGCGCAGGTACCCTCCCCGAGCCTAACAAAGTAATGATAGAGGGGGGAAGCGTCATAATCAGCCCCTTGGGTACGATCCTTGCAGGTCCCCTGCGTGATGCGGAGGGCGTGTTGACTGCTGATCTCGACTTGGATGATGTCGTCCGCAAGAAGTTTGATCTCGATGTTGTTGGTCATTATGCCAGAAATGATAGTAGGTTTTTGGCGCTTCTCCTTTGGTGCGACGAAGCTCATGTGATAAATAGTTTTCAAACTCTCCGTAAATGTGCCATAGGGTCCAAAATTGTGTATAAATAATATGTGTGTGTAAAGTTTATTGAACCATTATGATTGTCTTGTCACCTCCATCATTATTCGAAAACAATAAGGAACACGATGATTATCAAGAACCGTCTTGCTCGGTCTCCTGAATGCGCCACAATCCCGCCGGACAATGTTTTACGCTACATAATATAAAGAACGCTACATGTCATAGATATGATTGTACATTTTTCGGTAGTTCGCAATTCATTGTCCGATTATAGCTTAGAGATAATAATCTTGCACAGCAAGGTTCTTAACCTTGAACATTCCCTCCGCATCATTATCAGCGATTCGAGTCTGCTTACGATCATGTACGTTCTTAACACGTGCTCGCACATATTCTAGAACGGGAGAGTTGGGCATAAGAATAAACTGAGAAGTGAGTAGATGTATATGACTTACCCGCACCCGTAACCTGACCCTCTTCCGGATTCAGGTCCGCTTCCGTCAGAAGACCCTCACGGATAAGTACCGGACTTGGGGCTGGAACCATGGGGACGCTGTCCCCTGGACGGACAAAGTAGAAGAGACCTAAACGTTCGAGATGTGCTTGGTCTGCGGGTGGCCGGACAACGCGGTGGATAGCACTCTTGATGTAGCCCTAGGTGAGAATGTTCATCAAATAATTGTGCTATTATAGACCAAGGTTTTACTACCTTGGTGAGGAAGGATAGGGTATCGGCGGCGTTACAGATGATCCCGCCATTGACGTGTTTGATCCATTTCCATTCGTTGTCAGGCGTACGAACTTGGAGGCTATGGTGTGTCTGGATGAGACTTCTTGTAGGCTGGAGAGGTTGAATTTGGAAAACGTACGCGGCGACACGTTGTGAGAAGAGGAGAGTGAGGGAACCAAAGTCTGTGTGGCCAGTAAGCCACTGATCACCGATCTTGTCGTCCTCTTCATGTGACCGCGGATGGTAAATCATCTATAAAAAACACTGATTTAGGGATTTATGAAAATATGGTGAAAGATATGGTGCGCACATAACGGATGTGATCCAGTGAAGGCGAGTCATAGTCATGTCGGTCGACAAAGTAATTTTCAGGGAGTTCGAGGATGATGGCGAAGAGGATGAGGAGTTTGCGAACCACATTGGTCCACACCTTCCGGTGGAAGGGCGCGATCTCGTCTTCAAATTGGTTGATGAAATCATGCCTTTGTACAGAAGCGTAATGTCGTGTGTATTTCGGAATATTAAGCTGTAAGATACTTATAATGAGGTAATCTACATATTTAGCATAGCTTAGGGGTCCTACCACTTCCATGTTTTCCTTCACATCGGTGTTTCCAATAAAACGTGTTGGTTCACGGTATCCGAAGTTGCTGGGCAGCAAGAGGACTTGACCAATATTTTGACCCTGATCACATATGACTTACCTTCCAACAGTAAAATCACAAGCAACTTTCCTCTTCTCCTCAAGGGACTGTTTGAAGAAACTGTTACCGATGGCGAGCTGCCTGTTTATTTCTTCCTCCCCAAGATCATAGCCAGTAACAACCCAGAAGCCCCACTTCGTAAGAGGGTCCTTCAAATCTTGCGCGAGCTGTTCCTTACCTCCGGGAGTGTCGAACTTGGACAAGTCGATGATAGTCAAAGGAGCCCAATCAAGTGGGGCTGACGTCTCGCTAGGATGCGTAAAAAATTGAAGTGCGGGTTTCGTGAGAGCAGGCATGGTGGTGGACGCAAGCTCGAGATGAAATGGGATTCTGGGGACACGCGAAGCAGAGATGTACCCATGTCGGAGTAACCGCGAGAATGCAACTCTAGGCACCGGACCGATGATTTCAACTAGAATAGTCCTGCGGAATTATGAAATGGGCCTGGCGTAGATCATAAAGAATCCAACGATGTCGTTCTATAGTTGGATCCAGTCTAGTGATGGGAGTGGCGAACCCATACTGGAGCGGCGGAATAATGTTGCTCTATAATGATATTGGATATTTTGCGCGAAGATAGAAATTCAAGCTCAAGGTTTACTGAATAGACTATCGTTGGTTGGTCACGGTGAACGTTCATTCGATAGAATAAGAACAGCATCATTTGGAAGGTGGTCAGCCGGTCCAGAGACACTTTCCCGATCCGAACAATTATGAGACACTTTCCCGATCCGAACAATTATCTCCTTCGCAGCGGTCGTGAGAATGGCAGGTTCGCATTGTTACTTATTCGACATGTGTTGCTCATCTAACGTCATCCAGCACTCTTCGGACTTCAATTGCTTCGTCTGTGTCTGAATTTGAGGATCTCTGGACTCTGCTCTACCAGTGGAAAGAGAACTTTCCGGCATCTCGTCAGATAATTCCTATTCCATTATCATTTGAAATGCTGTCGAGCAGTATTTGCATGCGGCCCCTAGGCCGGAGGACAGTTTTCTACTGAAGAATTGCGTAAAATTAGATTCGTCATCACAACGTGCCACTGCAATAGGTTAGCTTGTATGGCAGCTTCGGACGGCCCATAATAAGCCAATGCTTGAGATTTCGTCTTGTCAGGTGCCTGAGGTCTCTATCTTTAAGTTAAACCCTCACTATGGCCTCTACGTCCTTCAGCACATCGTCCTCGTCCTCGTCCTCGTCCTCGACCGTTCGCAAAGATGGACTAGAAAAGGAGCGCCACATCTCTTTTTCATCTCCGTCGGAGATACGTCGAATTCAACGCAAATTTGGTTAGTTCCACCAGGCTCTTGCAATCATCGATGTCGCTGAGCCGACGTTGACTTCTTATAGATGTCAGGATTATTCCTTGGCTTTGCTTCACTTACCTTGTAATGAAGACCGACGCCAATAACATCACGAACTCTGCGATCATGAATGCCGAGAAGAAGCATGACATCAAGTCCGAGCTTAACTTGAGTCCAAACCAATGGAATTGGGTTATTGCTTGCTTCTTTTACCCCTACGCATTCCTCGAACCTGCATCAACATTGATGATGAAAAAGACAACGTACGCTCTTTCCTCTTTCAAGCTTAAATTCCTGAGCGAAACCTCGCAGCCCGAGTTTCTGGCTCGGTCGCCTGATGGTAACATGGGGCATCATCTGTGGCTGCGTAGGTGCAGTGCAGAAGTACGGTGACCTCATTGCAGTTCGAGTTTGTGAGCTTGCAGCTCACCCTTCAAGTTTAATAGTTAGTCATACTGACGATCGTTTTTCAGTGCAGGGAGCCGCAGAAGCAGGATACTATCCTTGTATCATTTATTATCTCGCATTCTGGTTCCGCCCAGACCAAATGGCACGACGCGTCGCCGTGTTCTATTCCTTTGGTCAGTTGAGTGGCTTCCTTGGTGGATTCCTAGCGTTCGCAATTTCACACGCCGACGGCCGCCTGGCAGGCTGGCGCTGGTTGTTCATCATGGGTAAGATTCAAGCCAATGGCACAAACTCCCAAACACTGGCTGATTTAAATGTCGCAGATGGAATCCCTGCAGTTTTGATGGGTATCGTGACGTTCTTTTTCCTCCCAGACTACCCGCAAACCGCGAAATTCCTCAACGACGATGAGAAATCGGCAATTCTTGGTCTGCTTACTGAGCATTCTCCTTCCAAAGAGGCAAAAACTTGGGATTGGAAGCAAGTCGTTGCATTGGTCAAGAATCCTTCCTTCTGGTCGTGGAATTTGGTCTCCTTTTTTCACGCGGTCGGAGGATTTGGATTGTCCTTCGCGTTGCCTACGGTTATCTTTGAACTAGGTTTTATGACCCCCGTACAATGACCTTACAGTTCTCCTGACGGATTTCTTTTTGGCAGGCTTTACGTCCTCAGCCATGAGCAACGTGCTAACAATGCCCCCGTATTTTTTGACCTTGATAGTTTTGAACACCCTGGGATATCTCGTTGAGAACAGGAACTTCAACCCTTTTCGCGTGGCCATTGTCTGCACGTCACTCCTTTTGATATCTGGATATCAGGTGGCTAACGCCTGTCTTACAGTGGAATTGGTCAACATAGTCTGTTGTATTCTTCTTCTTGAAGTTAAAGTAACTATCATCAAGTATCTGGCGCTCTGTGTGGCAACATCGACAGCGGGCTCTGTCCTTCCGATCGTGTGGCCGTCACGCGTAAAAGCCGCTCCTGGCACCACCGCAGCAGCAGTAGCCATTGGGGTAACCAACGCGATGGCCCAGTTCTCTGGCATTTTGGGCCCAACGATCTTCTCCAGTATAAATTACATCTATCCGTCTTTCTGAGGAAATGCTTAAATGAATCATTAGCGGTTCATGGTCCAACTTACCGGGTGTCTTTCACTGTGTGTTCTGCACTCCTAGCTGGCGCGGTCATCTCGATTGCAGTCTCAGGTTTACTGATGGGAGAGCTGGTGACAACCAAAAAATGAGATGAAAATGTCGACGAATATGCTACTGTCGAAAAGGCTTGAAGTTTCAAGTATCCATCAGAAAAAAAAACTTGAGGCATTTCAAAAATGTATAAGACCGACAAGATACACTGTAACATAGCTGAGGAATACGATCTAGAACTGGAAGACTTTGATAGAGCACAAGAACTGAAACGATTAATGTTGAAATAGTACTTCAATCAACGCGTTTGTTGCTGACGTTGCTTGTCGCTTCGTTGTACTTCGTGGCAAGTCTGTCGAATTCGGCAGCCTGTTGAGCGGCTTGCTTTTTGAGAGTTTCTATGACAAATAATGGTCAGTTGTCAGTTCGAGATCAATAAGCAGACTACTAACCGAAATCCTTGGTTTTGGACTGCTCTGATGCTAACTTCTTCTTCAAACTCTCAATCTCCGCATCTACAGATACACCATTCGATTTAGAGGAGGCAGACTCCTTTAATTTGGCATATTGCTCCTGGGTGTAGATGAGGTCGAGAATGATATAGAAAGTACGGGTAAGGACGAGCGAAAGGAAGAGTGTGAACCCTGTCAGATATGTATTTCGCTGAGCGCTGTAGGGATCATTAGAACTGAATGAAAGACATGAAAAGACACAGAAACGGACTAGAACTTTCTCGCTGCGATGTTGGTCTCAGTCCTGACGTCACTGTACGACCCCTGTTGTCCAGACTTCGCGAGCTCGGACTCAGCGGTAATTTTGAACATACGCTGTAGAGCGTCTGCGAAGAGTATACCCACAAAACTGCATATTCAGGGGTCAGTACTAAGCCAAGCGTCGCGTGCTGCGGAGACAAACATAAATGATATCTTGAGTGCATATGCAACCTTGGCAATTATAGGGGACTCTGAGAGGAACCTGAAGACCTTTTTCCGCACTGTGTATGGCAGTGGCGCCACGAGAAGGCAGAAGGTGACCATCTGTTGTTCATAAAATTAGAGGAGTGGCTCGAAGTGCTTGATTCGAGACGCACCTCTGCCGCCAAGAGCAGAAAAGTGAGAGAATAGCTAGAATACGCGTAAGGTATAACATTAAATTGATATTTGAAGTCGACTGACTAGATCGTCATGGTTGAGAGTCAAGGAGTACGTGTTCAAATCAAAGCCACTTCAGATATCGAACGCGTCACGCAGTCGACGTCACATTCTAACATGACAGGTCACTGCTGGGGCCAGAAAATGTTTCTAATGGAAAAAGGGTCAAAGAAACCTGTCATCTGTTTCTTGGCTAGCTTTTTACGATATTTTTACTATAGAAAAAGACAAATCTCCTTTGTTCAAAGACTTTTTCCATCAGAAATTGCCACATAGGAAATGGCATAACAGGTTTCCTTTTGATTTTTTCCCAGGGAAACACAATTGAGTGCCAGCAGTGGGTGACACCCTGGCGAAGAGCTTTAAACTTGAAGAGCCCCTAGTCTACTTTCATTGATGAACCCGTAAGGCGCTTATGTGATTGCAAAGTCCGCTACTTCAAACAGAGGAAGATATTCAGATCCAAAAAAATCATGCATTTGTACAACACTATATCCGAGACTCGGATGTGTTGGAAATGTGTATATACGCTGTATAGTATAACAAATAATACGCATATTGTATACCATTGTTTACACATATTGCCTGTAATTGTAAACTCATCCTGGCCTGTCACACATCAATGACAAGCAGGCAATAGAAAAGAAGTGGAGACAGGACAAAGGATTTGCCCACAGGAGGGGCAATGGCTCAGTGACAGAACCAGAACTGCCAAAAATTTTATGTATTGCCAGGTAATAATTACAAATGTATATAGGCCGGAATATTGAATACAAAGAGGAATTGGTAGCTGTTGAATCTTTGTGTTGTTACAACCTCTTTGGCTGGAACTGGAATCATCAAATAGTTCTACTGGAGAGTTACTGTTCAAACAGTGTGAGCATGGGATTGAAGGGGTTAAACATTTCACTACTGACTTATGAGACATCCTATGACTTTTTTCAATCCTCATCTTTTCAGTTTGTTGCCAAGGTTGTTGTATGGCAGAGGAAAGCATTCAGTAAGAGCCAAAACTTAGGAAATTGCAGAAAGTACAAGATTGCAAATACAAAAAAACAATAGAAGAAGTGAGGATCTAATTTGGGAGAAAATTTAAAAAATGACATGTGCCCCAGGCTGCATAAATTCTGCAGGAAAATTGAAAAATGGCATGTGCCTTACTTGCCCACATGGATGACTTATGGATAACTTGTGGTGACTTAAGTTGTGGTCAATGAGTTGGCAGGATTATGGGCTGCATCTGACTATGAAGAGAGAAAACCAGAAAGGAAATTGTGAACACAATGTCATATCTGTTAAGCAAAGGATTAAGGATTGGAAAAGTGTTGACATGGCAAAGGATTAGAAAAGTGTTGACATGGCAAAGGATTAGGGAAAGTGTTGACATGGTCTTTGGAAACTCAATGATTCAGATCTTAACTGTAGGAGTATTCAAAGAAGATGGAAGAAGCACACTAGTGTTGACATGGCAAAGAATTGGGCAAAGGATTGAGGGAAATGTTGACATGACAAAGGATTGGGGAAAGTGTTGACATGACCAAGGATTGAGCAAATTGCTCCCCATTATCATATGTACCCATCCTCCAGGATCATATGTATATATGCTTTCCCCAAAAAAGCATTGACATTTTTACCCAAAAAAACAGTGAAAACATCATGATCATGTGTATGAACCCTCCTGTGACTATTTAATTGCAGACTCCCCATGACCATGTTTACCCATCCTCCCAAGATCACATATACATATGCTTCACCCTGTTCAAAAAAGCACTGACATTTTTACTCTCTGGACTTTTTGAAAATGCTGAGCCACCTTTCCCATGTCTTTTAGTGAGTATTGCAACCTTTCAATTTTTGATTGAAATTTTACTGAACAGCTAGTGTTTAATCCCAACCTTTAGAATCTTACTGAACAGTCCCCTTTTCTCTTTCCCAAAAGACAACACTTTGTCTTCAATTTCAGTTTCTGCAGCTCATTTTGCAGTAAGTCTTCTTGTGCTTGTGTATGTGGTGGATTTGGAGTGGCTTCTTGACAATCTGGCTGTAAAGTTGGCCTATATTGTTTGATATGCTTTGTAATAAAGTTCATCAACTGATATTTATAGCTATCAGAGTAGCACAAGCACTTTGCACAGGTGCATTTGAAGGTGGGTACAGGAACTGGCATATACAGCAGTGGGTGAGAAATGCACATACACAGCTAGCTGCAGCTCTCAATTCAAGCTCAATTGCATTCACAATGCATGTTCTGAGGTCTACAAAGTAGCCAAGGCTTTACTCCATCTTCAACCACCAAATTTTGTCCTCAATTTTTGCTCCCACATGATAAGGTTATTAGGCCAATTTTTGCTCCCTTCTGGCTATTACTACTGGCTACATAATGAAAAAGAACATCATGTGACTTTGACCTACTCTGACTGGGTATCCTTGTCCTTGAATTTTGCTCCCTTAAGCATGTGATCTGGTCTGACTGGATATTCTTTCCCTTTGAGCTACTACTACTAGCTAATATTGTGAAATTGAACAATATGTGTGTCCTCAAGTTTTGCTCCCTTCCAGCTATCACATCCAGCTAATATCATGACAATGAACACCATGTGACTTTGATTTACTCTGTCCTTAAAATTTGCTTCCTCCCAGCTATGTTCTTTGGCTATTACCACTAGCTAATTAATGGAATTGCTTTTTTCATTATTTTTTTCCTTCTTGTTCTGTTATTCTGTAATATTCTTTAATATTTCTGTTTTCTTTGTGTTTTTTCATTGTGGTGTTCTATTTGGACTAGAAAACACTACAGATAATATATATTTTGTATTTTGTTTAGGACAGCTTTGCAATGTATCTGTGTTCATGACAACCAGTCAAATTTATGAAGGTAATTTAATAACATGTTAACTTTTTATTATTTGAAATGAAATATTTAACAAAAACACTGGGCTGGGTGAGCAATGGATTACATAATCCACTTGACAAAAACACTGGGTTGATTGATTAGTCAGCTGCTGCTACAGCAATGGATTGTGTAATCTGCTTGACAAAAACACTGGGTTGGTTGATGAGGCAGCTGCTGCTACAGCTATGGATTGTATAGTCTGCTCAACAAAAACACTGTGTTGGTTGATTAGTCAGCTGCTGCTACAGCTATGGATTGTGTAGTCTGCTCAAAAAAAACACTGTGTTGGTTGATTAGTCAGCTGCATCTACAGCTATGGATTGCATAGTTTGCTCAACAAAAACACTGTGTTGGTTGATTAGTCAGCTGCTGCTACAGCTATGGATTGTGTAGTCTGCTCAAAAAAAACACTGTGTTGGTTGATGGGTCAGCTGCTGCTACAGCTATGGATTGTGTAGTTTGCTCAAAAAAAAACACTGTGTCGGTTGATGAGTCAGCTGCTGCTACAGCAATGGATTACATAATCCACTTGATAAAAACACTGGGCTGGTTGATTAGTCAGCTGCCACTACAGCAATGGATTGTATACCACAAGTGACCCAGATATGAAACATGACCTAGATATGAAATGGCACAGGTAAACACCACATACTTGTCACAATTCTTCTCCAATTCTTTTGGAGATTATTTTCAGCAATGTCAGACATATTATACATAGATCTCTTAACTCAGATCCTATGTACATGAAGCCAAAAAAGTAGCAAAAATCAAACTTGTGAGGATGGTTGAATTTTGCTATTTCATCTACTTTCATCTGTGTATTGTCAGCATGTTATAGGTCTAATTTTTCTCAAAGTTGTCATGTAAGTAAAAGTATATCATCTCTACTGATCTGGCTTAATTTAAACATCTATAATGTGTATAAGAGGGAGAAAGCAAGCTTCAAATGACAAAGGGACAAATTGGCATGACAGATATTTAAACTCAGCTTGGCATCCTACCCTGGACTCTTTGCAGACCATGGACACAAAGTCCTAAAGCTTGGCAGGGTCACATACCCATCATGTTCAAAACAACCCTTTCATTGAGATGTCTCTGGCATCCTTCCTCAAATGGAAAAAATACAAAACTTGGCACACTCATACTTTGTATACTAGAGATGTAAGTTTCTTATTTTCTGAGGAATATGTAGGATATTGATGGAAGCTGAAGTCATCCAAAATCTTGTTTCATATCTGGGTCACTGACAGTAATCAGCTTGATGAAAACAATGGGTTGGTTGATTAATCAGCTGCCACTACAGTGATGGATTGTGTAATCCAGGTCAGCTAAAATTGCATGGTTAACCTCCATTCCTTTGGCCAGTCAATTGACAATTGTTGTCTGGCAGTGTTGTTTTTTTCTGATAAATTCAGTTATGTGCCTTTGTACTATTACATTTAGTCTTCTGACAAATTTACACAACATTAGTCATTTTTTTGGATGTCTTATTTTTGTGAAAACATGTAAATATAACAGTTTATTACAAGGAAATCTGTATACAACTGTATTATGCATCATTTGTAGTCACATTATAACATAGATACATTGAATCTACTACAAACAGATTGATGAGTTCTAGTAGACCTTGGACTTGCCATGCACTACAACAGCCCATTCTTGATGGTTGAATACCCATGGGGTGTTGCATGGATTTTGGAGAATACAATGAGATTCTATGGGAGGAAATACTCCAGTGGAAGCCCAGAATCCATCAAATTACCTAAATTGCATATTTTTTGATCTTATGCTCAGCTGCAGGTTATGCAGCTGTTGTGCTGGGAACTTCTATGGGTTTTTTGTCATGGTTAACCAGCTTGAATTAGGCCATGTAATTTACATTATTTTGGTATAGCCTGACAAAGCAATTCCACATGTTTCCAGGGACATACCAGTAAAAACTGACAATTCAAACACTGGTAGCAGAGCAAGCCAAACACATGTGGCAGGCCAATCAAAAAATACAGGTTGCTGGTTGGCTGGTGCTGAAACCAGTTGTCATGACAATTTGGGCAAAATTTGGGCAAATCAATTTGGCAAATCTATCTTCCTGTCATTGCTTTTGTGATGCAAATTGATCTTCTTGTTGTTGCTTTTGTAATGTGAAATATGCCCCATTAACCTGATGTAAATAAAATATTAAATAGATAAATTTCTAATAGGTAGATATATATATTGTAGATTATATATACTATTTTCAATATTTACAAAGTGAATGTAGGACACAAAACTACAAATGTGGGGAGAATGTGCCACAGTGTAAGTATAGTTTTAAAGGATCATATAAGCCACTCACTCATCCAGACTGCATTGCAAGCATGAGTGAGGGGTAGTGATCAGAAGAAATGGGATTATTGCAGTGGGCCCTCTTGATCATAGATTGATGCATGAATCAAAATGTGACACTGGCTGTCACAACCTGTCCCCTGGACCCCCACACATCGTCCAGCAACCTCCTGTTCCCCAAAACCCCCAACACTCCGCTGAACTTCTGCCCATGCCCCACACCTATTTTGATTAGCCCCGATGCAACCTTGGCTAACTCCGACGTCTCTCCGGCTAACTCTGACGCCTCTCCAGCTAACTCTGACGCCTCTCCAGCTAACTCTGACGCCTCTCCAGCTAACTCTGACACCTCTCCGGCTAACTCCGATGCCTCTCCGGCTAACTCTGATGCCTCTCCGGCTAACTCCGACACCTCCCCAGCTAACTCCGACAGCCCCCTGGCCAACTTCGACGCCTTCCCCACAGCCACTGACACTTACCCTGGATCTCCCAAACCCCAAGAACCACCCCTGCTGTTCCTGATCTTCACCACCCATCATCAACTCAACACCCTGGCTCCTCCAATCCATTCCGGAGTATCACAACAACCTCGGGGCAACTCACGTTCCCAAATGATCCCATCAACATATCAATGCGGCCTGACCCTCAATCGCAACCAACACCTGCCAACTCCATTGAGCTCCGCCAAGCCCCGCCACCACAGCCGACATACTCCGAAGTTCTCCAGTAGTCAGTATATAAGATGTCGAGTAGCTCCTTGTACTCTAGTCTTGATATTACCTACCTATTGTTAACGTTACCTATGGTCTGATTGTTTTCTTCCTTGTGTTCTGTGTTCCGTGTCTTGTTTTCCTTACTCTTAGTCTCCCAGTCTTATCTCAGTCTCCCAGTCTTGTCTTGTCTCTATTTCGTTATCATTCTTGTTATTGTTTTGTATCTCCATGCAAATCTATTCTTGTTCCATCTCAACTCCATTTCATTTCGTCTGACGCTGTCTCAGTGACTCCATCCGGCCGTTGTGCCCAAGTCTTCCTCAACCTTAATGACCTCACGAACTCCGCGATTACGATTATGAACCCCAATGCTCTTTCACCAGATCCAAACCTCGCTCTTTGCCTGGTCCCGGACTCCATCAACCCCAATTGATCTTCCATCAAACCCCAGCTCTGCTCCCATTGATCACGTAGCCTCCTACCCCTTTGCATCCGCAAATCTCCCATATGGTCTTCTGCCTGAACCCCGCCAAGCCCATCCCATTTCCTCGCAATCTGACTTCTCTGGACCTCCTGGGACCTGTCCGGATCACATCCCACCGACTATCCACACAAGCAATCAGTGTCCAGAATGCTTTCGAGTGTCCGGTTGCCAGTGCAAGGGGATCACGCCTGCCTAGTAAGGACTCACCCAGTGCAGCTGAGCCCCCGGGGTCAGCGGAACCTGACATAATATCAAGACTCTACCTTACCCCATCTGTGATGCCTGCACTATCTCCACACATGCGATCAAATAACTCTGATGTCTATGGTCTACCCATGCCTGGAAACCCTTATGATTCATACAGCCCTGCCCAATTTGCCGAGGCACATTGAGTCGCGGATCCGACACCAAACGTCTCCTCCACTCCAGTTACATCCATACAATGGCTCCCCCCATGGACACCCTCCCCAACCCACACCCAACCTCGAACCCCTCACACAGACCGTCAAATCATCTCCCACCCCACCCTTACCCTCTCCGCCAACTCCATTCCCTCGCACAAAGCTGACCCCGACGTCACCCAAAGAACAGCATTCTAAAACCTGGCAACCATCCGACCCTCACCGCAATCACCCCCAAGGAACTACGCCCTCCAACAACTAGCCCCAAAATCACCGAAATCAAGCTCAACCCAACAACCCCAACAACAGAGCAAGAACCCCAGACCTAGGCTACGCTCCAACCCCAGAACCTGCTTCCGGACCTTGGTCGACTCGGCTGTCACCTCCGCCCAACAAATAAAGGGGCCCCGACACCTCCAACCCAAACCCAACAACTCTGGAACAAGACCAAGACATCCCCGAGCTTCTAGATGGTCAGGAAAAGAATGGCTACACACCTCCACCCCGCCACCCAAAGCACAGCCCCAAAGTTAACGAGGAGAACCATAGCACCCCAACTCTCGACAAGGGACAACTCCGGACCATGCCGCTATTTCAACACCTACTCCCACACAATCCAGAACCCCCGACATTGAGGACCCTTGACGCCGACCCTCCCCGCATGCCACTCCCAAACCTAAACTTCACCACCAGACTCCGCCACCTCCCATGAAGGAATCCCCAGCATAGGAGCCACCCCAAACTAACTATAGGAAAAAGGACCCTATACGAAGGAGAAGCCCCACCATCATCCAGAGAACGTCGATCAGCCGTTCAAGCGACCTGACGACCCGAAGGGCACACGCTCCGATATCCTTAAAGGACCACCCCCACCTGGCTTGACGACCCAAACAACCCCATGCCAGCCCAAAACTGCCTGACCCACCCCTCTGACCCACTCCGAACCCCTTGACGCAGCTCTGGACCCTGGCAACACAACTCCAGGGCCTCTGCTCTGACTCTGACATTTGATCAAGGGGACCTACGGCGCCAACCCAACAACAATGCCCTGGTAGCCCCAACTCCGCAACATAAATCACCACCAGCTCCGAATCCCGCCCCTATGCCGGAATATGTCTGTCAAACAGGGACCACATCATTGGAGTACCCAGAAGCAAGCCACATGCAAAGTACCCTCTCCGGAGTACCCTAAGGTTGCTGACGCCCTCCCCAAAAAGATGCTGCACGCCCCGACAATAATTTGACACTGAAGGAAGTGCCGCCCACCCACAACCAGCAGAGGACATCACATGCTGCGACCCCACCCTCGGAGTCCCAGCCCACCACCGTCCCACTCCCCTCACCCAACACAGATCGCTCCCGACGAGAAAACAAAACAAAACTCTGGGACCCTCAAAGTAATTCCCCCTGAAAAGTTTCACACACCCCCAGAGAACCCAATGACAACTGACAGAGATCAACCCCAGAGCCCAAGAAACGATGAAGTGGCCCCTCTGACTCCGCCCCAAACCCTTGAAGGACAAGAGACAACCCCCGAGGAAGCGTACCAAAACCTACCCCGCCCCCTCCATTTGTAGTAGCTCCTGGACCACTCCGGAACACAAGTGGGAGAATGCCCTAACCCCGTCAATGGACTATCCCACCCCCCAACCCCCATACTGACCCCACATGCCTTTCGTTGAATACAATACTCCGGAGCTCAACAGAACCCCGCCATATGCAGCCCCACCAAAACATAGATCCCAGGGCAACCCAAGTCAAGGAATTGGATCCTCACCCTAAGGGAGTATCTCCGCCCCCATGCTGACCAAACCCACAGCCCAGGATGACCGGAGAACCAGCTCCCGCCAACTTATTACAAGGACCCCCCCTCTGGACCAACTATGCCGCGAGGACGAACCTCGCCCCACCAACCCCACCAATGAAGAGGGCCCCGCCACCTTTGCCACCAGCATCGGCATAAGGGCCAGATCATGGGAAGACCTCCGTCCCTCCCGCCAACCGCACTGACAAGAAAACCAAAGCCCCGAACCCTGCTGGACACATGTGAAAGATTCAAAGGTCCACCCTCCTGTACCAACATGGCGCACGTCCCCGCCGCAGACTGAAGAAAACCCCTACACCCCTGGTCGGAAATTCCGAGAATCAAACTCAATAACACCATCCCAAGATGCCACAGAACTCCACAGAAAAACTCCCACCACCCCTGCCAAACCTTGGGAGCCCTCCCTGCGATGCTCTGCCCCATCCCAACAAACCCCAGGACTAGCCAGCACAGACGGCACTAGCGGGCATAACCCCCGCCTCTGGATTCACTAGGGATTCAACTCCCACTCACACCCCTGCATGTTTTGCTTACTTCGCCCTCATACAAACTAAAACCTCACTTCACATGCCCAGGGACCAAGAAAAGAACATGTTCACATACAAAAATTACATATATATAAAAGGCGAGGGAGGCAGCAAGTCCGAAAGCAACAAGAAATGGGGCCCACACCCACCTCACTCCCTCTCCAGATCCCCCGGCAACCCTATCCCCAGATCAACTTCCATCTGGGCCTGCACCACTGCCAAGACCTCCGCCAACCCTGGCAACGCCTCCCCTGCATCAGCCGCCACCTCCCATCACAACCCCGGGGCCACCGCATTGTGTCGCCAATGCCCCGCCAGCAACCTCTCCAATCGCACCATCCCCTGCTGCAACTCCAGGGGCTGAACCGCGGACCCCTGCATCAACTCATCCTGAATTGACACGAATGCCGTGGAGGCACCGTCCAAGAGGACCCAATGCTCCTGCACCCAGCCTAACCCCAGAAAATGAACCGTCAGTAACAAATGGAGGAACAGAAGACAACTCACGGAGGATCCCCACGCGCCCTGAAGCGGCCTTGTTGGCCAACCAATCCTCCCTCCACCTTGCTGCCTCCAGCTCTGCCCACAGCGCATCCCCCCCCAGAACTCGTCCCCGCCCCTCTGCTTCCCCCGTGGGCTGCCCCTCCATCTGCATCAGATGCTCCTGCAAACCCTGCACCTCTAACGCTCGCTCCATCGCCACACGCACTGATGTGTTCCTTTCCCGCTCCATCGCCTCCCTCTCCATCTGTGCTGCATCACGATCCTCCCTCGCCCATTGGAGCTCACCCTCCTGTGCTGCCAACGACATTGTCAAAACCTCCACCTGCTTGCGAAGGAAGACCTCCATGATTGAAGGAATAGGCACGGTGATGTGCTCCTATGCTGCCTAGTGCCGTGCAGGAAACCTAAAGAGAGGACCTGACACTAGTCACTAGATAGGGTAGCTGGCAGTAGGAATTTAATAGTTGCGGGCGAGTCAGTAACTGTCCCAGAGAACTAGAGCAAAAGTTGTGATGTGGGGCGAAGTAAAAAGAAGGCACTATCGCCAGCTGAGGTTGTTGTAATGGTGGTGAGAAGAGTAGGGAAAGAGCAGGCGGTAAAGGAAGGAGGGGAACTAGGGGACAAACATGATCTAGTTACTAGCCAAAGTTGCTAGCGTTCCTAAGTCGAATTAATGTGAATAGGCACCCGCAGTTGGTACCAAACTAAGTCAAAGTCAAAGTTGAGGAGGCTTGTTGCTAAGCCGGAGTCAAAGACAGGATAAGGGAAAGAAAGGTGAAGCGTAATCTCAAGCTGGTAGGCTTTAGAGAGAGAGAGAGAGAGAGCAGCTAGTCGACTTTGAAGGGGGTTCTCTGTTCTCTTCTCCATGGGTATGTGTATGTATTTAGTGTCTATGTACAATCAGTATTTATATGTTTTGAAGTATAGTATGTGAAAGTAAACAAATAAATACTACAAGCGACGGCATCTGTCACTGTGCTTATGGTGCATACAAGGCATCAGTCTGTGACTAAATGAAAAATCCTAGGCAAAGTCTTGGCGACGCTTAATTGCTAACAAAAACCCAAACAAGAAAAAAGTCCGATGTCAACACCTGAAGTGTAGATGCCATTCAAGTATGTTGGTAAGCTCGGCAAACAAACTGATTGTAAAAAGGTACACGTCTGATAATTTGTCCATATATGGTAGAAGAATGTTGTTTTGTTTGCCAGGATTGCTAAGGTCGCTAATAGTCGTTGCTAGGGGGTCTAGGCCTTGATGATCTAGGCCCAAGCTCCAGACTCCACATGATATTTCTCGTGCTCGATAAGTCTCGTGGTTGCTAGGGTCTCATGCTTTGGTCCAACCCTTGGGCTCGGTCCCATGTGCTGAGTGTTGTGACTTGTGTCAAATACAAAGTAGTCAGCTGCTGCTAAGTCTGCAATGCCAAAAGAATGCCGAAAATGGTGCTCAGTGATAACTGGGGCTCATCAGCGGGGGGACTTGACAACTGTTCCAAGGGAACACCCGGGGTAGGAGAAAAGAGGAGAGACCCCAGAGGCCCTGCCAATGGCTCGCACCCATGCGGCCTCTTGCTGGGTCCCGCCCCCAAGGACAGGGAGGCTCGGCGCTTCCCACGCATCACTGCCAAGGATGCCCCCGTTCCCTGACCATCCCGCAAAAACCCCACCTTCCCCGCAGACCACCCCATGCTCCCCTCCTTCGGCAATGCAGGACAAAACTTGGTCCGCTTTGGGACCCCTGGGAAATCCACCACTACCACCATGGACGACTCTACAAAAACCACGTCAGTCATCCCAAAAAGACAAGTCGACACCACTTATGACTCCGGTCCCTGGCACTAGCGCAGCGCCGACGCTCAAACTCCTCCCCCCCACTGTCATACACCACCACCTCGTCCAAATCAGAAGACAACAGAGCGGGGGAGACTACTGGAATGCTGGGGGAAGACATGACAAAATTTGGGAACTCCCGGGGTATGTCCAAGGCTTTTAATTGATTGAAGAGAACCCTGACAAAGCGGCGGCTGCGCTTCAACTTTGCCTCCCATGCCGCTACCACTCGCTGCAGACTGATCAATATTGCTTGGCTTCAACTCCCATGCCCCACCGATCCCCGTCCTGCTCCCCGCATCTCGAAGGGTCTTGACGCTGAAGGGGGGGTGATGTCATGACCCGTCCCCTGGACCCCTGCACATCATCCAGCAACCTCCCATTCCCCAAAACCCCCAACACTCCGCCAAACTTCCACCCATGCCCTGCGCCTATTTTGATTAGCCCCAATGCAACCTTGGCTAACTCCGACGCCTCCCCAGCTAACTCCAATGGCCCCCTGGCCAACTTCGACGCCTTCTCCACAGCCACTGACACTTACCCTGGATCTCCCGGACCCCGAGAACCACCCCCACTGTTCCTAATCTTTGCCACCCATCATCAACTCAACACCCTGGCTCCTCCGATCCATTCTGGAGTATCACGACAACCTCAGGGCGACCTGCGTTCCCAAATGATCCCATCAACATATCAATGCAGCCTGACCCTTGATTGCAACCAACACCCGCCAACTCCGTCGAGCTCTGCCAAGCCCTGCCGCCGCAGCCAACGTACTCCGAAGTTCTCCAGTAGTCAGTATATAAGACATTGAGTAGCTCCTTGTACTCTAGTCTTGATATTACCTACCTATTGTTAACGTTACCTATGGTCTGATTGTTTTCTTCCTTGTGTTCCATGTTCCGTGTCTTGTTTTCCTTACTCTCAGTCTCCCGGTCTTATCTCAGTCTCCTGGTCTTGTCTTGTCTCCATTTCATTATCATTCTTGTTATCGTTTTGTATCTCCATGCAAATCTATTCTTGTTCCATCTCGACTCCATTTCATTTCATCCGATGCTGTCTCAGTGACTCCGTCCGGCTGTTGTGCCCAAGTCTTCCTCAACCTTAACGACCTCACAAACTCCGCAATTATGATTACAAACCCCAATGCTCTTTCACCAGATCCAAACCTCGCTCTTTGCCTGGTCCCGGACTCCATCAACCCCAATTGATCTTCCATCAAACCCCAGCTCTGCTCCCATTGATCACATAGCCTCCTACCCCTTTGCATCCGCAAATCTCCCATATGGTCTTCTGCCTGAACCCCGCCAAGCCCATCCCATTTCCTCGCAATCTGACTTCTCCAGACCTCCTGGGACCCGTCCAGATCACATCCCACCGACTATCCACACAAGCAATCAGTGTCCAGAATGCTTTCGAGTGTCCGGTTGCCAGTGCAAGGGGATCACGCCTGCCTAGTAAGGACTCACCCAGTGCAGCTGAGCCCCCGGGGTCAGCGGAACCTGACACTGGCAGCTATAAGCAACAACTTCTTTGATGATGATGATTTCTACTGGGATTGTAAGGGGATGTCAGCTGTGGATAGTCCAAGCCAAGCCCACTACTCACATCTTGACTATCTGGTCAAGAGGTGAGCAGCAAGCAAGCTGGCCAGAGGCACAGCAGGCAAGTGGCAGGTGACCAACAATAGGCAAAGGCAGAGGGTAAGGCAGGGCAAGGGGCTCCACTGGCTGAGCTTACAGTTATGCTAGTGAATAAACCCAGAAGCAATGCTAACTGGGGATATCCTATCTCCAGGTCCACCTATATACTACAAGGCTACTAGATGACTAAGTACCTATGACTAAGTTGGAGGCTGCTGACTACAACCTATATGACAAAGCAGAGGCCAATAACTATGAACTATTGACTAATTGAGCCCATGATAGAAGGATCAATGAGCAACAATAATATACCATGTGCCAGGTGCAATATACCCATTAGGCTTGGGAGCAAAGATGGTGAGGGAGTAAGAAGGGACCAGGTGGTCTGGAGGTTGGCTAGATAGAGGTGCTAATCCCCACAGACTAAGCTAGGCAAGGGTGGGACAGTCCAAAGACTGGTCCCCTTACAGGGATGAACTTGAGGATGGAGCCAGAAATGGGCCTCAACAATCAGAAGAGCTTTAGCAACCTGAACTACATGATGTCTTGCATGATGAACAACCTCATTCAGCTGCTGCTGGACCTGCTGATCATATCTGGACTCTTGTTATGCTGCTGGATGTACAAACTCCTTGATCTGATGTTGAAACCAGTGATTGTGCCTCCTGCATATAAAGAACAGGCTTCTATCTGCTTGGCATAGATTTGCACTGCAATCAGGAATGTACATGATCACCTTTCTATACTGCAGGCCACTAATGGACTCAATATGTCACTTGATTCTTTATTCATTGAGAATGTTGTTCCAATAATTCTGCAATCTGTACAGACTCAGGAAAGTGCCAAATGCTGCTAGAGATCAATTCAGATCAGTACATTATGCAATATGTGGCCTGCTCTAAGTGCTGGAAGCTTCATACACCCAAGGAAATGGATGAGCTGCACCAGCCTGCAATGTTTTGGCCTGCTCAGGAATCATATATGAATCATATACTGACTGAAACAGACAACAAAAACAATGTCCCTTCAAAGTAATTCCACAGACATCAATATTAAGACTCTGCAATGGTTTATGTATGATGCAGCCAGGATTTGCAGAAAGCATCAGAGACAATCTCCTTGAGATTTCACTAATGAAGACTAGTTCATGACAGATATACATACTGGAATTGGCACTACACCAACACTGTTCATGAAATCAGAGAGTCTGGCAACATTCAAGCTCGAGCTCAGGCTGTTGGAACCAATCCAATCAAACTAACAAGTCATCCATCATTTTGGTCTTCATCTCACTATCAATATGGACTGGCAAGTGTAGATTCATATCAACAAATAAGTACTGACATCAATGAAGTTTCAGCTTCTCTCGAATTGGGCCCATTCCACAGGTCCTGTCTATATATCCATTAATGAATCTCATGGTCGAGATGATGAGTGACTTCTTTTTCCAAGTCAATAAGTGTAGTTTTCTAAGTTAGAACTTCAAATTTTCAGTGGCCTTCAGCCATTCCCCCAGCAAGTCTAAAGAATTATGAAGGTTTCATCGAGATACAATCTTTTTTGGTACCATTCTGAATTTTGAAATTCAATTTACACAATGAAGAAATTTTGAACTGCTCTTCAATTTTTGTATTGTTGACACTATCACTGAAGACACTTATCCAGAACTTATTCAAGAACATCTGATATTTTCTTCAGTGGCCTTTGGCTACAGCTGAGCTTTGAGTGAGCTATCCTACTGTGGCTAAACATATCTCACTATTGTTTCGGACCTTGGATTTTATACCATTCCTGGAAAAATGAGCTAATTTCTTGAGAAACCAGATGAAAGACATAAATACTTGGAGAGGAGACAGAGATCAAAATTATCTTTATTCACTCAGGACTTACATGCAATGGAGAAGTGCTCAGAAGTAAGCCTGTTTGCTTTGTTTGTACATAGTTATATATTTCAAACTCACTTATCCGGACTGAATGTCCACTTATAGAATAACTGCCGTATTTACAGCCTTACAGCTTTTCTTTTGTACAAGTAGAGTCTACTTTACTAAGGAAGGTGGAGCTGTCACTATTGGACATGTCTATATTATCTGTAGACTACTCAAAGATGTACTCCATAACGCTATGCTCGCGACATTTGTTTAGACAAATTACATAAAGGCTGTTCACAAAGAAGAAGTGGGATACTAAATATTAACGCGGGCTCGCCACGCATGTGTATAGGTCGTCTGCATTCGTCAATAATCCTGTGTAATCGCATCAGAAGAGAAAGTGCGGTCTTGACAAGGGGTGGTGAGGACACCCGTTAGACAGTAGTTGCATCGGTGCTACCTGTGGGTGTGGATTTGGCGACATAACGCGGCAAGGTCTCAATCGGCTTAGAGATGAAATATCCTAAAACATTTCTAAATCAGCAACGGAATGAGATAGACCCCATTCTTGACCCACCGTTCAGCCCCGCAGCCTTTTCACCTTGTTTTCCAAAACCAAAACCAGCCTTCGAAGAACTTGCATCGCTTTGAGTTCTAGTGAACATGCTTGAAACAACCGACGACGCAGCAGCTGTGGCAGCCGACGCCACAGGGCGTACGTCAACACCAGCAACGTGTGTTGGTAGAGCACTTTTTGCGTGTTCGCGCCACGAGGTCAAAGAACGCTTCGCCCTCGCAGATCCTCGCCAAATTAGCCCAATTAAGATGTTGAGACAGCCAATTGAAAAGAGAAAGAAGGCAGCGACGAGTGTGAAGGTATCAACATGGTGTGAAAGGATAGCAGCGCCAATCCTGTGAGGTCCAAGCTCGTCAAGAGTGGAAGAAAAGGGAAAAGGAAAGGCTTACAAGCATTGCATAACACCAAGGGCTCCGAGGCCGAAGTCTTTACCCAACACAGGAAAATAGTGGTCGAAGAAACTCGACGGCCATCCAAATTCTGACATGATGAGCAAGATACTCTGACCGATGATCAGAAGCCTGTTAAGAACAGCCCAGAAGACACCAGCTGGCTGATTGGGCACTGTGCTTCCCCTTCAAAATCGACCATATAAGAAATAAGGAAAAGTTCAAGATATTATCAAGGTTCACACATAATATAATCCATGTCCGACATGTAAATCGTCGAATTGGTACCATCAGAGGATGTCACAGTGAAATTGGTCCCCGACTTGTCCGCAGCAACGAAACGATTGACCGCTTCGATATCTTGGACAAGAGTAACAACATTGCTGGCAAAAACCAGAGTCAGCGCAATGATGCTCAGGATGCGAACACCGTTGAGGCCGATGAATGTGTCTGGTCGGAAATCAATTCAGGTTAGTCATAACTAGATAATATTGACACAGATACTCACAAGCACGAGGAGGCAACATCAAATCAATCGGACAAGGATTTGATATTGAATAGTCGTGTTCAGAGATAGAAGGGGAATGCGAGCAAACCAGGCGCGTGATTGAACAAACCCTTAAGTGTAACCAGCACCTAACCAGATGAGAGAACGTCAAAAGAATGAACGGCAGGTAGCTTGAGAGCCTTGCAGACTGAAGGAGAGTACGAAGTCATTGTTCGCTCTTGCCAGTTTTATGTAGGCCCAGGAAGCTTGGCCGGTGTTTCCCAAGGTTCAAGCGCTTTCATTGTTTTCGGTCAAGGGAGTCGTTTTCGGGTCAAGGGAGTCCATTGTTCTTTGTTTTGCCAGTCACATAAGCCGCGTTCCCACTGATTTGCTGGCAACAGTTCCCACCTTTCGAGAGTCTTGCCCGCTTCTCTTACTTATCATCAGCTACCTTGATAACTGCTCGATAGTCGACATAGCGACGAGGTAAATTGGACGTGATCCGGTATCATTGTCAGAGAGCGTGCGATAAAGACGTCTGCTGAAGGCTGCCGAGCGCTGAGACCATGCTGCGAGTCTCTTGTTTGCTTCTATGGACTTCTGGACGCAAAAGGGCTGCCTTCTATGTAACTAGGGCAATCCTATAATCACTACGACAGCATGTATGTGTGCCATGAATTACTATATGTGCGACAACAAATTCGGAATACAATGTCCCTTTCCCGAAGTCCAGACTGGGCATGTAAACAGTAATGTACCAAGTATAATGTAAGCAAGGTATCAGGAGGTATCTTTAGAAAGCACGAGAAAGACCGATAAGGACAGAAATACGAACGTTACGAACATCACGACTCAGGTAATGGAGGCAATGGTGGTATCTGGCTTGCGGGCCGATTTGTTGGTCGCTTCAGCTTGCGCTGCTCAAGCTCCCTGGCGCGTTTCTCTTGTTCTGCTTGCATGGCATTCATAATCTGTATTTGCTGCGCAATGAACTCGGACGTGCCGGGTCTAAATGATACTTATTAGGCCGGGGCAGTACCAAGTACCAAAAACAGTTCAAAGGACTTACCGCATACGAAGAATCCTCAGGATAGTCTCTTCACTCGTGGCCTCCTTTTCCTGTCGCTTCTCTTTCTTACGTTCTCTGATAGTACCAAGATTCCTTTGCGAGTAAACACTCTTTGCGCGCTTCTTTATCGTCCCGGAGGACCGCAGGCCCTGCTGCATCATACGAACACACTCTTCCATGAGATCATCCCTTGGAGAAAGTCAAGGCACGCTTCAAACTCGTATCAAATCCTACTCACGTGTGCCAATCATAGTACAGTCGTACCGAGAACACGTCACGATACTTCTGGTTCTGCAGAACTTCAAGAGGCACCGGTCCTTCGCCTCCCGCATAAAAGTAATCCCTCAAAAACTATGAAAGAAATGAGCCTTACATACAAAGAGTGGTTAAGGCACCATACCTTGAGCCATTTGAACACAATATCGACCTCCTTTTCGCTCATCGGCTTCATGTCGCTGGAGATATCGGACAAAGGCGGAATCAGCAGTCCCTCCAAAACCGCCAGGATTTCCTTCCAGACACGCGTCATCACCATCTCCTTTGCCGAATCGCTCAGATACGTGTTGAGCGTCTGGAGATTAGCGTCAAGGTAGTCAAATAGTGGGACTATAGCTTGCTCAATCTCCACATCCGTCAATTCCTCAGGTCGTACGCGTGGTTTCTCGTTCTGTGGGAGTGGGATCTGGACCTCGTTGTTAACCGTCCCGATGGCGGAGCGATAAAGTGCCGTCACGTTGTCAAGGGCTTTGTTGTAGTCCAATGCTGAGTTTCCAGACTTCAAAAGGCTCTTAACAACATTGCGCGAAAGACATTGTCGGACGAACGGTGACATCTCATTTAACCACGTGAATGATGGTGCCACATCGGTAGTTGGAAAAAATACCTTGTCAATAAAAATTCGAAGCATGTCGCCTTCAGCTCGCTTAAGCGAACGGAAAGCCCGCCCGAAAAAGAATTGAATGTCATCCTTCTCACCTTCCATGCTCACGCGAATCAGCACCCGCCCATGTGGCTCCAAATTCATCCAAAGTTCGTGAGCCAGGAAATCACCAAATCGTCTTGGATCGAGACACAGATATGCCCGGCCGACTGTATCGTGTTTACCTACCAGAGCTCGGTCACGCACGCTGACCATCAACCATAGCTCTTTCTCCACGGAAATATCGAAAGATTCTTCCCCTGCGCATGTATTCAATGTCAGAATCCGCTGGAACCAAAGAACAAGGACGTACATCGAGGACTCAGCGTCTCGTAAATCGTCCTTGTCTTCGCAAGGCGATTGCCATCGGGATCACTGAGGGTGACAAAGGTATCTAACTTCGCCGATGGGCTGCTATCCAAAGGAACAAGACCTTCGGCGATCATGATCTTTACCGTGAACAAGAACTTGTCGCGTTGCACTTTCTCTGGGAGCGGTGGTGCATGTTTTGCCGCCGCCTCAGCCATCTTGTCTGCCTCCATTTGTGTGTACATGTTATCGAGCAGCTTCCGCGCCGCCTCTACATTGTTGAGTTTGACACATGATTGAGGCTGGAAGTTGAAGGGTTCAATTCGCTTCTCTCCTGTTACCGCAAGCTGTTTGGCTTTCTCGAGCCATGCTGATGACTTTTGTGGCTGTATGTAATCCGTTGGTCGCGGAAACATCTCAGCCATAAACATGGACTCGATGTTTCGACAATACTGCTCAACAGTTTTAGAAAGAGTCTGAAAGACAACAGTAGCATTAAGCTTAGTGCATGAGCACGAAAAAGTGGTCCAAATTACCTTGGATAAGCCTGTGAAGAACCGTGCATTCTGATACTCATTCTCCCACTCCAAATCCTGCAAGAAGTTGATAGGACTTCGTAGAGAATCGAAGAGGTCAACTATGGAGGAACTGTGCCCTTCAGACCCTTCGGCTTCGAACTGTTCAAGAATTGGAAGTTTTTATAAGAGAACGTTTGCAATGAAACACATTTCAATTACCTTGTCTGCGGCGATAGCCTTAAACAGCTTGATGAGCTCCCATTCCAAACGCAGCATAGAACGGTACTTACGGCGTGTACCCATTGTTCTGTCTTGCTGTCTGTATTGACGAGCCATTGCTGAACATAAGGCTCAAAAAAGCCAGTGATGTTGAACGTAATCTCCTTTCTGCGTGCCAGCTTACTCCAACTATATTGAGACAAGAAGCCTATAGGGACGTACTGGGGTACAAAAGCGGCATACATGCCGAGCAGGGTCTTTGATCGACGGTAGAGAGCAAAGACGTCTTGGATGGGGACATCTGGTGTTGGGCCATTCATGGATGATTCAAAAAGGCGTCTCTGAGAGTTCTGCAGATCTACTATAAAGTGTGGGACAGTTATTTCAACTACGAGTGATACAAGATCGAGTTGGCTGTAAAGGACGGCAATCAACGAGGGTGACGATGAGGAGACATAACGTTTCGTACCCTAAGAGTGGTTCAGGGAATCTTTTATCAAGGAGTTTCACTGACTTCTCGAGTTCGTCGGTCATAAGCAATAAAGGTAGCGCACGATTGACACCAGGTGCTTTTTGCAGTTCCTGCATTTTTAACTCATAGAAATGTGTAGACACTTCTCGTATTCGTTGCTGAACATCCAAGAGCCGTGCACTGATGTCGACATGGTACCTCTCGAGGAGACCGCTATCTCGGACTTGTTCCAAGATAGCAAGGTATGGCTGAATTTCGGAAGGTTTGAGGTTAGGAAGTGCATCCATAGCATGATAGAGGGAGGAGAGGAAGATATTAAAGAGAGCTGCATATATCCGACAGAGGTATTCAGACTAGAAAAAAAAACAATCAGTCAGGGAAAACCATAACTACAGAAGATTCGAAATTTTTACGTCTTGAACCGGCCAGTTCTCCACCTCTGTCTCCTGCATTATTTTCATAACGTTTGAGAGCGCTTCTGGTATACATTCAAGGGGTACATCGTTACGTTCGTAGAAATCTTTCACCATGTCCAAAAAACAAGTTACTCGGTAGGAATGACCTATTCGCCATCGTAAAGCACATTCGTTGATAAGCTCAAGATGTGGAGTGGATAGAATCCCAAGAGAGACTTCGTCATTGTCATCGACTTCAGGGCTCATCATAACTTCCAGGTCTGCTATAAGACAATGTTCGAGTAGTCGCCGGTAGTATTTGCGAGGATTGGGGGGTATGAAGGTGAAGGGCAAATCCTCTTCACCGTCACCATCTGCTTGGTCGACGTACAAAGACCGTCGGCTGGAAATTGAGCTATGGCGGGTGGTCACGCCTCCAGGAGAGTCCACAGTACATAGGGATCCTGGTCGCGCGTTTGATGGTTCAAACGCACGATAAGACGACGCTACTTCAGATGGCGTTGACTTGGCGAGTTCTGGGTTGAATTGAACCATAATAACCATTAGTTGTTGTAGATGTGTGGTTTCGAGAGTTTTCCAGTGATTCCACGCGGCCTCGGTATCGAAATCGTCCCGTCGTCCGGGGAATGACGCGCCGGCATTTATATTTTTCAAGCATGTCTGTTGAGTTGAATCAGCCGTGGAGCATGCTAAGGTGTGGATGTCTTGCCTTGAGATCGTTCATCGCTGCCTGAGTACATAATCGAAAATGAGTCATTATATCTATGATTCTCTAACAGAAATTCTCGCCTTTTCCGTGACGATTTTTCCTAGCATTTTATCAACCTCTTGTTGTACTGCAGGCTCGGGCAACTTGAACAGACGAGCAACAGTTCGAACTAGGGACATATCCGCGATGTTCGTGTTCGTGCTGATAGGAGGGACGCTGATGGAGTCACGATCGCGCGAGGGAGAACCAGAATCGTAACCTGAATCGCTGTAAGTTTGCGTCGACGGTGCTAATTTTGCTGTATATGTGTCGAGGCGAGAAAGAAGCTCCGGAGATACATGATGAAGGCTCCGTAGACATTCCCGGAGCATCCTCACGAACTGCGCTATGTGATTATTGAGCTCAATCTTCCAACCGTCTCCACTTAAAGAAGGCTCCTTCCTGAGAACTGCTGTAGCGTGAGTGGCAAATAGCAAGATCAGCTCCTCAATCTTCCTATTTTCCTTCATTTGACGTTTGAAACTATCGTTCATGAACTGATTATAGAATTTGGCCATCGTCCTGCGTAGCAGCTGGTCAGAGTAGCTTTTTACATGTAAGTCTGTGGTCGTGTAGATCGTGGTCACAATCACGCACCCAGGGTCCTTCCCCATCGAGATGTTTTGCAGCTTGAGCTCCAGCACCTTGAGCAACTTCTCTGGAAACTTGACGCTCTTTGACCCATCTCTAACATCTCTGAACATGTCACTGATTGAGAAGTTTGACAAAGCTGAAAGTCGAGAGGAGTGTTCCCGATCCCGAACCTCTGTTGTAGATATCTTTGGTGTCGTATCAACTGTCTTGGGGAGCAGGAGGTATCCCAAGATACTAATTGATTTATGAGTTGGATAATGCCTTCAGATATTGGTACACTTACGCTACGCGCAGAACATATCTAGGATGAAGTAGTCAGAGAAGACTCCAACAATGACAGAGTGGTGTACACACTCAAATAGATCCTCTTCAGTAACCCGATGCTTTGAGACTCGCTTCTCTTGTGAGTAGCCGTCATAGCTTCGGCTTGACATGAGCCAAGTTTGCGTCGATGAAAGGTAGGATAAGTAGGAAAGGTTGAGACGTAGAATGCAGAAATTACCGTGTCACGCACCACCATCAGAATCATCAAAAGTAAACAACCTCTTTGTATTCTGCCGTCATCTTCTAGACACGAATTGTCGAGCCTGTCTCTGCTTGATCTCTGCCTATTCTTTCATGAACCCTGATGAATATACTCATATCTATAGGAAGAAGTGTACTGTTTTGTTTCCCGCTGTGGTCACTACTCATACGGATAAGTACTGTTGGAATATTACACGATAACAGCTGCTCAGCGCTCAAGTTCAACCAAAACGAAAGTATGCAAGTTTTTGTCCGTATTCTTTTCACCTCTATCATACTCTGAAATGGTATGATTGCCCGCATATCGAAGAGTGTACCATTCTTGTTTTGATCCATCAGCCTTGGCTTCGATCATTTGGAGCCATTGGCGGCGAGGGGCTCGTTGAACGGATGACCTTTGGCCACAGAATTGACAAGGTTTTTTGTCCCCGATTCGTATGTGAAAGTGCTAGACAATCAATCCATAGCGGAATGCCATCTGTGGCTCGTATTCTGCGTAGTCCTATTTACCCAGCATAAGCACAATCAACATATTCTGGCGTTTCACTGCGATCATTAATCATTGGATCCTTCTCGTTATGGAAGTTCTGGAAAGCTCGAGCAGTGCTGAGCAATATCGTATCAGCTAAAAACAGCTTTTCTCGTCTTTTGGCAGTACGACAGCGGTAACGATGTTGTATACGAAGTCGTCGGAGCTTGAAGATACCGGACAGCGTATTTTCTGACGAATACATGATACACTATTTTTCGTGGCAGTTAATTGTATCCGAGTTACTGCAAGTACAGTCAATTGTCAAGCAATGATTCAATCCTGTTCTCTTGAGACGAGAATGAACATAATATCTACAGATCAATACAATTTGGAAACACCAATTTTAGTTCGTGTATATCGTTCTTGCTGGTAATGCATAAAATCGTACAAATGCAGAATTGATGGTCCATGAGATGATGCAACTATATGGAAATATGTTAAGGGAAAGACGAACATATGATCAAATTCTAAGTCAACAGATGAACCTTTAAGCTTCAATTTGCGAGCTCACTACCATAACTATCATGGTGAACAAGCACCTCTTGACCTGAGCGACATAGCATCACTCTAGAGACGGACTAAGCAAATTAAGGCGCTTGGTGATCCTGGGTCTGGAAGGGCAGGGTAGATAGAGATGACGGGGGAAATCTCATCGATTGGTTGTCGAGGTACGTGTTCCGTGAATGCTACAAAGAAGCCTGAGGGTGGAAAAGTGACGGAGGCGGAGGTGGCGCCGGTGCATGGGCAGGAAAGTGATAAAGTGGTGGTAAAAGTTTTGGTGGAACGGCGAACTGAGGCGGGGCAGGCACAATATTGAACCCGGGTTGCTGGAATCCGTTAGGAATGAATTGCTGTTGCTGGAATCCATTAGGAATGAACTGTTGTTGCTGGAATCCATTATGAATGAACTGCTGTTGCTGGAATCCATCAGGAATGAACTGTTGTTGCTGAAACATGGGAAACGGTATGTTCCGTAACGCTCCAGGAGGTCCAATCTGGCCGATCTGAGGTACAAATCGCTGATCGTGCATCAGATTTATAGGTTGTGGGGCGAGCGCCAATAGCGGCATTGCTTGTTGCAAGATGCCCGGGATGGGCTGATTGTTCGGCAACACAGGATATTGGGGCCGCCTGTCCTGGGCTCCATGACGTGGCCGACGAGGTGATGGCTTTTGACGGGGCGGAGGAGGTAGATCCACTCGAAGTTCGTGCTGCTCTACAGTTGGGAGGTCGCGCTTGACTTGTTCAAGAGCAACAGCAGCAGCTTGTATGACCTAGAGCAAGTCAATTATCTGATAGCCTAAAAACGGAACCAGACTGACATCGTTGTTATGCCTGTCTGTCTCAGCATCAAAGAGGGGGCATTTCCCATTGCTTTTTTTCACCTTGCATCGTCCCGGCTGGCTCTGATCAGGGTGTGAACGATCATGGAAGAAAGTTAAGATGAAAGATCAAGACATACAGAATCGAAATGGTCATAACCTGTGATGGCATTTCGACAGATATAACATGACAATGTGCCACAAGAAGGGCATGTTATCTTGTTGCACTGCGACATGGGCTGTTAGTTGAGATCTATCATGAAATTGAATAGATCATACACCATCATCTTTAATAAATGCTAGGCCGTAAATCAGAAACTGAACCAAAGAAGAAAAACACGTCAAACACACGCGTATCACACTTGGGACAATTTCGCATCAAAGCACGACCTATTTATTGAACATTACATGCTGGGTCGAGTTTTTGATGAGTCCGAAAAACACAACTCACTCATAGCTTCTGCAATGGCATGACGCCCCTCTCTGATCTCGTCATCGCGGACCTCTGAAGATCGTCGGATAGATGAAAAGGCCAACATCGGAAAGAATTTCACCTTGGCAAGTCTTTGGGAGATGATTCTTTGATATCCAATTTCTATGAACTGTTGTCCTAGTAAGACTGGCAGAATGGTGACGTACCAGCTTCTTACACTCTCGACAACTTTCTTTGCCACACTTCTCCATGTTACCACAGACGAAAACAGTCGCATGAGCGTCAGAGATCACACAGGAGAATTCACAGAATGGGCAATCTTCCAGAACAAGTCCTAATGCTGCAATCTCCCTTCGCTGATCCAAACGTTCCCATAGGCCAAACTGTTTTTCATCAAGTGCACGCCGAAGGGCAGAGGCAGAAAAGAAGCTCTTGCATTCCTCTGTGGATATACATGGGATCCTTGATTTTTGAAGAAGAAGCAAGCTAGAGCAATAGGTGGAGATGCACCCATGACAAAACATATGCCTGTCAGGACAACAAGTCATGTCATTCTGGATATAGATTAGTTCGTGAATCACGAGGGGAAATTCGAAGACTCACGGAAGGGTATTCTGTGAAGCAACAACCACAATCTATCATTCGTTCGCCATCACCAATAACTTCGATCTGGTCTTGTAATGTTTCACCCTCCGCCACGACTCGCGCATGGCCTTTCTCTTGATTGGTGAGGAACTCGAGGAGCCATTTGCGCTCGCAATCAAACTCAGCATCTTCCATTGCACGACTCTTTCCTTTATCCGACTTCACCAGGTTGGGGACAGAAGGGACGGCCGTCAAATGTAATCGTTTGAGAACTTCTCTTTGTTTGGCGAGAAGGAAAAGATGAGTAAGTGCATAACATGAGCCACACGACTTGAAGACACCACGGATCAACCTTTCTTCAACATAGTAAAAATCTTCGTGTAACCGACTCTGTGAGTCGACCAAAGTCAACTCACTCTATATCGATCTAGGAAAGAACGGACATACCACAGCAAGCTCAACATAGTCCGGCCCCCTTCTTCGTGGCCGTACCCTGGTTGCAGAATCGACCTTAGCCCGCTTAAGAGCCTCGTTCACTCCGTTGTGTTCCTCATTGGCACTATATTTGCGTTTGACAGAGCTCTTTCCAAGACTGGGGGCCTCTAGGTTGATGGAACCACTACGGATGGCACTTAGAGCACGGTCGACGATGATATGGGGGTTTTTATTGGTGTTATTCTCGATGAAGGAATGTAGTTGGCGCCTGTTAACATTCGGGTACACTTGAATAACTTGATGGATGCAGATATCCGAGTCGTATCGATCTCTCACTGATTTCGACTCTCCCTGCATAGATGGGCTCGAAGAGTCTGGAACGTGTAGAGAGTATGAGTCGTTAACAGCAATCGTCGACCCCATCCATCTACGAAGGGAAGTTGGAGCAGTCTTTCGTCGACGCAAGTCCTTATAGCTCAAAGTCGCCCGGTAAACAGCAGTGATTGTCACTAATCCCCCGAGAATCGGTTATGGAGATCTGCGAAAGGATTTCCAGATGACCTCCTTCAGCCGTCCGTCGTGGAAAGCGAAAGCTGTAAATAGGTTTCGTTCGCCGTGCGCACCGTAATTGCAATGGGAACTTTTGAGCGGACTTGCGAATTTTATGGTGACACAGTGGGAGTAAGTACAAGGGTTCTGAAGTACATTTGAATTGCGCCCCTCTTATATGTGCGGCGCCAATCAGCCGGCACTATTGACATGAGTCATGAATGCATGGCTGCCGATACTACTAGGGTGATGGAGGGTGATAGGACCTTGTGAGAAATGAGAAGAGTCGATGGATGCTCGGTTAATTCTCAACGTTCGTCTCGTTCACGCTGCACGTGTTGCGAGAACGTCGGTGCCCGAAAAAGTCGCAAAGTCCGACTCGCGCGAGGTTCGAGCACCCCAAGTAGCTTCAAATGGCACAGGAGGGCACAGGCTGGGAAAACATACCGAGCAACTCTCGGGACAATAGCATCATTTAGTGGTATCTATGGAACAACATCTTATAACCTGTCCGCAGCGTGCTGACGATACATCTCTCCATGCCGGTGAAACCCGACTCAGAGACGCAAAATACTTCTCCGGATGATCTTGTACAATCATTAGGGACCATTGAACGTTGAACGTGCTTATCCTCGTTCTGTTCAACACTCAATTCAGGCCGGACGCCACGTGTTCCGTGGTCACCGTGATGTAATGATAGCAGATACTCACATAAACCAAGTGCCCTTGTTCAGTACTTTACTCTCCGCGATTGTAACCATGTATGTACCCGTTGTATTAACGTGTCTGCGCCCTAAGGCCTAAAACCTCTACAGACATGTGGCTCTGCAGCAAATGCCTATATCTCGCAAAGTTCATACGAGTACATACTTGAAGAAGGTTGCCTGAGCTGGCACAGGAAGCTCTGAGCTAGACAATTGATCGGCCGGCGATCGAGAACAGTTCTCCGTAATTTCTCCGGGTCCATTGTGAGTCCATTTGTACGATAATGGACTACTCTCCCCGACCGTCAAAAGGCAAATAGCGGATTGCGATCTTTACAGTAAGTAGATAAGCTGAAGTGTTCCGAATTTCTTACACGCAAAGACACACTCCAATCAGTTAGGGCGCACAGTGCGGTAAAGAAAGGACTCGGGGCACATTTCCAAGGCTACTTACCCCTTTCCATCAGAGTCGTCTAAGTACCCACCGCGCAAAACTTTGAAGCTATTATCAATGAAAATTCTACGGATACTATACACCTGTTGAGTGGACCACTTTGCTCTATACTTAGCGTGTCGCAGAGTAAGCGGGCGTTCGCCCCCGATGGCGTCGAATTTTGTGGCCACTTGCTCATGCATCATGGTTACCAACCTTGACTAGCATAACCATCAGTACACCACTCAGCAGCACTCAGCACCAAGTCACATTGAGCTCGAGCCAACGTTTGATTCTCCTCAACCTATAAGTACTTCAAAACAAAGAATACATAACTGTCAGAGAACATACTTAGGAAGCAAATCGATATGCTGACCATCTGACAGGAGCGGAACTATGTGTAAACCCTCGACAACCCCGAAAACGTCGCGCCGTGCCTCAGAACGCGTCTATCGGAATAATTAGTCACGTGATCAAAATTTCGACGTGTCTGCCACGACATCGACTGTTTGGCCTTTGACTTTTCAACCTAGTTTGAGTCTTCTCCGTACTTAGATGCTGATTGACGCTACTCAACGATCTCTCTAATCATCTATACATTTAATTGACATGCGATTCATACGTTGTTGTACCCTCCTTTCTCTCTTGGCCTTGGTTCCGCAGACGACTTTGGCCTCGGTCCTTGCGATCGACTATGGAACGGACTGGATCAAGGCCTCTTTGATGAAGCCGGGTGTGCCATTTGATGTTCTACTTAACAAGGATTCGAAGAGAAAAATTCAGGCTGCGGTAGGATGGAAGAACGGTGATCGTCTGTTTGGGTCTGACGCGGTTGCAATGGTACAAGAGTCGTCTTGTTAACCGGACTTCACTAATGTTGTTCTAGGCTAGCAGATTCCCCTTAGATGTATTCACAGCTTTAAAACCTCTTCAAGGAGCGCCATATGACTCGGACACCCTCTCATATTACACCAGGATTTCACCAAGCGAAGCGATAGAAACCACACGCAAAACTGTTGGTGTCAAGCGAAGTGATGGCTCAGAGTGGAGTGTTGAGGAGCTGGTAGCGATGCAATTCGCGTATGTCAAGCATCTGGCTGAAGCTGTCGCAGATGAGAAGGTGCGGGATGTTGTGATCACGGTTCCCCCTTATTACTCTCAAATGGAACGTGACGCGGTCGTGGACGCCATCGAGATTGCGGGACTGCGCACTCTTGCACTGGTTAACGATGGAACTGCCGTCGCAGTCAACTATGCCATGACTCGTACATTCAGCGTCCCTGAATACCACATCATTTACGACGCCGGTGCATCATCTATAGTGGCCACAATTGTGCAGTTCGCTCCTGTAGATCCCAAGAGTGCCTCAGCTGGAACGCACATAACTGTCGCTGGAATTGGATACGATCGTAACACCGGTGGTATCGAGCTAGACAAACGCCTGCGTGAGATGCTCATCGAAACATTCAACACCAAGCACAAAAAGGACGTCCGTGAAGATAAGAAGGGTATGGCGAAATTATGGAAAGAGGCTGGGCGTGTTAAAGCTATCCTCAGTGCCAATACCGAGGCTAACTCAGCAGTGAGTCATCCTTTCTCTAAACAAAGTCTAGGGGTCCCTGAATTGTATTTTCTAGGTTGAAAGCTTAGCTTGGGATATCGATTTCCGTACTAAAGTCTTGAGGGCTGACTTTGAGAAGGCCTGTGATGACCTGAAGGTCAAATTTGTCCAACCCATTTTTGATGCACTGCACGCATCGAAGCTTTCCCTGGTACGATTACTTCTTTCGTAATTTTTTATCCTCATTCACTCCTTCATAGGACAAAATAACCTCTGTGCTCCTCGTAGGCGGTACAACTCGTATGCCTATGCTTCAAGAGGTCGTCAAGGCAGCCGTCGGAGCGTGAGTCCACCAAGTACCCGACGTTCCCGTGCTTAAATATGTATTATTCAGGGAGAAGATTGCGCTGAACGTCAATGCAGATGAATCTCCTGTTCTTGGTATGATTTGATTTTTCATGTTTAAGATTCTCTCTTACTCTCGCAGGTGCTGCATTCTACGGGGCTAGCCTCAGCCGCCAATTTAAGACCAAGAATATCAAAGTGACTGACATGAGCCTTTATGACGTTGAAGTTAGCTACTTTGCTGCTCCCACGACATCATTCAGTCGTCCCAGGAGCATTAGCACTCTCATCTTCCCGGCTGGCTCCAAAGTTGGCACAAGAAAAACTTTGACTTTCAAACGCAAGGAAGACTTCTCGCTTTACTTTGATTACAAGCAGCCCGTTGTTCCGTGAGTCATCAACTTTTTCTTTGAGCTACAATATCGGACTAATATGTCATCCAGAGGATATCCCCAGCGCATGTTCGAGTCTCGAATTGTCGGAGTCAGCGAAGCCCTTGGAAATCTTACGGAACGCGGAGCAGTCGATCCAGTTGTGAAGGCAACCCTGATGTTGTCTGATTCTGGATTTGTTTCGGTCTCTGAGGCAGTTGCGTATGGCGAAATTAAGGATGATAGTTTGACAGGTTGATATTTTAGCACTTTTCCGACTGCCTCATACTAATTTGGATTCATAGGAAAGCTGAAAGGACTTTTCGGTGGCGGAAGTTCCGTAGAGCAGTCCGAAACTTCGACCGAGAATGTACCTCCTCGGGAGACTGATACGCAGACCTCTTCAGAATCAACTTCTTCAACTTCTTCAACTTCTGCTACCCCTACGCCGTCGGCCAACGATAGTGAAACGAAAACAGAGAAAATTTCCAAGGAGGATACAGTTAAGTTGAAGATTGTCACTACTTTCCCAGTCATCCCTCCCATGACCATCGATGAGAAGAAAGAAGCAAGATCGAGGTAAGTGCTGAAATATCCGTCACGTTTGCTGCCTATAGATCGTCACTCTAGACTGCGTGCCATTGACCAAGACGAGGCTGCCAAAACCAGGAAAGATGAAGCCCGCAATACTCTTGAGGGCTATCTCTATCGCTTGCGCGACCTCCTTGACGAGGAAAATCGGGATACTCCTTTCAAGAAGTGCTCTAAGGTATCTGAACGCAAGGAGATCTTGGAGAAGCTCGAGGCATCCTTCACTTGGCTTCACGAACATGGCGATGTCGCGGAAACATCACAGCTGCTTGATAAACGTATTTCACTTGAGCGAGTTTCCTTTTATAACTAGGAGGAATATCTCTGAACTAGCTTGTTTCCAGAGCTTTGGAAAGACCGATTATCCATCGTTACAAGGAAATTGAAGCCTTCCCTCAGGCTCTCAATAACAGTCAAATGTGGAATTGGAGCACTCGTCTATTCCTTACGGAGGCGAGGCAGAACTTGACTGCTGAGCTCGAAGCCGACCTCCCATCAAAATGGACGAAGGACGAACTCGACTCCCTTGAGAAGACACTGAAGGAGCACGAAACATGGCTTTCGACCTGGGTCGAAAAGCAGAAATCTGTTCAGCCAAGCGAGGATCCAGTCATTGAGACCACCGAGATGAAAGCTCGAGCCAAGGTGCTGGAGACAGCCCTGATGAAGCTGTACAAACGCAAGGTGCCTAAGATCAGGAAGCCAAAGGCTACAAGTTCTGTTACTCCAGAACCGACAGCGCAAGTGGAGGAAAATGTAGAAGAGAAGAGTACAGATACGCTTCCAGAAGATCTTCCGCCGCAGACCCCTCCATTGGGACAGGAGGAAGCTCAGGAACCATTAGCTGTGCCGAAACATGATGAGCTATAGGTCGTAGATAGCTCTGGATAGGTTGATAAATCATAGATGACATCGAGGATATTGGTACATCGACAGTCAGACACATCATGTATCTATTAGGTTGCCTTCCGAATTTCTATTTTTGACTGCGATAACCACAGAAGTCATTATGTTTGCAGCATCATTTGTGTCGACCTCTACTCAGTCGAATTATAGTGAAACGAGCGGCCATGGTGCTCTCGACGTTCAACCATTTTCATGCCAAATGTAACCTCGATTCTGAAAGGGTTCCCTCAGTTATTTGTGTCGACGTGCTCGTTATTGTCCATGATATGCCTACCGTTACAGTAGGTCTAACGGTTACACTAGGTTCATGATGTGATTGAATGCTCAATATTGTTGAGATGCCATTTCTCGGTTGTCATGGATGTCAGGTCTGTCTCAGACCTCTGCCTGAGCAGGCATGATTTTTTTTTCTTTTTTCTTGAGGCTGTCTTTTGGCAACTTCTATATATGATACTGGAAGATGACATTGTCAGATATTTCTACGACTGTCATCAGCAAAATGTCACTTAGATTAATTGAGCAGATATAGGTACTCATGACATCAGCAAAAAGTTACTTTTAATATTTGACCAAATATATGCAGTTTGGGATCTGTTGGTTGATGAAAACATGAAGCTAAGATAATAGATAGCAATGTATTTTGAAAGTCAGATATAATGGTTAGATACAATTCAAATTTCAGACCGGTTAGTAGAAATATATCTCAACAACTCATTGTACCACAGTTCATACTCAAATTGGCCTCCCAGTTTTGCAAGGCAACACTATTTGCTGGAGAAGATACAAGTCAGGATTATTATGGAACTTGATGTTTGATGAGGCTCAAGTACAAGGCGGGGAGGGAAGAGCCAGGGCAGGTCTGTAGTAAAAAGGGTTGGATACAGTGCAAAGATAGAATAAGAGAAATCTTAATCTAACATTATTGTACTTGGCTTACCTTAGTACTATGAACACAATTATTAAAAGTTGGGTAACTTGAAATTGCTTGTTTTGGAAGGGTGACATGTGTGACTCACAGAACCCACTACCACCACCGCCATGCCTTGTGCCTCAACATCTAAATACTCTTGTCATAAAGGATCTTCTGAAGACAAAAATATGTCTCCCTGCTAATGTTCTGCCTATCGCACTTACCCCTTTTGACTCCAAACAACAATCAGTCTAAGAACAATGCACATATACCCAACTCAGCTCTTGCATTCCTCTTCTAACCATCATGCTCCTCTCAAAATTCAGAAATTTCAATTCTTCAGCCCTCTGAACTCACTTCACTTGAGATATGCATGTAATCTTGCCATAACTGACCTGCAAATACTGCTGCCACCACCACCACTGTTCACTCTCGATTTCTTAGGCTCAAATCAAACTAGTCCTCAACATGTGCTGCTCAAATATTTTGAATGCTATACATATTATTTCATTGATCCCTCAGCCTGCAGCATTTCACATCAAAAATGACCTCTCATTGGGATGGCTGTGGCATCATGAGAAAAAATATGAAAGTTGACATAAACACACTTTGTACAGTAGAGATGTAGGGTTTAATTTTCCAAGGGCATATCTGGGACTCAGTTAGGCTTATGAATATGGTGGGTTGAGGTTGAGCTAGGGTGTATGTACTAATTAATAGCCCAGGCAAAACAAACTGTTCAGGATCCAGTTTGATTAGCATTGGGTCAAGATTTATTGTCACACTGTTGTAATACTGATTAGGGAACTTGTCTAATCAATTCCATTGTTTTGCTCATAGTCTTGCTGAGTTACTTGTTGTCCTCATTTGTGCTCCATCATTAGAAATCAGTGACTATTTATGACATTGATATAACATGAGTGGGTCACTGGGCTAGAGTGACAATGTTAATGTAAGGGTGACCTCTGGAGACTGTGGCTCGATCACACAACTGGAAAAGAGAGCAAGGTATATTCAGTACTGTACAGTGTCTACAAGCATAACTACACACCTGGCAGAAGAAGATCCAAAGGGAACAAGTCTGGGGATTCCCTATGCCAGTGTGATGCTTCAGAAGCTTCAGAAGCATGGGAACCAACTGTACAGTGCACTGCAGCCATGCTCATACCATATCCAGAATATAGGGAATGTGACATGTCTAAAAATGGCCAAACCTCTGGAAGTCTGAGTTATGTACTGGGCAGGAGCAAGGTTGGGAAGCTGAGGGTCAGGCATGAGGGCTTTGTAGCAGAGGAGTAAGAATAAATTAAGAGAGGTGGAGGGAGATGAAAAGGTGTAGGGTAGGGATGGACTGGGAGCAGCTGGGAACAGCTGGGACTGTGGCCTGGGATAAACTTGGAACAACCTGGCAGCAGCTGGGATCACCAGAGAATGGCTAGGATTGCCTGGAAAAGGGTAGTCCCATGACAGTTAACCTGGCTGTTTCATCTCAGCAAATCTTTAATACACCAAATAGGCCCTAAGGGATCTGTCAAACATTGATGAAAGCCAAAAGCATCTAACATCCCATTTCATATCTGGGTCAGGTGGTGAACACCCCTCAGCATTATTCATACTTTTACCTCATGACTTTGGTTTGCTCAAGGATCTCATGACTGAACTTCATGATGAGTGATACAATATTGCCTTTGGCTCACAAACAAGCTGTGGGTACTGACTGATCTTCCATGCATTTCTGTGCCCAGTCCTACCAATCTTCCCATGAAATCTTGTACTCAACTAATCCATCTAACTCAAGCATCACCCATGATATCTCCCCATCATTGTCTTTGTCTGTATCAACACCTATCTCTTGGAACTGCCCTTTGTGTACTGAGTCACCACAGTTCTTGCCATGGTGCTCTGCAAAAAATATTCACATACACCCTCCTCATTTATTTTCACCAGTGCACAAGATCTATTAGCTAATGCCTTATCTGAAAATACAGCTATAGGCCATTCACAAAAATGGACAGGTTGGGGAAAATTTTGGCAAAATGATGTTCCAAAAAATGGACATTTTGCTCTGAAAACCAGGTATAGCCACTTGGATTTTCATACATGATAAACTCCCAGAACAAGCCATGTTCTCTGAATGGATACATCTCTTCTACAATCTGTCTCTGTGACAATATCATCTAATGGTCCTTCTAGAAAAACAGGCATTGCTCAAAAACATTGCTTCAGGATATCTTGCTCATATTCCTCCTTCTAATACCATGATAACAACACTCATTCAGATGACTCTCCATTCTTATCTTCAAACAGATATTATCCTCACAAAGCCTCTGCTGCAGTTCAGTAATGAGGCACCTCAGGCAGAATTTGGGTTTCTTACCTCACAGCCAACACAGTGAATGCCTAGCCAGAGCCTCCTTACATCCCTCCTAGAAGCATTTGAACAAGCATGGTTTGATGGTGCAAAGTCTATTACATATCCACAATATGATGGAAGGGATTAATTACCTTTGTGTATTTTGAGTTGGATTACAAGGCAGTATTTGATGACAATGAATCATTTTGATTGCAGCATTCTGCTTGCCTTAAGTTCATTCAAATGAAGAACCTTGTAACATCAGCCATTGGGAGAGCCACATAGAGAAGTGCAATGATAAATATTGGAAGAGTCAAAAGGCAGCTAGGACATCATTATTGAGAAACCTAAAGGGGGATGTACCAAGTCAACACAAACTGCAAGGATTAAATTCTCAGATATATGCATACTGTCAGGAGACTTCCATTTCTGACCTCTACAACTTGTTCCAGCACCTCTGCAGCTTGTTCAATGTCTCTGGGGCTCTTTTTGGAACCCTGGAGATCTCTAGAGAACTGCAGAGTTCTCTGTATTACCTCAGTGATCATTGCCCTAGGGTTAGGAGTAGCTCTGGTCATCTGTACAGTAGTTCCCATGCCTCTGCCACCTGCTGATGTGCCACACCAAGCAGCAGGGATCCTCAGACTTGTTCTCTTCAGATTCCCCTCTGCTAGGTGATTAGTTACTGATTGTATCATTGTCTACTCCACTAATATACTGTGGGTTCCCCTCTGCTAGCTGCATGACTCCAATCTGCTGCTCCAGAGGTTGCCCTTACAGCAGAACAAGTCTCCTAAAACTGGTCTGGAAGCCCCTCATAGCCACAAGGAACCTCCAAGCTGCTACCCATCACTTCCCCACCAGGACTAAACACTGCAGAGTTCTATGTCTCAGCTTGCCAACCCAGACACACTCTTGGAGGCCCTGGCCCCACAGGACAAAGCCTGGACTCACCTGCTTCACCTAGAAACCCAGGTGCAATTAACACAATCATCTCTCATCCACCATACTACTGAACTCTCTACCCTCCATTAAACAACCAATCTTATCTCCTAGTCCCTCCAGGTGCTGCTTAAATGCCTACCCCCTAACTCTGCCCCTCCTACAGCTGCAGAACTAGCCCCAACTGCATCTGCACCCATCTCTGCAGCTCCAGTGACCTTATGGCCATGGATTCCATGTTCTGCACTACCAGACACATACAATGGTGCCCACTCTGGCAGGGAGCAATTCCTGCAATCCTGTGCCTGCTTCATCTAGAAACCCAGGTGCAATTAACACAATCATCTCTCACCCACCATACTACCAAACTCTCTACTCTCCATCAAACAACCAATCTTATCTCCCAGTCCCTCCAGGTGCTGCTCAAATGCCTACCCCCTAACTCCACCCCTCCTGCAGCCACAGAACTAGCCTTGACTGCATCTGCACCCATCTCTGCAGCTCTGGTGACCTTATGGCCATAGATTCCATGTCCCACACTACCAGACACATAAAATGGTGCCTGCTCTGGCAGGGAGCAATTCCTGCAATCCTACCTCACCTATATCCACCTCAGCAGGGATGCCTTTGACTCCAATGCATTGAAAATAGCCTGGGTGCTGTCATACATGAAGACCAGATGTGCCTCTACTTACACGCTGCAAGTCTTCCACCACTCCAGAGGTGTTGGAAGCTTTCTGGACTGGGCCACCTTTGAGAAGGACTTCTGTGCAGAGGTTTTTCCATTAGACTCTGCCAAGCTACAGCCTTGATGCTACAAGATAGGGAGCAGTATGGACAAGGGAAGTGTACACTGGATGAGTACATTGACTTGTTCTGGGCTCTGGTGGAGCAGGCCACTTACTCCAATGGCCTCCAACTATGCCTTACTTTCCAGGATGGCTTGCACCCTGCACTGGTGGAACACATTGACAATCTGGCAGAGGGTCACCCCAATGATGAAAAGATTGTGTCATGGTATGAGGTGGCCTGGGACCAATGGCAACTCATGGAGATCTAGAGGGAGCTCCATTGCCCCCATTCTGCACTGCACCCAGCTCTGACCAGCAATCTCCACCACCCTGCACCTGCCCATCCAATGCTGGCCTTTACTCTGGCTATTCCCACAGCATGCCCCCTGCTGCTGGAGATTTGTGAGGGGACAAGCACAACTGTGGATAAATCTGGCTAGAGCAAGCAAGCACAAGTGACAAGTGAGCATCAAAGGAGCATGAAGCAGCTCAGAGGCAGACAAGGGGCAAGTGCAGTGAGCTAAGCTAAGGTAACAATGCTAGGGCTCTCACAGTTGATTTACTAGATAGACCTGGGGAATGCTGTTATTGATTAGTCAAAAGATATTCTATTCTTGCAACCAGCTTATATACTACATCTGTGGCTATGCTATGACTAATGCTATGTGTGGTAAGTGGCCTGGGTATGCTAAGCAGTAATGACTATCAATACATTGAAAGGAGAAATAGAGTCCAATGACTACAAAGGGCTGACTCATACTGTCTAGAGGGTGCAGGGGCTTAGTGGCCAGTCAGTCAGATATGCTAGAGATGATGCTATACCTGTGACTAAGGCCAGATAGAGTTGGAGTTACCCATAAAGGGGTCATCCCCTTACAGAATCCCCATAGATGTGGATGCTGCTAGGCAGCTCCGCACTGCCCTGCTGCTGTGCCAGAGATGCCAGAAGCCTGGGCACTTTGCATGGCACTGCCCTCTGGGCCTAGAGATATGCTACCTTTTCATGGCAGAGCAGGAGGAACTCCTCCTGCAGCTGCTGGCTGCAAAGGATGCCACTAGAGCTCCATTGCTGGATAAGCCTACACCAGAGTTGACCCTGGAGGAGATCAGTGCATGTGCCTCACCTCCAGAGCTGGAGGGGGATTTTTAGTTGAGTGATGGATGAGGTGTACACCTCCATTGCTGGGTGCTAACAGGTTCTTGTGTCTGTTGATAGAAATTGAAACTGCCTTTTCCAATGCCCTTCATTCTGAGACAGAAGAACCTCAACACCTCCCTTCAGATATACAAATACTAACTCTGGAGCCCCTGCCAAGCTTCCCAACACCTCCAAAGATCTGTCAGCACAGCTCTGCTTTGGCACATCAAATGCCCCAACAATATGTGATGGCCTCTGCCCTGTCCACCAACTCCCTGTGCCTCAATATGGAGATTGAGACAATGGACACTCAGCAAACCCACAGAGTCACTGCTCTTCTGGACAACAGAGTGATGGGACTGTTCCTGGACTTGGAGTTTGTCAAATGCCATGGCCTGACCATGCAGCCCCTCCCCAAGCCCATTCCTGTCTACAACATCAACAGAACACCTAATGAAGCAGGCACCATCAACTCTGTGGTTGATCTGGTCCTCCATTATCAGAACCACATGGAGCATGCTGTATTTGCCATCACCAGCTTAGGAAGGCAGAACATGATCCTTGGTTTTATGTGGCTCTAGGAGCACAACCCCAAGGTTGATTGGACCAAAGAGGAGGTAACCATGAGCAGGTGCCCCTGGAAGTGTTCCACCTATGCCATGGAGGACAGAGCAGAATGCTGGACCCAAGTTTGGGAGCACACAGCCATCTGTGCATGTTGTACCAGCCCTCTCCCCTTTGCAGATCTAGACTTCCTGGATCCCCCACCTCTGGTGTTCCCTGATAGAGAAGCCCTCTATGAGGACAATCAGAGCAACAGTGGAGCTCTGGAGGAGGAGCACAGAGGGGAGTTTGGTGGCATACACAAGCCAGAGCTCCCAGATGAAGTTGTAGAAGTGGGGGATCAAATCTATGCTACCACCATACACCTGCTGCCTTCCATTGCAGAAATCTGGGCTAGCCAGACTATGTCTCAATGGCGGGCCCAGGCATTCACTGCTAAGGCCACGCCTCAAGAGTTCTGGGATGTGGTACCCCCCTATCTTTATGCATTTGAGGATGTGTTCTCCAAAGCTTCATTCAACTTGCTTGTGGAGCACAAGAGGTGGGACCATGCTATCAAACTGCTACCAGACTCAGCACCCTCCAGCTGTAAGGTCTACCCACTTGTGCCCTGGGAATAGGACAAGCTCAATGCATTCCTGCAGGAGAACCTGGACTCTAGTTGCATCTGCCCATCCAAGTCTCCAATAGCTTCTCCAGTCTTCTTCATCAATGCAATACTTCACTAAGCTGGATGTCTAGTGGGATTACAACAACATGCACATTCAGGAGGGAGATGAGTGGAAGGCTGCCTTCCAGACCAACTGGGGATTGTTCAAGCCACTTGTTATGTTCTTTGGACTCACTAATAGCCCTGCCACCTTTCAGACTATGATGAACAACATCTTCTGGGACTTCATAGCAGAGGGCATAGTGTGTGTGTACCTTGACAACATCCTCATCTATACCAAAGCACTGGAGGAACACTGTCAGATCACTCACCTTGTCCTGGAATGCCTCCACCAGCACCAGCTCTACCTCAAGCTGGAGAAGTGCAAGTTTGAACAAACCCAGATCAAGTACCTCGGCCTGATCATATTGCATGGAACCACAGAGATGGATCCAGTGAAGATAGCAGGCATGGTGGAGTGGCTGGAGCCCCAGAACAAGAAGGAGGTGCAGGTGTTCCTTGGTTTTGCAAACTTCTACCAGAGATTCATCCAGGACTTCTCACACCACACCTGTCCACTATTTGACCTCACAAGAAAGGATGTTCTGTGGAGTTGGGGACCTCCAGAGCAAATGGCCTTTGACACTCTCAAGCATGCCATGACCTCCAGACCTGTCCTCCTCTTCCTGGATGACAATTCTTCCTTCTGGGTGGAGGCCAACAGCTCCAACTTTGCCACTGGATCTGTGCTTTCACAGCAATCTCTGGAGGATGGGAAGTGGCATCCAGTGGCCTTTTACTCCAAGAGCCTGAACACAGTGGAGTGGAACTACAAGATCCATGATAAAGAGATGCTGGCCATCATCTGGTTGTTCAAGGAGTAGTGGCACTTTCTGGAGGGCACATGGCACAAGTTTGAGGTCTGGATGGATCACAAGAACCTGGAATACTTCTAGACAACCAAGAAGCTCAATTGCTGACAGGCCTGGTGGTCCCTCTACCTTGCCAACTTCAACTTCTCTTTGCACCACAAGCCTGGCTAGAGTATGGGGAAACCAGATGCCCTGTCCTGGAGAGTGGACCACAGCATGGGAGAAGGGGATAACAGCAATATTGTGCTCCTCCACCCTGAATTGTTTGCAATCTGAGCCATGGAGAGTCTTGCCATCAAGGGAGTTGAAGCAGACATTCTCCAGGACATATAGCAAGGTAATTGGGATAGTCAGCAGGAGGAGCTGGTGGTGCAAGCTGCTTGGACACTGAAGTTGGGGCATACCACTGATGCCAAGGCAGTTCACACTGATGAATGGGCTTGGGGACCACAATTTGTAGCAGACTTCACCAGGGAACTCTACCAACTACTTGGTGTAAAGCTCCACACCTCTACTGCCTACCACCCACAGTCTGATGGCCAGATGGAATGCATAAACCAGGAGTTAGAGCAGTATCTCCACTTCTTTTGCAACAAATGCCAAGATGACTGGGACAAACTCCTCCCTGACACTGAATTCCAATACAACAACCACATTCACACATCCACCCAGTTTTCCCTATTCTTTCTTGACATGGGATGGCATCTGCACATGGGTTTTGAACCCTGGGCCTGGCCCTCAGAAAACAAGGCAGTAAACAAATTTGTGGACTGGATGAGGAGGTTGCAGGAGGAGGCCTAGGCAGCACTGGCAAAGGCAAAGGATGACATGGCATGATACTACAACTGTGGGAGGACCCCAGAGCACAAATATCAGCCCAGAGATTGAGTCTACCTGGATGCCTCCAACATTATGACTACCTGGCCCTCAAAGCAGCTGTTGCACCAGCAGTTGGGGCCTTTCACAGTGGAATGACAAGTAGGACCCTTGGCCTATCAACTCTGGCTCTCTGTGGGGATGTGCCAGCTTCTTCCAGTGTTCAACATGGTCAAACTAACTCTGGCCCCTAAGGATCCTATTCCAGGGTGTTGTCCACCACCTCCACCACCCCCCATGGTGGTTAACAACAATGAGGAATATGAGGTGGAGGAAATCCTGGATAACTGTTTATTCCAGAGATGACTACAATACAAGGTGAAGTGGAAAGGCTACAGGATCAAGGATATCTCCTGGGAGCCATGGGAGAATGTACATGCCCCCAGACTCATCAAGGAGTTCCACCAGAGACATTCAGATGCCCTGCATGCCATACAAGGGATCTACCCTATCTCACCAGCAGACTGAGCAATCAGGGACTTCTTTTACCCTGCACATCAAGACGCTGCATGCTAGAGGGGGGTGATGTCAGGGGACTTCCATTTCTGACCTCCACAACTTGTTCCAGCACCTCTGCAGCTTGTTCAATGTCTCTGGGGCTCTTTCTAGAACCCCAGAGATCTCTGGGAACTGCAGAGTTCTCCGTATTACCTCAGCAACTATTGCCCTAGGGTTAGGAGTAGCTCCAGTCATCTGTACAGTAGTTCCCATGCCTCTGCTGCCCACTGATGCACCACACCAAGCAGTGGGGATCCTTAGACTTGTTCTCTTCAGATTCACCTCTGCTAGGTGATTAGTTACTGATTGTATTGTTGTCTACTCTGCTAATATACTTTGGATTCCCCTCTGCTAGCTGCATGACTCCAATCCACTGCTCCGGAGGTTGCCTTACACATACCCAAGACTCACTCCCAATGATGATCCTTGAATTTCTGCCTACAATATCTCCACCACAATGGTGCTCTAAGTGGTGAAGCATGTTCCATTGTCCCATTCCAAAATCTAGTTTGGTGTTCTATTGAGCAAATTACCCAAGAAAAAGAAAGCAACAGTACTTGACATATACATAGCACAACATAAAAACAAGTGGCAAAACAATCATCGAAACATGCATGCTTTTGCAACCAAGTGTAAATTCCACATTAATGTTGCTCTCCCAGCCAAATTTGCATGACCCTCTGCTTGCAGTGAAGTGTAAACCTCTTGAGAAATGATCAATTTCATGGCAGTCCCGTGTCATCCACTCCCTAAGGATGAGAACTATCAATATGACAATTACTTGTATTGAGATAACCTATTGATAGGAATCTATGCTCAAGTGGCAGGACTTCACGAAATAGAATAAAAGAGGCTCCAGTGAGTACTATAAATCCCATGTTATCTCCTGATTTTATTTACCAGAATGGGAAAAATACTCCATGCATCTGCTATGCTACACGTTTTCTTAGTGGAACAGGAGGCTATGGCTTGATGGAGGCTATGGTTACAAAGCAAGACCAAGAAGAACAGGGAAAGGACATGCAGAACTTTTATATGCTCCCAATTGGGATGAACTACATCTCACAATTAACAGATACACGTGAGCGTGTGTGGGTCTAAAAATGGAAGGGTTATATTTGTGATTATTGACCAGAGCTGGAGCTTTTGGCCTGCTTTCGAGTGTTATGTAGTGTGCCACGCCTTTCAATCCTTTCATGAATTGTCGTCAATACTTTGTTCCTCGCTACTCGTCACTGAGCATCATTGAGGCTTTTTGAACGAGAAATGTTTGAGTAGACTGACCAAAACCTCCTGAAATACAAGCCTCGCGTTGTGTTTCACTGATCAGTCAAATTGTCTTTGAAAGGTTTCATCACGCGTCGCCTGATCCCAAATGACTTGCGATTTCCGTTAAGGATTTCTCTGAAACTCGTACTACCTATACGCGCTAATAGCTCCTTCCGGAAGACAAGTGGTGCATGTGCTCTTGAATATCGTTATCTTCCTCATGACAGCTCTCAATAGTCTAGCAGCACCCTTCGTTCTTGGAGAGTCACACTTCTTCTCACCCGAGAAATTGTCTTCATCCGACAGACATTTGGACAAAGTCATCGTGTATTTTCATCACATTCTTGAAATCATACCTGATACGAACAAGGATCATCTGCTGTATGTCATCCGGGATACCCTTTCACACAAAGATGCGAGTCTAGAGCATGTCGTTGACATTATACTCGAGAAGATCGGGGTTGAAGACATGCGGATTGTTCGAGTAGAGGACGAGTATTAACACGTTGAGTGTGGATGTTGTTTTAGCACTTTCCCTTTCGTGAGTCGCTGCCGTCACTCGATGCGTTATTCAGAAATAACAAAGGAGTGGTCCAGGAGGAGATCGTCCAGTCCTGAGACCCATCTATTCTGCAGTCCATGTATGAAACAGCGTGCATCTAATCTTCTGGGTTCACACAATCCTGATATTCGATGCATCGATCAATCTGGATGTACTTCACCGCTATCAATTTCAGAGCTCCAGCGTTTTTTATCACCCAAGATGATGGATCTATGGGAACGTGCGGAACGTGCACAATCAAGGAGAGCTCTTGAGTCTGCATGTTTAGAAAATTTGTATTATTGCCCGTTTTGTGACTGGGCGTGTATAATCGAAGGCGAAATGACTGGAATTTTGATCTGCAGGAACAAATCTGTATGCGGTCGTTCTAGTTGTATCAGATGCGGAAAGTTGGTATGTCTTTCCCGCCAATTCACTGTATTTTTGACTCAGTGGTTCATGGTTCATCATAGGATCACCGTCCAGATTTGTGTGATGGTACGAATGTTCATGAAATGAGACAGCTTACACTGCTCACTTATAAAACTTTATAGATCAACTCGCAGGAAAACACCATATTGACGAAGCGATGAGTGCGTGCAAGCATGAATATCAAGCCAGGAATAGAGCTCATATGCATAATGTAGGCGGCGCACTAGTAAGAAATTGTCCCGGATGCAAGAAACGTGAGTCGACGATCCACCGATGTGAACTGATGCTAATTTTCTTGTCTGTGTAGCTTTCATCAAGGAAGCCGTGGTATGAATTCTGCAGCATGCTCATTCATTTGTTGCTCATTTTTCAAGTACAGTGCAACCGAATGAGATGCTCATATCCAGAATGTAGAACAGAATCATGCTACAACTGTCGCGAAACCATTTCAGGATATGAGCATTTTGACACAGTACATTTCGTTGACCTAGGACCCTGCCACAATTGGAACTCACGACATCTTCCAGCTGCCTTTGGTAAACCAGGACAACTTCGCACGGGTGATGGAATTTGTCCTCTGTGGGATCAAGGTATCGAGGAGAGGCACAATGAGGAAGTCAGCCATTGCTCTTACTCTCAAATGGACCAGGAAACTGACGCATTTGTATGTAGGTCAGAATTGCCGGTAAACAAGCATTACAAGAATTTGAGCATAAAACCACGACAAAAGGGCCCAAAAAATGGTGGCGGAAATGGATGGAACTGAATTTACAACATTGTATACATTTTGTAACTCTTGTAATCTTGGGGGTTTGATATTTTGCCAGCGATGCGGAGAGATATTGATGCTTCCCAAAATCAAATAAAAAAAACAAAACAAAAGAATTCCAGCGGAATCACAAAACGATGTGTGCAAAGGCAAACGACAACAGATGCATGCATGAAAAAGAGTGGCAAATGGTTATCAGAATTTCAGACGATATAAAGGATACAGGGGGTAATTTTGTGAACCACGAAACTTGTATGGTAGGTAGAGACGGATTGGCGGGGTAGAAAGATATAGAAAGAAAAACCAAAACGGAACAACAAACAAGGCGAGAGACTAGTGTACTACTACTAATGAAACCTTCGTCTATGTAGGGCATTGTGCATGCAAAAGATCGTGGATCATGATTGATTTAAAAAAACAGTGCCTCCTTCAGAGTGCGTTGAGTGTATGCGTGAGTTTGTAGATTGCATGCAAGAAAAAGCGAAAAAAAAACAGATGAAACCATGGCGAGAGAGAGAGAACGCGAGGAAGAGAGAGTGGGGAGAATAATGGATGATAGGTCAGAAAAGGACGGGGGACAGAACTGCTGTGAGCCATTAAGGAAAGCAATGAAAAAAAGAAAAGGAATGAAGGATATAAAGGCTCGTTGAAATATGTCTACTGCGTCGCCGTCTTCACCATCTGCGAAAACACACATCAAAATCAGCCTCTCATCATATCAAACAGACGATCTCATAAGAACATACCTCGCGGGCCCAACGCATAGTCTTCTTAGTCTCGGGCGGCATCCGGTTCTTGGACCGCAACTCCGAGGCGATCCATGGGTGGAGCAAGATCTGCTTGAGCTGTCCACCTGGGAAGGAATCTGCAAGATCTCCAAGGAGACCGTAGCACAGCCGCACGAGAGAGTCGGTCCTCTCTTCGTCAGCGAGGCATCTCTGGATTAGGGTAAGAATATCTTGTGCGTATGGCAGTAGGATTTCAACTACAGACACCAATTAGATGCGGTGTCCAGAGAGTAGAATTGGGAAACGTGCCTTTGGGTGTCTTCTTAAGACCGGTAACGATACCCGTATACGCCTCCAGAATACCCTCGCGCAACTGGCCGACATAATCCACAAGATCATAATCCAGCTACGTCAAACGATAAGTCCACAAGACCCCCCAAAAAAGACAGGACAACATACAGGATTCGGCTCGACCGCGCCCGCCTGCTTAAGCACCGCCATCGTCGTCTCCAAGAACGGCTCAAACAATGGTCCGATCGCGAGGGCAATATCGCCAAAGCACGACAGTACACTGATCTTCACGTTCCGGTTCAGTACCTCGCTCTGCAGATTCTCCAAGAGGACCGTCATGAAGGGCTCTGCGTACGGTGCGCTCTGCTCCCCGAGTGCGCGCGAGATGTCGCCGATGATGCCGACGGCGACGGTGCAGAGTTGAGTGTCTTCATGCGCTTTGAGTGCGGAATAGAGGAAGGGGAGGAAAGCTTGGATATAGGGCGCAAAATTGGCTTCAAGAGCTGGAGGGGGTGGGATGTTAATGAGGGATTTGGATGCGGATAAATAGCGGTGCATACCTGATGCGAGAGATCCGACAACGAGGAAGGCATCTTCGAGGACGGTTGAAGTTTTTCCGGCAGCTTGGATCAGCTGCAGGACGAGAGTCATGACGCGATCTGATAGTGGCTGGATGCCTTTTTCGAGTTTCCGGATGACGGCCTACGAAGGATGATGAGTACGAAACATGAGGTCTGACTTTCGTCGACAGAGGAAACTCACAATGACAACGCTACAGAAGTTACTCTGAAGCTCATTCCAATTATTTCGGTCATCGACACCAATGATTTGGTTCTAATGCGGGAGATCAGCCATCTTTTCATCGGTCAACAGGCAAGACATATACCTGCATAGCGAGGAGCCGCTCCATACGATCAAGGATCGTCAGGAGTGTGTTTTGGACGACGAAGATACTGTCGCCTGTCGCATGGGAAAGGTACGACGTGATAGCCTCATACGCGGACGTCCTAAAGTTCGCCTCATTGCTCGCACTATCCCAAGGTCAGCCTCACACAACTCCCAAAATGTTCACGCAAATCTCACCTCTCAGTAACACGCAGCAACGCCTGCACCACGCCTTCATAATACGGGGATAATGGTCCGCTTCCCGGCCTCTCCACCTCATCCTCATAATAAAGGCCCAACTGATCCGCCAAATTCATCAGCGCCCAACAACAATTCGCGACGACCCTCGGAGAGTCGCCCAACCCGCCCACGAGCGCTGACACCAGCGGGTGCAAATGCACATCCGGCTTGATGCATGCGATCAGCAGATCGCATATCCTGCCGAGCGTCCACGCAGTCGTGTCTTTCACATGCGCGTTCGGGTCCGTCATCATATCAATGAGGAGCGGGAGCGCCTGGTCCACAAGGGGCGTGAGGACGGCGGGGTCCGGGCCCTCGAGAATCGAGCCGAAAGTCATCACGGCGGCTTCACGGTTATGCCAGTCCTCGGCTTTGATGTGCGCCTCGATGAAGGGTATGACAGCGGGGACGATGCCGTCCTGCACGGCGCCAGCAAGGAGGGAGAGACACGTCCCTGCGGCCATGGATACATTCCATTCGTCGTCTTCGGCGTCTTCTTCTTGTTTTGTGAGGAGGTGAAGGAGAACGGGTACGATTTCGGGCAGGGCGATTTTGGCGAAGTGTCTGGATTCGGTTTCGGGGGTTTCACCGTAGTCTTGGGCCTGTTTTTTTTTTGAGTTTACTTAGGGGTGATGGTGGAAAAGCGGGAAAGATACGGACCTCTTGGGCTTCAAGAGCTAGGTCTACTTCTTCTTCGCAGACTGTTGACCAGAACTCGACGGCTTGGAGCGCGACTCGCTCGTCAGAGTGTTTCATTCCCACAACGGTCAACTGAAGACACGTTGTAAGTTGTCATGATAAAGAAAATATAAAAGTCGTACCCCAAAGAGCGCCTGCTCCATGTACAGCGCCATCTTGTCATAGTACAAACCCATGATGCGGACTAGACACTCAAAAGCGCCGACTTGAACGGCTACGGAAGCATTCTGTGTGGCTTCGCAGACGACCTGCATGATATAGTTGCGTTCGCCCTAGACATGGAAAAATTGAGATCCAGAAAAATCAGATGATGAATCGGTGCGACATACCTCGCGCTCAAAGTTTTCGCGCACAAATTCGAGAGAGTTGTACAGCGCATGGATCGCAGCGAGCTGAACTTCAGCTGATGTCTCTTCCTTGCGCGCTCCATGGATAACGGCAGTCAAGATCTCGTTGGAACGGAGACTCAAAATTTCAGGTTTCTAGTTCAATCGATGAGTGACTAGGGCTCATCAAAATCATGAAATTACGCACTATGGTCTCGCAGATGAAGCCGATCGTTTGGAGAGTGGATATTTTGAGATTGGTGTTGGTCTGGTTGTTGACAAAGCCAAGGAGGAGCTCGATGAGCTCTGGCCAGTGGCCTTGTGGGAGTTCTACGGCCGCAATAGCAGCGACTACGGTGGAAGCAAAGTTTCCGGCCTTTTGGGAGACGGAGCCGAGAGTGAGAAGGGCATCCTGCTTGATCTTACCCTTTGTTTCGTTAGGGAGGCTGAGCCATCTGTTTGAATACTCCTGTTGCCGCGCACTGTCCTGCAGGGGGGGGTCAGAATGAGAAAACGGACCATCGGGGGCGTGCGTACGCGAGCAGAGAGGGCGTTCTTGAGAGCGAGACCTGCCGCATTGCGTACATGGAGCGGACCGTCTTCGCCCGCGAGAACGGACGAGAGCATCAACATGTACTGGGGCTGCGAGGATTTTTTAAGACGATAAGGAGCAAGAAAACGAGAATGACGCACGTAGTTCTCCCTTGAGGCACTTTCGAGCTTTGCAGTGGCATCCTGGCGCGTACTGGCATCTAGAAAGGGCGATTGTAAGGAACGGAGAGAAAGAGGCGCGTCTGGGAGAGCGCACCGGGAGAGAGGGTGTTTGCGAGGAGTTCGGCGGCGCTCATTGCGGTGGCGAGCTGTGGCGTGAGGGCGTCGTCGAGATCGTGAGGAGCTGGCAAGGCGATGGGCGTGGATGATGAGTGGCGCTTGTAAAAAAAACAACAACAGTCTTTTGTTCCACAATCACAAAGCCAAACTTTTTGCACTCCTCCTCAATGACTGATCCGTTCTCCCCCCAGTCTCGTTCTGGTCCGCGCGGTGGCCTCGCTCCCTTCGCCAGGCGCCCAGGTCCCGCCACAGACAAGCCCAAACGCGAGGCAATCCTCGATCTCTCAAAGTACGCCAACGACCGCATTCGCGTCAAGTTCACCGGCGGGAGAGAAGGTGTCTCTAACCCCTGTTTTCTCTTATCATCTCTTGACCATCCATCTGCAGTTACAGGCATACTCAAGGGATACGACCAGCTACTCAACCTCGTGCTTGACGAGGTCGAGGAAGAGCTACAGGGTAAGATCCGTCTCTAGACTAATCCTGTCCTCCTGACAACGGCGCAGAACCTGAACCCCACTCGCGCGCACTCGGCCTCGTTGTCCTGCGTGGTCCCACAATAACTCTTCTGAGCCCTGTTGATGGCTCGGAAGAGATCTCGAATCCTTTCGTTAACCAAGAGGAATAGATTCCGCTATATATGGAATCTTTGCTCCCATCTTTGTACCCATAGTCAGACCCGATGTGTTCTATAGTCAATTCAAGATGCTCGTCTTCCCCAAGCAAATGACAACCCTTGGTCGATCTCTGATCCTCTCAACAGTGATGCCCTCGATTACCAACCAAGGCCCGACGGATCAGTATATATATACTTCCACTAGACGACCATCATAGACATCCATAATAGTCTCTCGGCATTGCCAAAGAAAGGGGGCCACCAAGGTGAGACATACAAGCTACGATCTGTGCCTTTGGCACAGGCCTGTAGTTCTTGCTAAGACCCAGACCCAACTTCACTTTGTTTGGTCAGGTCTTTGATATTCTAACTCAATGCTAAGATTCAGACCCAACCTCACTATGTTCAGTTAGGTCTTTGTATTTTGTCGACTCTGTGCTGAGATCCAGACTCATCCTCACTTTGTCTACTCTTGGGTCTCTGAGTTTTTTTTATGATCTTATCAACTACTAGGCATGTCTACAAAGTTAGTTCCTGGTGGTCAAGAGGTATAGAATACATCTGTCTAGGAAAATCCATTTTGTTTGATATAGTGGATTGGCCCACTACAGGGAAATGCATTTACACACTTAGTGTGGGGCTCAGGCTTGTGTATTGTTTGCCTCAGTCTGTTTTCATCTGTTATAGCCTGGGGGGTGCCTCACACCCATACTCATGCACACCAACTTCCAGGTCCTGCACAGGCAGGATCATTCTGGCAGGATATTAAGCCAGGAGTCCACCACAAGCTCCTCTTTTAGAGCTCTGTTTCTGTATTTTACTTCATCCATTGTGTGATGACCACAACTCCTGCAATAGAAGTGATCAACCAACTGGACCAAAAGGCCACAATGTCAAGCCTGGCTTGACAAGTTGCAAGTACTATTTAAGCAGTATCCAGTGTCATGATGCTATGGGTCATGACACATTGCTAGACAGTCCAGTTTTATCCTTCTCTGAATTGTGCTACTCCATCTGGCCTTGATCTCTTCATTTGCAAGGATGGTGTAAGGGGATGACCCCTTAATGGGTAACTCCAACTCTATCTGGCCTTAGTCACAGGTATAGCATCATCTCTAGTATATTCGACCAACTGGCCACTGAGCCCCTGCACCCTCCAGTCAGTATTAGTCAGCCCTTTGTAGTCATCAGACCCTATTTCTCCTTTTGACGTATTGATAGTCATTACTGCTTAGCATACCCAGGCCTGCTTACCACATATAGCATTAGTCATAGCATAGCTGTCACGACCCGCTCCCTAGACACTGCTCCCAACCCCTCCTGATTTCCCATCTAACTCCCCTGAACCCCGCCCACACTGGATAACTCCGACGCTTCTCCAGCAAACCCCGACGGCAACTCCCTCCCCATAGCCATCAACACTCCCCCTGAAACCTTCCCCCACCGTTCCTGGCCACGTCATACGTCCCCGACCCCCGACCCTAGTTTACCCGACCCGTCCCAGAGTATTACAATGTCCCCAGAGTGGCCGCGCCCCAACTGATCCCATCAGAATACCGCCGCGGCCCGACCTTGGATTGTACCTGACACCCATCGACTCTGCACAGCTCTGTCGACCCCCGCCACCATATCTGCTGCCCTCTGAGGTACCCAGTAGTCGGTATATAAGTCGTAGAATAACTCCTCAAACTTTAGTCTTGATATTACATTTACCGGTTTCCTATGTTTTGTCTCTTGTCTCGTCTCTATTCCTGTTTTTAAGTTTCAAATCTATCTTTTTTCTCAGTCTCGTCTCGTCTCTGTCTTGTCTCGACTGTACATATTTCCTTTGTTCCTCTAAGTTTCCCTTGCTCCCTATGTCAGTACAAACTCCGTGCACGCGCCACGACCCAAACATTCTTATGACAACTCCGAACCTCGCTACCTGCTCGGCCCCAGAACCCATCAAGCCCTGGTAATCCCCAATCCAGCTCCGACCCTGCCCCCATCACCTGAGAAGCCTCCGCTTACCCCGCAATCTATTTGCACGCCCACGAACTAGCCCTGACACCCGCCCTGGGTCAATGACCAGTACCTTTGGTCTTAGACTCCTCCGGACCATTCAGGACTTACTTGGGCCGCTCTCCCTAGGGACCCCCTCGCAAGCTTTCCCCACCTCCACTCCAACTCCGGATGCCTGGTTATAAGCGCAGGACATTGCGTCTGCCTAGTAAGGACTCGCCAGTGTACTGAGCCCCCGTCGTCAGCGGAACCTGACAGTAGCCATGGATGTAGTATATAAGCCAGTCATAAGGAATAGAATATCCTTTGACCGATCAATAACAGCATTCCCCAGGTCTATCCAGTGAATCAACTGTGAGAGCCCCAGTGTTGTCACCTTAGCTTAGCTTGCTACACTTGCCCCTTGCCTGCTCCTTAGCCACTTCTTGCCCTTTGACTCTCGCTCGTTGCTTGTGTTTGCTCGCTCTTGGCTAGGTTTATCCGTGGTTGTGCTCATCCCCTCACATCTTGATCAGTCCCTACGTCATCCACACCTCTAGCCCATGACACCCAACCTACCTCTTACCTTTGACCTCACCCTAATCTCAAGACACTATGTTGTCCTCTGCCACCTTGTCCAATCTGGCCAACACTATCAAGAGACTGCTAACTCTTGTGGCAGGACTTGAGAGCAGACTAGTGGCACTCGAATCTGGTTGTACACCCTCTCCTGTAAGGGGATGACCCCTTTATGGGTAACTCCAACTCTATCCGGCCTTAGTCACAGGTATAGCATCATCTCTAGCATATTTGACTGACCGGCCACTGAGCCCCTGCACCCTCCAGTCAGTATTAGTCAGCCCTTCATAGTCATCAGACCCTATTTCTCCTTTTGACATATTGATAGTCATTACTGCTTAGCATACCCAGGCCTGCTTACCACATATAGCATTAGTCATAGCATAGCCATGGATGTAGTATATAAGCCAGTCATAAGGAATAGAATATCCTTTGACCGATCAATAACAGCATTCCCCAGGTCTATCCAGTGAATCAACTGTGAGAGCCCCAGTGTTGTTGCCTTAGCTTAGCCTGCTACGCTTGCCCCTTGCCCGCTTCTTAGCCACTTCTTGCCCTTTGACACTTGCTCGTCGCTTGTATTTTCTTGCTCTTGGCTAGGTTTATCTGCGGTTGTGCTCGTCCCCTCACATCTCCCATGGTTGTCACTGTAGCCACTGCCTGAATGGCCTCACAGCCTAGTAGGGGTGGTTGCCAGGGCCAGTCAGGAATGGCCACACAATTGGCTCCTCCAGGGCAGCCAAAGCCCTTGTCAACCACCAAAACTCCTATTGCGCCCACCTCTTGCATCCCTCAACATGTAGTGCGCCCTACCTCTAATGCTCCCCTTGCCATCCCCCTTGCTCAGGACCTTCTCCCTATGGATGGCTGCACCCCATGTTTCAAGTGCGCACTTGAACTCCTCAACTCTCTCGTTGCGCATGTGGTTGGTCACCAGGGGCAGGGCCTTAAACAAGCCCTCAACATCTCTAGTGCCTGCCTGGCAGTTTTCACAGTTAGCTTGGCTGGAGGAGACCACTGGTTTGTCTCTATCCGGGGCTCCAATCAGCAGATCAGAGAAGCCCTCATGGTTATTGGAAAGCAGATAGCTAAGAAGCGAGTCCGCATACTGCGGAAACAATGCCCCAGCAATGTTGTGCTGGCAGTTGCTGTGCCAGCACCTTTGGGATCCACTGCATCATCCACCCCAACTTCTACCAGACCAGGAGCGCCTTCTTCTAGCACTCTGGCAGCAGAATTCCAGACTGCTACCATGGCCTCTATCCCTTCTACCTGGCAACCCCCATCTCTCCCTCTGGGCTCGCCAATGTTGAGCGTCCACGAGGGGGCTACACCAGCTTCTCCAATGGACACAACTTCTCCCATGACCCTCTCTACTCTGGCGCTGGGTGCGTCGGCCCCAATAATATAATATGCCTCCAGACATCACTCCAGGGGGGCAGAACCAGCCATTGCATGTCGTAGTCAGCCTTATCAGGGATAGGGAAGAGCATCTTAATGCCACAGCTGTTCATCAAGTCAATGAACCTTGAGGGGGGGGTGATGTAAGGGGATGACCCCTTAATGGGTAACTCCGACTCTATCCGGCCTTAGTCACAGGTATAGCATCATCTCTAGCATATTTGACTGACCGGCCACTGAGCCCCTGCACCCTCCAGTCAGTATTAGTCAGCCCTTCATAGTCATCAGACCCTATTTCTCCTTTTGACATATTGATAGTCATTACTGCTTAGCATACCCAGGCCTGCTTACCACATATAGCATTAGTCATAGCATAGCCATGGATGTAGTATATAAGCTGGTCATAAGGATAGAATATCCTTTGACCGATCAATAACAGCATTCCCCAGGTCTATCCAGTGAATCAACTGTGAGAGCCCCAGTGTTGTCACCTTAGCTTAGCTTGCTATGCTTGCCCCTTGCCTGCTCCTTAGCCGCTTCTTGCCCTTTGACACTCGCTCATTGCTTGTGTTTGCTTGCTCTTGGCTAGGTTTATCCGCGGTTGTGCTTGTCCCCTCACAGATGGCCTCTGGGTCTTCTTTTCTTTTTATTTGCCATTTGCATTTTAATTTCCAAATCATGTGTGCTGACTCAGACATTGTGATTATGTATATTCTTTTTCCCACTTTCATTATGCTTCCTTTTTTGAAGTCTGGAGTAATCAGGTGGCATCCTAGAATCCTTCCTATGTTAGGTTCTATGCATCCTAGAATCCTTCCTATGTTAGATTCTATCCATACTATCCCTTAGAGTTCACATAAGTCTTTTGCCAGTTTATATATAGTCTCCTGTTCTGTCACTTCACATTCAGTCAGGATGTGTGTCATAGATTCCTTCCAGTTGCAAACTTGGCAAGAACTCCTCATCTTATATTTTGGGATATTTTTCCAGTAATTTCCTATCTTATACATGTTGTGGATGGCCTTCTATATGAAGACCTAAGTCTCCTTTATGATCATGTGGGTCCTTAGCACTTTTCATAATTAGCTCATTGGTGGGGTCATGCCCATGACCTCTTTCACCATACATTTGATTCTGTCTAGGTTTATGCTGATACCCTTTCTTTTTAGTCATCTCTTTCAATCAATAATGCCATAGTACAAGAAGGCTTGCATTGTTTCACATAGCTTTGCTCCTAGGTGGTAAAAACCCACTAGTGGGGAGTAGTCCACATTGTGAACATGTGTCCCCTCAGCTTCCTCATTTGCCAGGCAGTTGGTACCTTTGTTTTCAAGTATGCTGGAGTGGCCTTTGACCTTGGTGAGGGTAGTTTATCCATTTTGGGCTCTTAAGTCTGATACTGTTGTTTGTAGGATTGTTCTATTTATAATCCCTATCTACCTTGGTTCTCCCATGTCTTCAGAGATTTGGCCAGCCCATCTGTCATCATTTGAGAGTCACTCTTGATCTCTAGGTTGTTATCTTGATGTGTACTTAGGGCTGCCAGGAGGATTGCCATTATTTCCTCTATATTATACAAGTGTTAAAATTCATCAGGGAGTTTTGTGGTAATGTTTTGCTCATTGTTATCACTGAACCAGACACCTGCTCCTGCTACAGCATTGCTGCTCCTATTATTTATGCATGGTCCATCTATATATTCTACAAATCCTTTTGGTACATCTGTCTTAGCTTCACACTCTGGTGTTCTATGTCAGTTTACCAACAATAGAAACAGGTAACACTACTTCTTCCAGATGCTGAAGTTGAACAAGGGCCTTCTGCCCTTATACCCTGGTTCCTTTTGGTATTCAAGAATGTATTGTGCATGTCTAACTGACTAGTTTTCAAGGCTTGCATAGCTCTGGAAACTCCCCATTTGCCTTCCAATGGTAACCATGACACCTTGTAGATGAACCATTTTCTCCTCCACTTCATCTTACTTAATGTGCACCTTACTATTTGCCATTTTTTCCACTTTTTTTCTCTGGGGTTTTTCACAGTAGCATCATCTGTCAGGATCCTTACTATTGTAAGCACTTCTGACAAGTCATATCTATTGTCCTTGTGCCTATTCCTAGCAGGATCCTTGTAGTGATCATTCTGACTGATCAGCCTCTCCTTGATTATATCTGCAAAAGCTGGGGCAAAGCACCCTAGGAACTTGTCTACCAGAGACCTGTTTGCAGTGACCTTAGCCAACTTCTTAGCCTCAGCCCTAAACTTCCTCATGAGAGAGTGGATCTCTGTGGTATCACTCCTGCTGAGCCTGGCCTGCTCCCTGCAAATCTGATCCAGGTTTGCTACACTCCCTCTATCATCAACTGCTTCTAGATAGGCCTCCTTGATCTCCTTCTCAAAGGTATTTTCATCCCCACAAGAATCAAAGCTTACCCATTCCCACTCAGTCTGAGCATCCACGTACTCCAATATTCTCTTTTTCCTTTTTTATCTCCCTGAATACCAGTATGTTCAAACAGAGATCTCATCCTTTGCAAAACCCATGTAATCTCAGAAGGTTCAGTGTGCTTAAACTTAGGAGCATCTCTGCTGTCAGGTAGTGGTCATTTATATCTATATGTTTGCTCCATGGTACTGATCAGGCTAAATGACTCAGGAACAAGAGACTGTGAATTTGTTTAGTTTGAAGTTGGCTATTCAGAACAAAGTTCTTTTTTGGTGGTTCTATGGACCACTAGGCATATCTACATCCATGTATATCTACATCTATGTTAGCTCCTAGCAATCAGAAGTGTATCTATCAAATGTCCAAAGGTTAATGAGTTGGTTGTGTGATTTTTCAGTCCACCACAGGGAAATGCAGTTACACATGTCATGTGGGGCTCAGGTTTTCACTCTGGTTGCTGTACTACCAATGATAAAGTTTTTGTTTCTGAAGCACAACAACCATGTAAAGGAGATACAGTGATGCTGCTAGTAGCATGAGTATCCTTTTTCCTTGGGTTGAATGAGCTTTGAACCTTTGGGTATCAAGACCCAGGCAGAGCACAACTAATGTTTCTCTAGTTGGACTCCTCATGGAGATCTGAAAAAGTGAGTTTTCATGTAAAAAAGCCCTCCCAGTGGGCTCCAGAACCTTACTTCATGAGGTGTTCAGGGCTTAGTTACACTTAATTTACTTCATGGAATGTAGTAAGAAATATAATTTTATTGATTGAGTTAAGATCAACCGGGTCAAACTTCAGAACAAGGCTCAAATGAAATTCAATTGAGATTGTAAGCCTGAAATAATCAAGTGCTCGTGAGAAATCCGCTCCCTTCTGAGCCGTGGCAAGCAAGCAGTTGATCGCCCAATCCCTCGAAGTTCCCCTCCATTTATATCTGCCGGAGTGACCGCGTGGACGCGTTAGTTGTTGGCCAAGTTGGCACGGTTCCCTGCTCCCGTTACTCCTTTCTACCCTTTCCTCGCCCATGTGGCTGTCCTCGGCATCGGTTAGCGTGTAGCCGAGCCTGCCGGTTACAGCCACCAGGTCGGCAATCAATACGTGACCGTGCTTAGTCTCCTTACTTCCTCGTTGTGGCAGCTCCTCCTGGCGGTTTGATACGTGTTTTCTGGACAGTCTTCACCATCGATTTGAGAATCTTACAGTTTTCAGCCGTTTTTCTGGGTAGATTCGGGAATACGTAGTTATACTGTCTTTCTGCCTACCTCACGGTATGAGAACAGACGTATCAACACCTTGAAGTTTGTATGTTCTATTATTATAACAATCTGAGACTTACTCAGATGATAAGGATATGGATGAGTCCCCCGAGCATCCAAAAACCGAAGTGAGTCCGGACTGTTCGTACGAAGTGATGGGGGTGTATTGCTGGCGACTGGGATCTTGTAGATAGTGTGGCGCGACCATGGCTGTTGGAGATGGAACGTGCAAGTTTGAACTCGTGTTGGGGAGACAAAGGGTTTCTACTAGGTCACTCTGCCTTCCAGATGTCACTGCAGTCCCGGGGAGTCTCCAGTCTAACACCTTCGGGCGCCATCCAAAGCTCGGCGATAGCCTCTGCAGCTCCTGAGAACCCGATTCCTGGTCTTTTTTCCTGCAACTGACCCAAAGTATCCGCCATCGACTCAGGGACTCGACCGAGATGGTTCCAAATCCAAGATCACAAAGAAACACACTCTCCGCCCGATGAAGATTTCTCAATTATGATATTTTCGGATTGCGGGCTTGAGTCTCGATGAAATCTCTGGTGTTGCGACTGGTGTACAGTCAACTGGACGCCCTGGTTGATGCGTCGCAAGTGTTGATTATTCGCAAATGATTCGTGTAGGTGCTTTGCGTTCTAAACCGTATAGTGCAAGTAACAATCTAGGGTAATAGACATTATAGTATACATTACCATCCAATAATGATCAGTGATTGCGCTCGTTTTCAGTCGAAAAGGTGGACAGTCCCACATTTGGCCAAGATAAACCGTAATTACTGCTGCTTGATCATGAGGGCTAGCTGCCTCACCGGGTAACGAGTAATAAATACTACCTGGTGTATGACCAGCTCAAGAAAACAATCCTAACCCTTCTCAACCTTCCATTCCATTGAGGCCTTACGCTCTCCCTAGCAATGGCATCGCATAGTAGGTACATCTATAAACACGTTTTCTGAATCTTTTATATACAACTCCAAGCATGTATGTATATATATATATGATCATGAAGAAGCTTAGAAACCAAGTGGTCATAGGTCATGCCATGGTTCAGACTTCGAGCTTGGGAAAGAAAGGTACGAATCAGTAGCTAGGGTACACTATCATCAACACAAAACACAAAGGAGGCCGAATGTAGAGTGTGTAGTCAGAAGAAACCCGGCACACTCCGACCCCGATGGGTTGATGGTTGTATGGATGGTTGGATGGATGGATGAACGGGACGGACATGGATAGATGGATGGGGTAGATGCAGTGAAGACGATAGGATGTATCCCGAGATTGTGGGGAATATGATAGGAGTGAAGGATCGAAGGATATAGTAGGCGTGTGGGCGTGGGACTGGACGGACGGAGGAGCAAATAAATGGTCGCCAATCAATATGCAGCGAGCAAAGTAGTGTGTATGGTACGGAAGTTAGTCCAATGACAAGAAGGAACCAGAACCGTAGGTAGACACGCACGCTAGGTGCTGGATGGGTATGGGCGGTGGTGGCAGCGGCGTTGGCGTGACTCCAGTCCTTATCAATAGCGGAGAAAGGCCAGCAGTGAATATTTCACATGTCGCTTTGAGGCACATATTACATTTCAAGTGCTTGAAAGGACTGTTGCGTGGCATCAAACCACAAGCGTTGGTGTGTTGGTGGTATGTTGGTGGCGAAGTGGCGAATGGCGGAAGGGAACTCTAAATGCTTCGTGCGCGGCCGTGACAATGGACCCGCTGCGTCGCATTAGCCGACTAAAAAAAGACAGGGGTGAGCACCACCAATGAATCAATCAACTCTTCCCATTTGTTGTCTCTGACTTGACCTCCGCAGCCTTCCTTTTATCTTGAGCTTCCAAAGCAGGGGACACCAACATCTTCTGCACTGCCTCAGACGAAAAGCCATCAAGAACCTTCACAGTCTCAGTCTCAGTGGCCGAGTTCGAGTTCGAGTTTGAGTTCGAGTTCAGGTTCAGATCGACATCCTCCTTCTCTTTCCTCCCTTTCTCCTCTCCATTCTCCCTCGGCCTGAACTGCAAAGGCACCGCAGTCGGCGGCGGCGACGGTGAGCGTGGAGAGGGAGACCTCGAGAGCGACGCAGCATACCCCGCCGACGAAGGAGCCGGCGAACTACCATCTGATGTCGCGGATGAGGGATGCGGCGACCGCGACCCGTCGTCTTTCGACGTCGGCGAAGAGATAAATTTTCTATGCTGGCCGGACAGCGGCGGCGGGGATCGAGATCTTGACCGTAATCGCATATCAGTCCTTGGCATTCGACGCACGGTCGGTGAAGGTGTGAATGAAGATGAAGCGGATGATTCTAGAGGAGGCAGTGGTGGCGGTGGCGGCGATAATGGTGAGTACTCGCCAGTGGGGGTGGCGCCGGTGGTAATTGGTGCTGATGGATGGCCTTGTGAGTACGAGTACATCGCAGGCGTTGGCGTCTCGGGGCCAGAGCGCCCATCAGATGCGACACCTACATAGGCACGTGTGTTCAAGGATACAATCGATGGTGGCATATTGGGTGGGAAGATATCGTTCGGAATTACGGCGTTGACATTATGATACGGATGTGTATGATATTGGGATAGGAGGGCCGAATGCGACCCAGGGTATAAGATGTTCGGGCGCGGAGAGCGCGGAGTAGTCGTTTGATAGAATACAGTTGAAGGTTCAACGAGACTAGCCATGGGAGAGTCAGGGGAAGGGGGTAGTGGGACCGAGACGCCGATAGGCCACGTTGGGCCACGGCCTAGGCGCGGTGAGCCCCCTATAGGTCGTTTTGAGCTTTCGGGTCGAGACGAAGAAGGTATTGGTGAATCCTGGGGGACTAGGGGAGAATGCCGGAATGTGGAAGCCGGGGACGCATCAGTCGGGCGGTGATAGCGAGTTCGGCCACTAGACTGGGTTCCAAGGGCGGACTGAGGTATTCGAATCGCAGTATCGCGAACGTGCCACGATGGCCGACGTTGCGCTCCGGACCCGTTCATGGTAGACCCTTCAGTATACGAACGTACCGAAGTCACATCATCCGACTCGGCAGCGTCCGAGCGATTCTCCTCGTCCGTCAAGAACTCGCTAGAAGACGAATAAGAGGATTCCTTCTCTCGCGCATCGGTTGAAGATGTAGCCAACTCTAACCCTTTGCCCAGCTGGCTCTCGAACAAAGTGTGATCTGCCGAAGGCGCCTCAGCAGGAGGCGGGCTCGTCCATTTGCTTCGTCTTGGAGCCATATGTTCGGGCATCTGCTCAGTTGGTGGTGGACGGATTGACACAACATGTCTGGGCCCAGGTTCAAAGAATTTAGTCGGTGGGGATAACCGTTCCGGTGGAGGTGCGCCTTTGGGCCGCATAGATTGACTTCCGACAGTGTATGGTGTCTGCGGGGGTAAGGAAGAGCGAGAAGGCGCATGAGGTGGAGCGGAGACAAGGTCTTCGTCCTTGCGTTCTTCACAAAGCTCCGCCAATGCAGTAATAGCGCGTTCTGGCCGCGTAGCTAGCACACGAGAGGCACGCATAAACTCGCCGCGTATCTAAGAATGGAGAATCAGTTTGTAACCTAATCGAGCAAGAACACGTGTAATCACAGTGTAAAGACCATCTTTGGTCACACAACGCGCAACGTTGTAATCAGTTTCAAAAGGATCCTGTTGATGAGGTTGACGGCGAGAGAACTATCCAATTTCAGCAGTCCGCACCTCTATACAAAACCTATTCCGTTCCCTAGCATCATTATATCGACCACCTGATAACTGAGGGCAGCGTAAGCCTCAAAGTTATCTAGAAGTAAAAGGAAGCACATACGTCATTCTGCCAACCCTTCGACTCCTTCTTCAAGAGACCCTCCCGAATGGATGCAACCCCAGTGTTGTAGGGAAAATCACGCGAATAGTATCGGAAGAAGTCGATTAATCTTATGAGTTACGGAATATCGTTAGCCCTCATCGAGGCTGTCGAAGATCATTATCATTGACACCTACAATTCAGCCACAGTTTCCATATTGTCGGAATGCCACCGTTGCCTCAAGAGCTCGATGTCGTCGAAAAACCAGGTGTTATACCCGTTGATATGGGTATCTTCCTGTGGCGGGTGTGAATTTTTTATGAAAAGTTGAGATGTAAAGGACGCACTGTTGATATCGGACGCAATGGAGGCATTTGTTGGAGGTTGGGAAGTACTGGTGGATTTTTGACATGGACAAGGAAATATATTACAAGTAGCACATAACCATAAGATGAGAGGGTTCCCTTGTACGGAGAATTGATTTTTCTGATGAACAGATTAGTTCGGTGCATTGGATGTCCTAGGATTGAGGTCATACCTTCGTTTACTCCATACTTTCACTGGATGGAGAAATCCTCAGCGACTGAGTTCAGACACGAATTCAAAGAACAACATACGAAAGAGGACCAATGTCCGAACACGAGTCGGGTCAATCATGGCATAGCACATCAAGAGACGCGTGTTCTCTAGTGCGAGTCTATTTTCGAAGCCGATATCACAGGCAATGGCCAATCGAAGCCCTGGTGATGGGTCAAGGGAGAGTTTCACTATGGGTATACGTGCATGTGGCAAGGGCTTGACGCGAAACTTAGTCTCTGAAGCGTAATCGTGAACAAAGATGAGGAGGAACAACCATTAGCGCACGTACCACGCTCGAGGAGGTCACCCAGCATAGTTACCAAATCTGTCGCGGCTAGGCGTTCCTTGGAATCTATTAGACAGCACAGGTCCATGTCTGTGAAGGATGATGATCAAAAGGTCCTCTAAAATTTAGAGACGTTTTACTTGCCAGAGTTGCGCAGACTGAAGCCGTTGGCTGTACTGCCAAAGGACAGTAGGCGGCTGTCTGGCTCGATTGTACGGATAAGTCGCTCGAGCAGTTTTCTGACGTCCTCCTTGATGGCCATCTCCTCTGGTGTGGGAAGGAGCTGGATCACAAAATCGAAGAGACACTGGGAAAGCTCAGCGACGAAACGCATCTTGGAAGCATGTCGACGCTGTATGGGGGGTGATGTGGAGGCCTGAACGTCGCGAAAGTGTTGTTGAGGGCTCATAGTCTGTGTATGGGCCATTTCTGCTGTCCGATGGCTGGTATCCGCTCGAGGACTCGAGGGAGATGAGGGTTGAGCCAGGATTGGATCTGATCACAGTGCAGCCTGTCCCTTGCCGTTTATTATTCGCGCTTATTATACTCTTGCCAAATAAAGAAGCTCGGCTTCACTTCGTCTCCTCTTGTTCTTTCACCTCTTTTAACAATTTCTTATCCTATATCTGCTACAACCAATCCACACACCCATCCCATCATCCCTTGAGAGCGCCTCAACCCCATACCTGGCGCCGCCCTGCTGAACACGGCCCGATAGTGTTAGTCCCACGACATGTCCCACAGACTGATCTTCCGCCGGGATTTCGAATCGGATAGATCGTTTGTGTGTGAAATGCACGCTCGTTTATAGGTTGGATCAAGGTAGGATTCTCCAAATCCATATATGACGCATGTGTAAGCCGCCACGAGGACATCAGCCGAAAACGGCTTAACGGCTCAGAAGTATTGCCAGAATGAATTGAAAGTAGCCATGAGTAGCCATTCACGATACCCCACAGAATCCAACGTTCATTACCGAGTTATCGGAGGTCTACGGACCAATGTAACTTGACGTCCAGACGTCAACCAAAGCTCAGAAGCTACTTATACATACTAAGGAATTAATATGAATTCTATAGAGTCGGTACCGCTGTCGAGCTATGAGTTCAAGTTGGGATCCGACATGTGGTGTCATCAGATGGGGCACCTTGACAGTGTTCGTCGGTATGCAGTGAACTCAAGTGGGACCACATCAGTCAAGTCATGGGTTCCGAAGGAACCGACACAGGTATCAATCTAGGGTTCATATCTATAATAAAAGATCTACAGCCAATACAATAGCCAATGATCAGCTCCCAGGTTGACAAGGTGCATCAAGAGGCCACCAGAGACAAGAATCAAGATATGTACATATGTTCCTGACACTCTGGAAACCAAGGTACACAACACCCATGACCTCGCTACAAAGCAAAGTTTTAACGCTCCGTGATCGCGATCGAACGAGAAGATCAATACGACTTCGACGCTTTTTCATTGCTTGGATGCTTTCGCAGAATATTCGAGGGGTTCACAGCTGCCAAATTTGGGCATTTGCAACGATTGAGCACATCATAGTTGAAAATTGGTACGTCAGTGACACGCAAAAGACGCAGAGCTTGGATAACGAACATACTATACACTTCATAAACATTATCAAAGAATGGACCCCGGTCGAGCACTTGCGCGCGAAAAAGTGCCGGTTCATTTTATAAAGGAGCCATTGAACGTGGTCGAAGGAAGAAATAGAGATGAGTGCATCTGTTTGTACATCTTATTTCGAAAGCGCACTGCTTCTGGGCTGTTCCTGACAAATCTTTCCAGTGCTTAGAGTCAATCAATAAATTCCAGAATGGGATGTTACTTCCGGCCGCTGGCCCGGAGGTCCTGATCATCATGCTCAACGGTGATGAGCTGGTGATTATACGCGTGCGTAGTATGCCAGAGTTCAGGGCCAATGAACACATTCATACCTTTCGGTCCTGCCTAGCAGGATCAAGCTGAAGCTCGTCCACATATCATCGTTAGCAATTAATTGACGGCTTGAACATTGACAAATCTATTCTTGTGGATCTCTCGCAGGCACTTTCAGATTCGGACAAGCCGCTGCCGCTCCAGGGTAAGCGACAAAGAAGCTCGAGTTCAGTCGGCATATAATATTGTGGTTGAGTTATCGAACGATCCCCGATCCCAACTGGAAACAACGAGATAATAATAACAATGAGTAGCTGAGTGGAGACGAATAAATTAGTAGAAAGCAAAGGTAAAAAAGCAGCAAGCAAGCAAAGAAAAACAAAGAAGATACCTTTTTAGGGGCCACGGATCACGGAGACAATTCGATATGTGTGTACCTATTTGTTTACTTTGTTTAACCGCGAAATATAATTCCTTTCGAGTCCCCTGACTCTGCCTGGGCAGTGGACTCCCGTCCAGTCCGGCCTGTGCTTCTGCAGAATTTGTATCCTCAATATATGTTATGGCTTTCTTTGCACGACCCCAGTCTTCCGCCATAAAAATTGTCGATCCGAGCACCCAGGATGAGAAGGCTCAGGCTGTTACTCCTAAGAAAGGTTGGTTTACCTTGTATATGATCATTAATATAATTTGACTTCCAGCGGCACAGATATTCGTGCAAAGCAACAGTGCAGAAACATTGTAATTCATGGGTATGAATACATGTCTTAATCATCGCGGAATAGAATCAATGTCGTAAGGGTAGCTCTTGTAGATATCAGGATACTTGTCCATTCGCCCATCCATCGGTATGCTTAATATCCTCCTAAATATATTTTTCCTTATTGATGTATCATAGCCAGAGCCCTCTGCATCTACGTACGCTGAGTGGTCCAAACCTTTTCGTACTGTAATCGTCTGACATGCCCAGTTCCCCGTCCCAACCAACCACTTCAGCAATCCCCTCTCAAGCTGTCAACGCGCCAGTTTTTGTTCCAAGATCTATTGTCGGTGTTGCAACACCCCCACTGCCTTCTGCTTCGACGCCCTCGATAATGCAAGTACACTGGTTCGGTATCAGAGAAATCTCGACTAACATGGATTGCAGATCTTCTGGAACACCTGAGACAGAATATCCAGTCTATGAAGGTCAAGAGCAGTATAACCCGTATGTTTATGCGGGTGGTGAGGAAGATGACACTGAGTTGACGAAACAAATGGCGGAAGTACGTGACTGGTTCCTATTCATACAGTCTGTAGTCTATGCTCAGAGAATTTGTTTCTCCAGATGGATGCAGGGTTTTATGACGATAATCAATATCCTGCATATACAGACTACGACCATCACGCACTTGACGCCAGCTACTACCACTCAGCTCCAGTTTATTTACGACAGCCGGTATGTCATCTCATATTCCACACTCCTTTCTCGAACTCGAATAAAATTCTCTACTGCATAGTTGGATTACCACCTCTACACTCCTGCTCCTCCAGCCAATTTTGTCCCATCCACGTTCGATAGTCATTTTGTTCTACCATCTCATGCTCTGCGGCAACTTCTTCAAAAGCGCAGTGAGACGACGCGCCAAATTGCTCCTATCGGTATATATCTCGATTTCACTACATTCAAAGTCGTCTGGCTCACATATCACTTAGGCTCAAACTTGCCCGAAGAACTCCAAGGCTATCATACCCTTGTTCCGCTCGAGCCTACCGCAGGTGACCGGAGGAAGTTCGGGAACTGGTACTCGACGGTCTACCGAGCAATCAATTTGACGGACGGCCTGCCCTATGTGCTCCGGCGAATTGAGAGTCAGCCAGTTCTACCACTCGTCTATGTCCTATTAAACATCATTCGGCAGACTATCGGCTGATGCACCAGTCAGCGTTCAGCGCGATCGAAATATGGTCTAATCTTCGCCATCCAAACATCATCTCAGTGAAGGAAGCGTTTACCACTCGGTCGTTTAATGATAATTGTAAGTCCTGATACAACAATTCGCCCTGGTCAAGGCCGACTAAAACGTCCGATCAGCTTTGGTTTTCGTCTATGCCTACCATGCTGATGCTCAAACGCTTTTCGACGTGCATTTGAAGCCGAAACCACCAAGCATGCAAACGCATCCCTACCAACACGGTCGATCTTCTCACCTCCAAGCTCACCTTCCAACGATTATCCCCGAACGCACCATCTGGTCTTACATAGTCCAGATTGCCTCTGCTATCAAGAAGGTCCACGAACACGGCCAGGCGGTACGAAACGTCGACGTTACGAAGATCCTCCTTACTGGTCAGAATCGGTCAGTACTCGCCCAAAATATAAAGTCCATCCCTGATTCGCCCTTCAGGGTCCGGATCAACTGTTGTGGGATCATTGACGTGCTGATGCACGACACAATCCAGGACATTGTGCTGTTACAACAGGAAGATCTCAACATGTTTGGACGTCTCATCTTTTCATTGTGCTGCAACAACATCACGGCAACAAGTGGACAAAATTATCAGAAAAGCTTGGACTTCATTGGCCGGAACTATAGTGCAGAATTGAAAGATACCGCTATGTGGTTTACTAGCAGGGTGGCACCCATTCGAGTGAGTGGGATTCTCCTTTGAGTATCACGAAGTGTTCACTGTATCCTGAAATTGCAGACTATCAACATGTTCCTTGAAAAGATCAGTGCAAGAGTTGTTTCGGAGATGGAAGATGCTCTCGAGTAGGCTTTTATTCCGGTCCTTCCCTCGAAATGCTCACACTTTGGCCGTGGACAGCGGTAATGATCGACTGGAAAGTGAACTCCAGGGTGAGCTGGAGAATGCCCGACTAGTACGCTTGCTCTGCAAGTTTGGCTTCATCAACGAGCGACCCGAGTATGACTGTCGCGATATTCCATGGCTCCATCACTCAAATTATTCTCGCAGATTTGCTCGTGAACCACGGTGGTCAGAAACGGGCGACCGTTACATCATCAAGCTCTTCCGTGACTATGTTTTCCACCAGGTCGACGAACGCGGTAATCCTGTGGTCAATTTATCTCATGTATTGACTTGCTTGAACAAGGTTTGATATATTGTATCCATTCTCCCCGTTGTTCTTCCTATCATACTTTTCAGCTGGATGCTGGTACGGATGAGAAGATCATGCTTATTGCCCGAGACGAGCAATCATGCTTGATAGTCAGCTACAAGGAGATCAAACATTGCATTGAATCGGCGTTTGGGTGCGTTTTGCTCGCTTTATACTCCCTACCTACACCGATCCTGCCCATCTAGTGAACTTGCGCGCGCAGCCACTAAACAATAATGTTTCACATTAGAGGTAATTTCAAGGCTTATAAAATGGGTAGAATCAGAAAAAGACGCGGAAAATATTACAAAAAACATGACCTGCTGCTTCCGAATGTGTGTGTTCGTCTCGCGTGAGTTCCTTGTCTATTTCCATCGCGGCAAGTAGCATTGGCATGATATACTCATGTTGATTGTCACCGACCGCTTCTACTTTTGTCCACCCAATCTATTACTCTAATGTGTCTTCTCGCCCTGGCACCGTTTTTATTTTAGTTCTCGTGCCGTCTTCGTTTTCTAGTTCTCTTTCATCCTTGAGTTCCCGGACCTTACATCATTTTCTTGCTCTGCCGGAGCATATGCTCTGATACACTTCCCCACGTGTGCGATGATTGACGGGGAAGTAGGTCGGATTCCATCTTAGTGGTTCTGTTGAGCAAGTCGCAGTATATGTTTTACCCCCAATTGTTGCTGAGGGCACCTTGATCCTACTGCACGCTGCAGAGTAGTAGTCCTTACTCTTAGGAGTTCTTAATTAGTAGAAGTTGTCCGAGTCGAATGTTTTGCAAAGTTTGCTTGTCCTCAACAGTATCATCTTGAATAGTCTATTAGCTAAGCCAATGTTAACCATATATTACAGGAGATATCTTGTGTTTGGTCTATCTTTTCTTAACTGCGAAACAATGGATAGCTTGAGCTTGAGTCCTCCAATGTTATTCTCACTGGTTATCGTAACGCCTCCGGCGTTGTCGATATCTTTTACTCTGTTCTCCCCGGACTCGCTGGCTACATCTTGTATCGTTGGCTTTGCACCTTTCATCACCGCCATTCTGATGATTCTCTCGTGCTCGACAGGTTCGATCGTTATTCATATCTTATCACAACATCTTATCATATTACTCTGATCTAATTCTACCACCACTTTGTGAAATCGAAAAAGTCACCTGAGTCCCGTGAGTACAAGAAATAGAAAATCAACTGCCCACTAGTATATGTACCATGGATGAGAAAATCCATCCATCTGGTTTCGAACTACACACACGCAATGTCATCGATGACTAACATCTTGAGCCAGTCCCCAGCGGTCCAGTCATTTTCTCCATTGTCGCCAATCGGTGTCGATGCGGCAGTCGAGGCAGCCAGAGACCCGACGATTGTTTCACGCCCTAAAATCTTCGAGGAGTTCTCTCTCAAAGATCGTGTAGGCGTCGTCACAGGGGGCAATCGCGGCATTGGCCTCGAAATGGCACTTGCTCTCTGTGAATTAGGCGCACGCGCTATTTATTGTTTCGATTTGCCTTCAGAGCCGTCCGATGAATGGAAGAGTACTCAAGATTTCGTGAAGAAGTTGGGTGCAGGGTCCCGACTCGAATACGTATCGGCGGATGTGCGGGACCAGAAGGGTATGTGGAACAAAGTGAAAGACATTGGAGATAGAGAAGGGAGGATGGACGTCTGTGTTGCGGCTGCTGGCGTAGCGGTGGGTAATGTGGATAGCCTTGTCTGCCCAGAAGATGTCCACCAAGGGGTATATTCTTGACATGCATAGAACTTCTGAGTAATCAGCTGATGATTGCTCAGGTCATGGATGTCAACACGAACGGAGTACTCTTCACAGCCCAGGCCGCTGGTCAGCAGATGCTTCGATTCGGGAATGCCGGGAGTATCATCTTGATAGCGTCCATCGCAGGTAGCGCAGCCCTCAAGGTGAGCTTTGCACAAACGACATATAGATGTGGGGTAGGTACTGACCGAGAAGTCTTTAGGGTAGCAACGTCCTTCCGTACAACGCAAGCAAAGCCGCGGTCCTTCAAATGGGTAGGAGCCTGGCGTGCGAACTCGGAAGTAAAGGAATCCGCGTCAACACAATTTCCCCGGGATTCATTCGCACCCCGTTCGTAGATCCTTTGAGTGGATATATCAAGTCACTAATGTAAAGAGATATAGCATGACGGCAGCACATCTAGATACCGTCCCCGAAATTTTGGAGAGATGGTCCGACATGAGCCCATTGGGGCGGATTGGTAGACCTGATGAACTCCGGGGAGTCATCGCGTGGTTAGCGAGCGATGCATCGAGTTTTTGTACCGGTTCGGAGTAAGTTGAGCGTTGATATGCCTGGTTATGGATTTGACGCCTCGTGAACAATTAGCATTGTCGTTGCAGGGGGTTTTCAAGCGTGGTAATATCCGTATAAAGCAGCATACAAACCGGAAATCAATGTCGATCCTGAAACTCAGAAGGGAGAATAAGTTGACAGTATATATGTACGACCTTATCTGTGTCTCGAGTTAAGAGTGGACAATGAATGATGAAAGGGAAAAAAGATGGTTTCAAGAAACGTTTTTAACAAGCAACACCATCCCAGACACTTCTCCAAAAATGAATCAGAAATCAAGTCAGACAGACCTAGGTAGGATGTTGGGGAGAAATCACAATCATGCGAGTATTTCGTTTCCGCCTCAGCTGAGGGCACAACGCTTCAGCGTCTGCCAATCTGCTCATACACAGCTCACCTTTAGTCAAGAACAAAAGTTCAGATGCCAACGGAGGGGCCAAGAATGTGCTACTTGTATTTCATCAGTGGTCTTATAATCTGACACTGCCGCCACATTCAGCTCAATGATGATTATGATAATGACAAAACGCACAACGCACCTATGCCTCATTTCCCCTTAATCGCCACGCACTGTTCACCTCACATAACCCCCAAGCTTGCCTTCAACTCAGCTGCCAAATCATCTATCCCCTCATCCTCCGGCTTCATATGTTTGGCCTCCTGCAGGCACCTCACACAATTACATTCTCCGAATCCCCATGCCTGCAGCTCGCGCCTGCGTCGTCGGACGTCCATCTCCGGATTCACGTACGTCACGAAGAGTTCTTCCCCTGCGACGATAGAGCGTTTGGCAATCAATGTGATACGAGAGAGTGCTGTACGACGGTCATTGTGCCGCACCGAGACGTTGGGTGTGCACGAGTGGTTCAAGTGCGAGTGGAGGGTATATAAACCACCATGTGCTTCCAAATCTAGTTTGTAACGCGCATATAAGATGTCATGAGGTGTATAAAGGGTACAGTCTACTTACTTAGGCTCATTTTCCCTAGACCCCTGAGAAATCCATCATAATCAAAGAGTGTCTTCTCAATAACTGGGTTGATGGGTTTCTTTAGGATCCTGGCAAGGCTTTTCTGGTCTGCTGGGGTTTTAGGCGACCTGAAGGCTTGCGAAAACACTGCATGGGCTTTCTTCCAGGACTCTCGATCTGGTTCAGACGCTCCAGATCTGCAAATTTTTCAGCATTTTGATAGATGCAGGCAACACACAAATCCTTACGGGCTGAAGCCATACTTGTAACGCTCCTCAAGGCCAAGCTCTGCAAGTCCGGCTACAGTTTTCCAATCACGATCTTCCTCTTCCACACTACGCTGACTTGAAAGTAAGACGCGGGATGTACACTGGGAGAACGCATGAAGAGCCATCCATTGTGTTTCCTTGATCATTTTAAGGAGCGGTATGCATCCTGGATTCTGAGAAGAGCACAAAAGCGGGTGGTGCTTGGCCGAACGCGACAAGCAGAGGCGATTGCAGAAGCGTATCGGGCAATGGATTTCCGACGAGGACGAGGCGGGACAGGGCTGCGTCAGAGGCGAGGACATGTCTAAAGGAGTTGAGCAGTAGCCACAGGCAGCAGAGGAGACTTGCAAGTCGTATATCTCCCTGCCCAAAATGAATTACAGATACCAGAGTGAAGATTGACGCCACGTACCATTCAGGAGCGAGAATGAAGGGATCTTCTTTCCAGATCGCTTCGCCTTCCTCAATATCCTCAGTCGCCACTAAACCCTTCCCCTTGCGTTTATCGTAGTATCTAACTTGCACCTTGCTTGACCACTTTGAGATATCTAGATCGGGAATGAGGCGTGATGTGGGGTAGACAAAGTCGGTTGCCTGAGGGCTGGGAGTATCGAGGATGAGTCCTTCACTCTGGAGAAGCTTACGCGTGCGCTTCTCGCTGACAGTCCAGTCGGGATAACTTGCAAGCAAGATCGAATGGGTTTTGACGATGCCAAGGCTGGGATACCGGGTTTTTAGAGCCACCAAGGCAGCTCTGAGATCGTCCTCAGAGGGAGAAATCTTGGATGGAGGCATGTGGCGCAATCTGAAAAGGGAGGGTAACGTGCAGGCGCTCAAGTGGGGAGCTGAACGCGTGAATGGGAATAAAATTCTATCAACCAGATGGTGATCGGAACGAACATCCTTAGATCTACACATTGACAAATAGCACAGGATAGCCTAGCCAAATAGGGCCACACACGAATGAGGTAAGAGACGCGGTGCAACACGCGTCGCTTCGACTGACATACGATTCCATTATGGCTCCCCTCGCTGTCCATATCAAACATGCTGGAAAAGTACACGACCTCTCTCTCGACCCCGATCTCCCTCCAGCCGTCTTCAAAGATGCCGTCTACCAGGCCACCGGCGTTCCTGTCGATCGTATGAAGGTTATGGTCAAGGGTGGCGTTCTCAAGGCAGATCCGAGTCCTTTCTTGTCCATTCTGAACTAAGTTTCATTGCACAGGATGATTCATCATGGCAAAAAATTGGGCCCAAGGCCGGGCAGACTTTCATGGTCATTGGTGCTGCTGGTGAACTCCCGAAGCCACCAGCAAAGCCCATTGTGTTCCTGGAAGGTAAGTAAGTAAGAGAATAAACTCTTCTTATTATGCTCACAGAATGACACAGATATGGGCGACGCGGAGCTGGCTGAAGCTGTGATTCTCTCGTTCCTCGTGGCGACATTATCCTGACCATGTCCCTAGCTTGCCAAGCCAGTCGGCCTTCGCAAGTAAGGATATTGCATCTTCTACCAAAATCAGAAAATGACTGATAACTGCAGTCTTGGAAACACCTGTTACATGAATGCCTCTGTACAAGCTTTACGCGCTATCCCTGAACTTCAGATTGCTCTCACTGCGTATGTTATCGTACCTTTCTTGTTCTCAAAAATTCACTTTCATTGTTTTACAGCCCTTCCCTTCAATCAGCAACGCCTCTTCCTGCCGCACTTCGTGATCTCTACGCCAGCATGGCGCGGACATCAGACACTGTAACGCCCGTAGCCTTCCTCTCAACCCTACGCCAGGTCACTTTTCAATGATTTCAGGTCACCTTCCTATTAGCTACCATCCTAACTATTTTCTAGGTCAATCCTCAATTTGCGGAAGTTGATCGCTCGGGAAAACTTGGAGGGGCATACGCACAACAAGGTACATACATATCGTGCTTCTGGATGACATCATCAACTCACTTTTTGGTCTTTAATATGCAGACGCCGAAGAATGTTTTGGACAGATCATCAACACTCTACGAAATGTTCCTGGTCTTGATGGGGATGGTTCTTCGTCTGGTACATCACCGCAAGCGACAGCTGACACGAAGAAGTTCGTGGAACAATATCTCATGGGAGAGATGCGCAGGGAGTTGAGTTAATCAATTCAATGACCACAGACTTTTGACCGACAGTCCATTCGTCAGACTGACTTGTGATGAGGCTCCAGAAGAACTATCGTCCGTTACGACAGAGAATGTGCTCAAAATTGAATGCAACATCAGCATCTCCACAAACTTCATGCTCACGGGTATCATGAATGCATGTCGTTCAACCCAGTCTCACTGTCCACCATGCTCACATCTTTTTCTCCAGTCTCTCGACCAAAAGGTTGAGAAACGCTCTCCTTCTCTGGGTCGCGATGCCGTCTATTCCCAAAAATCTCGCTTAACAAGGCTGCCAGGCTACCTCGTTATACATATGGTCCGCTTCGCGTGGCGACAAGACATCCAGAAGAAAGCCAAGATCATGGTTTGTCCCACCCGTTCCAAATCCACTTGTCTTAAATATGCCCTCCCTCTAGCGCAAAGTGAAGTTCCCTCTCGAATTTGACGCCCTCGATCTCGCGACAGACGATCTCCGAGAAAAACTGCTTCCTGCGAGCCGCAAGCTCAAAGAGATCGAGAAGGAGCGCATGGAGCGACGCAAAGTGCGCAAGAGGACGAAAAACGCGCTTCCATCCGCCTCGTCCGGTCCCGCAGCCACGACAATCGATGTAGAGATGGAAGACGCGACGGCTGTGGTGCCTATTGGTGGCCCTACCTCGGATGCGGTCGTGGAGCAGGGCAAGACGATTGCTGGTGGTGAGTTGGAAGATGAGAGCGTGTATAGGACGAAGGAGAAGGAGGAACTCGACCCCCTTATCAGTGAGGATGTGAAGCGTGATGTTGGCGCTAGCATCAGTGGGCTGTACGATCTTGTTGGTGAGTCCACTATTGATTGTCGTCGTCATATCGTGTTTGGTTGACGTACAATTCTCACGACACAGCGATTGTCACACATAAGGGACCTGCGGCTGATGCTGGACACTACATTGGTTTCGCCAAGAAGAACGTTTTCCACCCCGTTAAAGGTTCCACCCTAAAACCCACTGGTGCTGCAGGCGCAGGTGACGGGACAAGCACACCTGTCCCAACAATGGAACTTGACGAGGACGACGAGGATTGGTACAAGTTTGACGATGACAAGGTCTCATTATTTCCTAAGGAGAAGTTGAGTACACTCGATGGCGGAGGTGAGTTTTTAAGCGCATATTTATTGCTGTGCTTACTGATTTGGTCATAGGCGAGGATTCGTCTGCATATGTATTGGTTTATAAGAGCAGGACAATTTGAGGGCTATTGATATACTGTCTTGAGGTGCTTGTGATGATCCAAGGTGCCTTCGATGAATATGGTGTGTTCCATATGTAGTTTTGAATTCAACGTGCTTGTAGTATCCAAGTTAAGCACGCGACCTATGTCAAAAATCTTCTCTGCACTAGAATGGAGCAAGCTCTCGGCGAAATATCTTTCCACTTGTCATGACCTTGAACAACACGAGCTTGAGTTTCCATGCGCTACTTACCTAACAAAGCGCCTATATTATGATAAAACTGCAACGCCCAGGGATGTCTAATCTCTTAGGAACTAGCCAGTTCAAGCCCGCAACATGGCAAAATTTGAATTATTTGTCTCTGATGGAGTGTAATTGACCATATTACTTACTAGACAATCCGGGTCTTATATCAACGTCCTCCAATCACTTAGAAACATATACGGGAGAAAGAAAGAAATTTGACACTTACGAATGCATAATTCGGGTGCATCAACCCGGAGCATAGGAGGAACGAATAGATAGCCCGCTTTCGTGACTGTTCATTCGGAATGAAAGCAGAGAAAGAAATATGTCTCGATATACAACTTTAACAAATCTTCAGACGGGAACATCATGCTCTGTCATTACAATGATTCATGTCAATCATAAAAAACCAATGCTCTTAGTTCAATAGACTCTCGCAAAGGCGTTCCTTCAGGAGTCGTGGGATCCTCAAACCCCGTATGCGGGGCAAAGAGGGCGACACTTCCGTCTTGAATCGAGTCAAAACTAAGCAAATGATGCTGATCGACACATCATGATCATTGAAGATCTCTACTCACCATTTGATGAGGACGGCTTCCTCTGGTGTCATTCCGTGAAAATACTTCCACTTCTGATTTGGATTATACTTCATGCCATATGTCTCTCCTTCGCGATCGGGGTAAATGAGAGCCACAGCAAGTGTGTCCTTCGGGATCAACACTGTTGTAATCACATAGGGCAAGAGGCCAATCAATGGCTGGGTGGTTTATGGGTCGCCAGAGATTGATAATTTGGAAGCGGCGGCGAAGAAGGGCTTCCGCGTCAGCGGGAGGAAGATGGCGGTGTACTCGAGCAATAGAAGATGCGGTCGTTTGATCAACATGAGCCTGCGCTACTGGTTGACGCTTGTGTGGAGCATCATCTATCTCTCCGGGACGGCGACGTCGAATGGCTAACGAGACACATCAACTCTGAGTCCTAGGAGGTGCAGCCAGAAAGTTCAAGACACCCACTGTGATCGAAAAGCACTACTCTGCTCGCTCCTGTTATCTTCTTTATCAACTCAGCACTTTCCGGGTAGTATTCCCGTTCGATTTCAGCATCATCGTTGAAGGAGGTATGTTTGGCAGGGTGATGTACAAGCTGGAAGCCAGTTTTGTCGAGTAAAGCTAAATCCTCTTTTCCACGAAGGTTCTCAATAACGACTTTTTTCTGTTCACGCTCGAAGTTTCGAGCTCGATCACCATTTGCAATATTCAGATGATTTATAGACTCGAACGCGCGAACGCCATCAGGTGGTTGAATAAGAAAAGTGAGTTGAGCAGTTGTCGAGACAGGAGACAGAGATGCCATCTGAGCGTCACCAAGTACAGAACGAGCGACCCGCCTTCCATCTCTTTATACGGAGGGAGGGCTCGATTGGTCCTACTCGATCCCATCAACGAACCTTATTTCGAAGGATCTTGACAGGTGTCCTGGTTCTGTCAAAACAGAAGTGTCAACAACCACTGGGAAAAATAACAACAAAGACACCAACATGAGCAACATTGCGTGCTGGGTTAATGTCAAGGTTAGGTTTTGGGTTCGGTTAGTGTTAGCCTAGAGTTTGTGTTGCAATGCTTAGGATTCCACACTTCAGCTCAATCAAGGGCCACGAAGGTGGCCCGTCTGTTAAGTTTCAGTATGTTTTTTATTGGAATGACAGGAAGACAAACAAGCCGTCCACGCTGACAGCAAGTGTCAAAATGTTGATCCCATCAATGAACCTTCTTTCGAAGGATCTTGACAGGTGTCCTGGTTCCTGTCGAGTGGAGGGTCGATGATGATGATGATGAACTCTGTTTAACGCCGACAAGCTACAATACTGAGCTAAGAGGCGGGCCGTAGGCCGGTGTACAGTACCTTGTACAGGGTGGTAGCGTGTTTGTGTATTGATTTTAATGTACTATTTTGGGATTAGAACTTTCCTCGCAGAGATTGTGGTGGCAAGTATAGTAGCGGGTTCACGTCGCGATAGGCTCGAAGGTAGATCAAAGGTAGGTAAGTTAGGGTTAGTACATATTTTTAAGAGTAGGGACAATTCGAGACCAGTGAAATTCCTGTCGTGCTGTGCGGACGCAGGGTGTTGTGATGCCCCCGTGGTGTGTGAGGTCCTCGCTAGTTCCAGTGGTAGTTGTGATGGTTTTTGTGGAACATTTGATGTGTATAATCCGATCCGGCATGATCCATTGTCACACCATTTCTTCCCTCATCATTTCTTCACCTTTTTCTCCTATCCTGGCCAAGACTTACTCCGGCATGTGGCCATAAGTGCAGTGATTCAGAGCTGGGGTTCTGGCTCTTTCCGAGTAACCAAGGGTGGACAAGGTCCTTGGCCGCAGGACCAAAATAATGAGGGGTGGACGAGGTCCCTGTTATGGGAGCCGTTTGCATATGGAGGCAGGATACCATTGTCTTGATGCAATGTGCCTGATGGGGTTTGTATGGGATGCATGCCATCAAGGAAAATTGTCAAATGATAAGTTGGGGAGATCCGTGATTCAGTGGATGGTTGGATCATTGGTAGTGGAGAATTGAATATGTGCCAAATGAGGAGTGGATTTTTTGCAACCATGGGGGTTTGAATGCTTGTTCTTGGCGTCAAACTTGTAACCCCTTGTTGGTGTCTGCTGGGGTGCAATGGCAGATGTGTGATGGAGACCACTACTCTGCCATGCCCCCAAGTGGAGGGTCAATTGGTTGAGTCTATGGTTGATTGGTCCCACTCAATCCCATCAAAAGAACCTGTTCATATACACCAACATATGATTGGCCTCCAGGGTCAGGTCAACTTTTGACCAGCAAAAGCATTGGTAGACAAGCAGATCAGGCTTTTTGAGAGGTGACTGGGGGAATTGGCACCCCATTACAATAGAGAGTAGCCATAGCATAACAAGTACCATAGTACGTAATACTATTCTGAACTTGTATTACACTGTTCTTTCCCTAATACATATGTCTTTTCTATATGTTTTTTGATAGAATACATCACATTTCATAACAAATGAGTTTGAACTCCCTTAGATTGTCATATACCCTCTGTACCATTGAAAAGTGCTCAATGCAATTTAGTGGACATATGTTTTCACACCTTGCTCATTTCTTGACCAAACATGACCAAATATGGTCTGTGAACTTCCACATAAAAAACAAAAGTTGAAGAGTCAGACAAGGCTGAGAATCAATCATTAGTTATTATAATGTTTGTGACTTGCCTTGACTGGCCTAGTAGATGAGTAAATGAAACTTGATGATACTTCATGAAAAACAAAAGTCAAAGAGTCAGACAAGGCTGAGAATCAAACATCAGTTATTACAATGTTTGTGACTTGCCTTGACTGGCCTAGTAGATGAATAAATGAAACTTGATGATACTTGAGGGTTTTGAAATGGAAAGTTGAAGAGCTAGACAAGGCTGAGAATCAAACATTATTACAAATATTTGTGACTTGCCTTGACTGGCCTAGTAGATGAGTAAGTAACTTGATGACACTTTGGAGTTTTTAAAGAAGAAACTTCAATGGTTAGGCAAGGCTTGAGTCAAATATTATTACAAATGTTTGTGACTCGCCCACTTTTTCTGGCCTGGTAGATCAGTACTCAATCCTTCTTGGGATTGAACACAGAAGCTCAACAAAGTCAAGTACTTCCAATGCTTGTAATAAAGAGGGCTGTGGATTACTTGGTGATGTTTGAGCCTGTTGCCATTAACCATTCAAGAATTCACTGTGACTATTGCAAGTGTGGCACATGCTAAATTCAAAGTTGAGGCTTCAGGTATGCAAATGCTTCAATGGTTTATACTTTACAACATACACTGACTACTACTATGTGCTCTTCAGTGCATGGAAGATGGTCATGCAATGGCCATGATACTCTAGATGGACTTTGTCCTCATGTCTTCTTCACTCAATATAATCCAGCAGGTGGTCTCAACATGTTTCTGATACATGCCTCTCAGAAGCAGTAAGTCTATTCTATTGAATTGTGTGTATCCTCAGCCACTTATGAGACCCTTTGAAACAGGCAACAATGGACCACTATTAGACCAGTTTTCAGCTAATGTCCAGCTCTAACAACTATAATCCCACTAGGAAAAACCAGCATGGCATCAAAGGTGAGATAATGAGGCCAATTCAGTTTCAATTTTTCTCATGATTGTCCAGTCAAGAAGGATGATCCACAACTTGTGGCTGCTCTGAGAGAGTATCATGAACAGCTTATGGACTCAAACAAAGCAATTGCATACCATCTTGCTCATGATCATGGAATCTATCTGAGGTACATTGACTCAATATTGGCTTGGCTATGTTCAGCTATGGTATAAATATAATCAGTGCAAGCTCTGTCAAACATGCTCAAAGTCATAACAGATTTGTAGGAGGTGTGACAAACCTCAATAATAAGACTCAACAAGAAGCAGAGCAGCTTGTATTAGAGCAACTTAATCTTGACCCAGCTGGTCATGCAGGACCAGATACTATCTGCCATTCAATTAAAGCCAACACTTATCACATACTTTTGTTTATAAAACCATGAGGATGCATGATCCTCAAGGCTTTGAGAAGCAAAACCCCTCAGCACATAAAATTGTTTGGCATCCCAAGGCTCTACTTGGGATACATGAGCACTGGTCTTGTGATGGCCATGATAAGCTTATAAAATTGGTTTTCCTGTATACAGCTTTGTAGATGAAGCAACAAGTCTTTGGCTTTATACTGATATTGTGCCAAGCAACCATCATAATCTGATCATTGGATACCTGTTTCTGTGCTGTGTTGAGGAGTATGGGGGTAGGTCTTCATTTCTTCTATTGAGTTGCTCTGTTAAGTAACTTCTTGTACCTAGGCATTTCGATCCAACTCTGCACTGATTGCAGTTCTGAGACTACTCTTCTTTATGGTCTTTAAAATGCCTTGCAGTCAGTCAAGAGTAATTAGAGTGTTACATTTACTAATCACATCTATGCTCATGAAATTTTTTCTATTCAGATATGGAATTGAACAAGCTTCCTGCTCACATCTACCTTCAAAGCATCCATAATATTGTTGTGGAACATTTGTGGGGACATCTGCAACTTGACTGGGGTAAGAATGCAGTTGACATGTTCAAAAGGGGAACACTCAAGGAATGGTATAATGAGAACAATGAGAATCAGCAGTAAGTCCTGTGTCTTTGTATGTAAGTCATAGATATCATTGATCAACCATATTATTTGTAGAGAGCTATGTCAATGGCTCTGGGCCAAGCTTATATGGAAAGTCCTCAAACAATTCATGAAAGAAAGAAATGGGTTCAAATCACAAAAGGACTCCAACAAGCCTGGCCCATCAGAAATGTCTTGCAATATGATGTTCAAATTCCCAGAACAATGAAGTGGCAATAACTGTCTTCTTCCAGTGAATGTTAACATCATTTGCAAAATTAAAAAGGAGATGGGTAGTGATCAACTCTTGGCATTTGCAACTCCAGGGTTTGCAGAATGTGCTCAGGCAGCTTATGACACACTTGAAGTCCAGGATTTGACATTTGACAACATTTGGCCTGTTTTCAGGGATCTCTATCCAGTTGTATTTCAATAAGCTGCTTTCCTCATGTTGGACCTTGATTCTTTATGGTATCTACAATTATAAACTTTGACCTCATGTCTCTTGATATTTAGCATCTTTTATTGTATTTAAGCTGTTGAACATGACTGAGTTAAAGTATTCAAACCTCTCACTCCAATGGCTACTTGCAAAGCTTGCTCTTTTATGTTTTCATGTCTGGACAGTTAGATCTGCTCTTGGTGTCATGCTTGCAAGCCTGGTCTTTCTACAGCTGAACTTTGAGCTATTAACATGCATATATTGAACTCAATTATACATTGCTAAGTCTCACTAATGTCTTTCCCAGAATAAGCCTCAATGTGCTGGATGTGGCTTGCTATATGGTGGAATCTTTGTTAGACTGTGTAACAGTTGTGTTAGTTACTATTGTAAGTTTTTACTCAATGTCATGAGATTATTAGCAGTTAAGCATATCCATGGTAGAAAACCAACCTCAAGTTCCTTGTGAAATCTTTACACTTCCTGGTGTAGCACACTTGCTTGTTTAGAATAATTCTGCTGTTTTTGTAAGGGCAACCTCCAGGGCAGTGGATTGGAGTCATGCAGCTAGCAGAGGGGAATCTAAAATATATGAGTGGAATAGACAATGATATGATCAGTAACTAATCACCTAGCAGAGGGGAATCCAAAGAGAACAAGTCCAAGGATCCCCACTGCTTGGTGCAGCACATTAGCAGGTGGCAGAGGCATGGGAACTACTGTACAGGTGACTGGAGCTACTCCTAACCCTAGGGCAATGGTTGTTGAGGTAATACAGAGAACTCTGCAGTTCTCTGGAGATCTCTGGGATTCTGGAAAGAGCTCCAGAGATGTCAAACAAGCTGCAGAAGTGCTGGAACCAGTCATGGAGATTGGAAATGGAAGTCCCCTGACATCACCCCCCCTCTAGCATGCAGCATCTCAATGTGCAGGGTAGAAGAAGTCCCTGATTGCTTGGTCTGCTGGCAAGATAGGGTAGATCCCTCATATAGTGTGTGGGGTGTCTGGATGTCTCCAGTGGAACTCCTTGACAAGTCCGGGGGCATGTATGTTCTTCCATGGCTCCTAGGAGATATCCTCAATTCTGTAGTCTTTCCACTTCACATTGTATTGTAGTTGTCTCCAGAATAAATGGCTATCCAGGATTTCCTCCACTTCATACTCCTTGTTGTCGTCAACCACTATGGGGGGTGGCAGAGGTGGCAGACATTGCCCCAGGATAGGATCTTTAGGGGCCAGGGTTAATTTGACCACATTGAACACTAGATGAAGCTGGCGCATCCCTGAGGAGCCAGAGTCAATAGGCCAAGGGCCCTACCTGTTGTTCCACTGTGAATGGTGCCAACTAACAGTGTGACAGCTTTTTTGAGGGTTAGGTAGTCATAATATCAGAGGCATCCAGGTAGACTTGATCCCTGGGCTGATACCTGCACTCTGAAGTCCTTCTGCAGTCATAGTATTGTGCCATATTGTCTTTTGCTTTTGCCAGCGCAGCTTGGGCCTCCTTTTATGACCTCTTCATCTGGTCTACAAATTCATTTACTGCCTCATTCTCTGAGAGTCAGGCCTGAGGTTCAAAACCCATGCATGGGTGCTGTCCAGTGTCAAGGAAGAATGGGGAAAACTAGGTGGATGTGTGAACATGGTTGTTGTACTGGAATTTAGCACCAGGGAGGAGTTTGTCCCAGTCATCTTAGCACTTGTTGCAAAAGAGGCAGAGATACTATTCTAGCTCCTGGTTTACATGCTCCATCTGGCTGTCAGATTGTGAGTGGTAGGCAGTGGTGGTGTGGAGCTTTACTCCAAGCAGTCAGTAGAGCTCCTAGGTGAACTCCTCCATGAATTGCAGTCCCCAATCTGAGACATAGGCATTGGAGAGGCCATGGAGCTTCCAGACATTCCTCTGGTACAGGTTTGTAGCACCAATGGCAGAGCAGGTGGTATGGGTCAGAATGAAGTGTGCTCTCTTGCTATATAAGTCCACCACTACTATGATTGCATTGTAACCATGGGTGTTGGGGAGCTCTACAATGAAGTCTATGGATGCTATGCTCCACTGTTCCGCAGGCACCAGTAGCAGATATAACTGTCCATAGGTGAGTCAGCACTGGGGCTTGGTCTGGAGGCAGAGATCACAGATACTAGTGTAAGACCCAATGTACCAGGACATCTAGGGCCACTAGTAGTTCCACAATATTAACTCCAGTGTCTTCCACTGCTCAGAGTGCCCTGCAATGTGGGAGTTGTGGTGTTGCTCCACAATCCTCCAACAGAGCTCCAGAATGTTGGGGATGTAGATATAGTCTCAGAAGGTCAGGATTCTGTCTTAAAGGGCCCATTCATTGCAGACCACCTTAACACCAATAGTATGCCCCAACTTCAGTATCCGAGTAGCCTGTGCCACAAGCTCCTCCTGTTGACTGTTTCTATTACCCCATCATATGTCCTGGAGAATGTCTGCCTCTGCTCTGTTGATAGCAAGGCCCTCCATGGCTCAAATTGCAAACAATTCTTGGCAAAGAAGTGCAATGTTACTGTTATCTCCTTTCTCCATTCTGTAGTCCACCCTCTGAGACAGGGCATCTGGTTTTCCCATGCTCTGGCCAGGCTTGTAATGCAAGGAGAAGTTGAAGTTGGCAAGGTAGAGGGACCATTGGGCCTGCTGGCAATTGAGCTTCTTGGCTGTCTGGAAGTATTTGAGGCTCTTATGATCTGTCTAGACTTTGAACTTGTGCCGTGCACCTTCCAGGAAGTGCCGCCACTCCTTGAACAACTGGATGATGGCCAGCATCTCCTTATTGTGGATCTTGTAGTTCCATTCCACTGCATTCAGGCTTTTGGAGTAAAAGGCCACTGGATGCCACTTCCCATCCTCTGGAGATTGCTGTGAGAGCACTGCTCCAGTGGCAAAGTCAGAGCTGTCAGCCTCTACATGGAAGGGAGAGTTATCATCTGGGAATAGGAGGACAGGCCTGGAGGTCACAGTGCACTTGAGAGTGTCAAAGGCCATCTGCTCCAGAGGTCCTCAGCTCTATGTAACATCCTTTTCTGTGAGGTCAAACAGTGAGCAGGCCTGGTGCAAGAAGTTCTGGATGAATCTCTAGTAGAAGTTTGCAAAACCAAGGAACACCTATACCTCCTTCTTGTTTCAGGGCTCTGGCCACTCTGCCACACCTGCTACCTTCACTGGGTCCATTTCTGCTGCTCCATAGGAAATGATCAGGCCAAGGTACTCAATCTGGATTTGTTCAAATTTGCACTTCTCCAGCTTGAGGTAGAGCTGGTGCTGGCAGAGGCATTCCAGAATGAGATGGGTAATCTGATAGTGTTCCTCTAGTATTTTGGTATAGATAAGGATGTTATTGAGATACATGCACACTACACCCTCTGCAATGAGGTCCCAGAAGATGTTGTTCATCATGGTCTGAAAGGTGGCCAGGCTATTGGTGAGACCAAAGAACATGACAAGTGGCTTGAACAATCTCCAGTTGGTCCAGAAGGCCACCTTCCACTTGTCTCCTTCTTGAATGCACACATTGTTGTAACCCCACTAGATGTCCAGTTTAGTGAAGTATTATATGCTTCAGAGGTTGTTGATGAGCTTGGAGATGAGGGGGAGGGGGTAATGGTTCTTCACTGTCATAGCATTGAGTACCTGGTAGTCCTGTACCACTCAGAGGAACCATGCTTCTTTTTGATGAAGAAGACTGGAGAAGCTATTGAGGACTTGGATGGACAGATATGACCAGAATACAAGTTCTCCTATAGGAATGCATTGAGCTCGTCCTGCTTCTTGGGCATAAGGGAGTAGACCTTACAGCTGGAGGGTGTGGAGTTAGGCAGCAGTTCAATGGCATGGTCCCAGCTCTTGCACTCTGGAAGTGAGTCAAAAGAGGCTTTGGAGAACACATCTTTGAACACATGCAGATAGGGAGGTACCACATCCTGGAACTCTCAAGGCACAGTGTTGGTAGCAAAGGCCTGGGCCAGCCTCTAGAACATAGTCTGGCTAGCCCTGATCTCTATGATGGAGGGCAGCAAGTGGACAGTAGTAATATAGATTTGATCCCCCACCTCTATTGCTTCCTCCAGGAGCTCCAGCTCACATATACCACCAAACTCCCCTCTACGCTTCTCCTCTGGGGCTCTGCCATTGCTCTGATTATCCTTATAGAGGGCCTCTCTACAAGGAAACACTAGAAGCAGGGGGTTCAGGAGGTCTAGATCAGCAAAGGGGAGAGGGCCAGTGCAACATGCTCAGATGGCTATATGCTCTTAGACTTGGGTCCAACGCTCTGCTCTGTCCTCTGCAGTGCAGGTGGAGCACTTCTTGGGGCATCTACTCATGGTCACCTCTTCTTTGGTCCAATTGACCTTGGGATTATGCTCTTGGAGCCACATGAACTCCAGAATTATGTTTTGCCTTTCCAAGCTGGTGATGGCAAATACAACATGCTCTGCATGATTTTGATAGCAGAGAACCAGGTTGACCATGGAGCTAATTGCACTGGCTTTGTTGGGCATTCCATTGATGTTGTAGATAGGAATGGGCTTAGAAAGAGGCTGTGTAGTTAGGCCATGGCATTTGACAAACTCTGAGTCTAGGAAAAGTCCTGTTGCTCTGCTATCCAGAAGAGCCATGACTCCATAGTTTTGCTAGGTGTCTGTTGTCTTGATCTCCACATCAAGGTACAGGGAATGAACAGATAAGCCAGAGGTCTGTTGTCTTGATCTTCACATCAAGGTACAGGGAATAGGCAGACAAGCCAGAGGCTATCACATATTGTTGGGGCATTTGACGTGCCCAAGTGGGGCTGCACTGTCAGACCTTTGGAGGTGTCAGAGAGCTTAGCAGAGGCTCTGGAGTTAGTGTTTGTATGTCTGGAGGGGGGCTTCGAAGTTCTTCTATCTCAAAAAGAAGGGCATCAGAAAAGGCATTTTCATTTTATATTGACAGACAAGAGAACCTGTTAGCACCTAGCGACAGAGGCATACACCTCATCCATTGCTCAACTAAAAATCCTCCTCCAGCTCTGGAGGTGAGGTGCACATGCTGGCTTCCTCTAGAGTCAACTCTGGTGTGGTCTTGTCCAATGACAGAGCTCCAGTGGTGTCTTTTGTGGCTAAGAGCTGTAGGAGAAGTTCCTCCTGCTCCGCTATAGAGAGGTAGCATACCTCCAGGCCCAGGAGACAGTGCCACACAAAGTGCCCAGGCTTCTTGCATCTCTGGCACAACAGCAGGGCTGCATGGAGTTGTTAGGCTGCATCCACATCCATGGAGGTCCCTGGTGGTAGGGGACATGCTGTGGAGGTGGCTGGAGTGAGGGCCAGCACTGGGTGAGTAGGTGCAGAGTGGCGGAGGTTGCTGACTAGAGTAGGGCACAGCATGGAATGAGGGTGGTGGAGCTCCCTCTATATCTTCATGAGTTGCTACTGGTTCTGGGCCACCTCATACCACAATGCAATTTTTTTATCATTAGAGCAACCCTCCACTAGATTGTCAATGTATTCCACCAAAGCAGGGTGCAAGCCATCTTGGAAGGTGAGGCATAGTTGGAGGCTGTCAGAGTAGGCAGCCTGTTTGACCAGGGCTTGGAATGAGTCAATGTATTTATCCAACATATGCTTTTCTTGTCCATACTGCTCTCTGTCATGCAGCATCAGGGCTACCATCTTGGTGGGGTCTAATGGGAAAAACTCTATGCAAAAGTCCTTCTCAAAGGTGGCCCAGTCCAGAAAGCTCTCCACATCTCTGGAATAGCAGAAAACTCACAGCACATAGGTGGAGGCATGTCTGGTCTTTATGTATGACAGCACTCAGGCTATTTTCAATGCATTGGAGTCAAAAGCATCCCTGCTGAGGTAGATGTAGGTGAGGCAGGACTGTAGAAATCACTCCCTGCTGAATCAGGCACCATTGTATGTGTCTGGCAGTGCTGGACAAGGGATTTGTGGCCATAGGGTCACTAGAGCCACCAGAGTAGGTGCTGCAACAGGCAGAGCTGGTTCCGCCACTGCAGGAGGGGTGAAGTTAGGGCTTAGATGTTCTAGCTGTGCCTGAAGAGATTGGAAGATAAGATCTGTTGTCTGACAGAGGGTAGAGAGTTTGGTCATATAGTGGGTAAGAGATGATTGCATTAATTGCACCTGGGTCTCTAGGTAGAGCAGGCAAGTCCAGGCTTTGTCCTGCAGGGCTGGGGCCTCCAAGGGTGTGTCTGGGTTGGCAAGCTGAGACATAGAACTCTGTGGTATTTAATCCTGGCAGAGAAGTGATGGATAGTGGCTCAGAGGTTCCTTAAAGCTATGCAGGGCTTCCAGGCCAGTTTTAGGAGTCTTGTTCTACTGTAAGGGCAACCTCTGGGGCAGTGGATCAGAGTCATACAGCTGATCAGAGTCATGCAGCTAGCAGAGGGGAATCTGAAGTATATTAGCAGAGTAGATAACAATACAATCAGTAACTAATCACCTAGCAGAGGGGAATCCAAAGAGAACAAGTTTAAGGATCTCCGCTGCTTGGTGCAGTGCATCAGTAGGTGGTGGAGGCATGGGAACTACTATACAGGTGACTGGAGCTACTCCTAACCCTAGGGCAATGGTTGTTGAGGTAATATGAACTCTGCAGTTCTCTGGAGATCTCTGGGGTTCTAGAAAGAGCTCCAGAGATGTCGAACAAGCTGCAGAGGTGCTGGAACCAGTCACAAAGGTTGGAAATGGAAGTCCCCTAACAGTTTCTTCAGATGTGTCTAGAGTACAAGACCATGACAACACTGCAGACTTGGTTTCAAATATACTATCTCAGACAGAAGCTCATTGTGTACATGCATTGGATACTAGACTTCATATTGGTCCTCCTTATACAGTTCAAACACCAAGCTCTAGTAATGAATTCAACAATCTTTTGAGAGCATGCCAGATCACTCTTGAATGGCAGCAGAAGAAAGCCAAAGCTAAGCTTTGTAAAGAAGAAAAGGGCATCACTATCATTGCTGTTTTGTGGAGATATGATGAAAAGTCCAAGCTTGTTGAGGTAAGTTACATGCCTTTATGATGGTTTTAGAGAATTGACAGAAATGTGGTGCAGGTTTGGCCTAGCATATATATTTGTCATATATTTGACAAATTGAGGAAAACAAAAGCATGTTTAGATGAACTTTTTCAACAAGTGAAGGATGACTATCATAAGACCAATGCTGAAGCTAATGAATTGACATGGTATGTGTAGTTTTAATCAGATGAAGTTATTGTTGATTTTTAATGTATAGGGGAAACATTCAGCTTTTAGCTGTAGTGGTGCCAGCAATGACTATTCTTCATTGACTCATTTTGACTGCACCAGACCTCTCTATGAGATGTTCAAAGAATTCTGAACACAAAAGCTTACAACCAAGTCAAATATCAAGTCTTCTATCATCAAGATCCATGTGGCAATCATAGCATCAGACTCAGAGTCAGCATGGTTGAGTTTGAGCCAATTTAGAGCACTCTTGACTACATTTTGGCATACAAGCAAGAGCAAGCATTTAAATTTGTCCTCTGTAGGCTGACAAGGTCCAGTGAATAAGACAGCTAATACATCATCTATGTCATTGTGAGGCAGAGGAAGCATGTCATAGACTTTTTCAACAGGTGAATGAAAAGCAATTAAATGTGCTTTCATTTGTTTGAGACCAGATAACAACATATGTGTATAGCATAGAGACCTACAAACCTTGGCTACAAGTAGTTGCTCTACCCAGTTCAATCCCTTTGAAACATCTGGTACAGGCCCAATCCAAAAACCATTTGCTAATATAAGTTTTGGTACTTTACCCTTCAACAGAAACAATCTACATTCATAACAGACCAATTTATATGTGTGATCAATGACAGGTCTGCTCATATCCCTCACACAATCAGACAACACCTTTCTCTCAATTCTGGTAACACCCTTGACACACAATGCACCAAACAACCTCTTCAGACTTTTTAGGAGTCTCATGTCTTTCAATGGACATAAAGACTACATACTGCACACTCTGCTTCTTCAATAGACTCTGGACTGAAATCAGCATAAAACTCCCTTATAATATGCACCATCAAATCCTGAGAAAGAGGGAACAGAGAAAATGCATTGTCATTGCTAATACAAAGCATGTTGTTCTGAAGTTCAATTGGCTTTGCTCTTTTACAAGCAGCAGCCCATCTTTGAATGTCTTTTGCCTGAGTACTAAGTTCAGCTTTTAACATGGTTACCAAATCAGGACACCCTTGGCAACTATGATTTGCAAAGACCCTTGATGCATCTGTCTTGCAGAAGGTTTTTGACAGAACCATGCCATAACATTGGGCCACCATGCATATTTGTTGGACTATGAGATGCTGAGCCAAAACAGACAAAGAGAGCAGAGCATGTATATAATAAGAGGTGACAGAATAAGTAGGAATACCTACATCATTGACATGATTGATAAACTTATATATAAAACAGTCACATACATCAATGGCACTACTGTGTAAATGCAGTAAAACATCTGCATAGGAAAACATGTAACTTTTACCACCTCCAATTTGTGCACAGTGCTTGTTACACATACAAGCTTTCTTAGAAAGTGATACAGGCCTCAACAAAGTGGTGTAATCATTGCATCTGTAACAACTATGTGAAGCAAATATGGTATTAGCAAAATATTTACTAAAATGGCCAGGTAGTATTATAATGTGTTGATAAGCAACTTTGCACAAATAATGAATAGGCAGACAAGATGACAGCAGTGAGAGCAGAAGTTTGGCTTGAACATACTCAGATACATCTGGATATCCTCACAGATCCACATCAGCTAAGTGTTCAACAACTCTGAATACTGTACTTTTGTCAAAATCAGTGGCAGCTAATGTAATAAATAGCCTAATATCTAACATAGAGAGTGAGTACAACAAGGACACATCCATCTTCCCCTGTTCCACACCAGGATATATTGAATTGAGACAATATAGCTTTTCAGAGCTCATACATAGTTTAACAGCAGACAGTCTTTGTTCAACTATTATATAACAAAAGGTTAAACAAACAGAGGTGAGGTTCAGTCTTATGATGATAAAATATCTGAAGTCAGGCCATGTATCTGGAACAAAGTAACCCCTCATCAATGCTTCAGCAATAAATCCTGGAGAGCACAAATTGAAATGGACAACACACCTGGTCAAGGGAATCCCATGCATTTGCTTGCAATATATGACAGTGCAGTTGTAGCACAAAAACAAGTGCCTCATCAAATGGAGATGGACCCTAAGAATTCAGATCAGTGACTCATTGAAAAGAGTTAATAGACACAAGTGAATACATGGTATAATATGCCAGTTGAAGAAAAAGTGTAGTATATAACATATGTTGTAATGGCTAGAGCTCAAGCATTGCTCTTTATTGGAATCAGAGTATCACTCTTTAACAGGGTCAGAACAGTGCTCAGAGGAAAATAAATGCATGGCTCATGATTTCTGGAACCAACTCCTATAACATCAACTTAGCAAGCATAATGAGGTGAAGTGTGCCAAGACCAAAACCTTTGTACAAAGTCAGAATGCAAAGAAAAAAAAAATAGAGTAAGATAATACTTACAAGTTATAGGTTGTTACAGAGCATTTGATAACAGAAAGAAAGAGCTGAACCACAATATAAACTCTCAGTATTGACAGTATCATGGTGGGCAAAAGGTAATCAGAAAGATTAGAATATGTGAATATATATTACATAACATGTGCAGTGATTGCATTTTATCATGGGAAATTTAAACATTACATAAACTGCTGATGCAGCAGCAACTCTATGTAGAGTCATGTGCATATGCATTTATCATTTTGGCAAGTGTTGATGTGGCATGGAAATTATTATTAATGTGCTGCTAGAGCAATGAATTATTAATGAAGATGCATGAGACATGCTTATTAATTGCTCTTTGGCCTTTGATTCTTTCAACATCTGTTACAATGACTGTTAATCCATACCTTTAGCAATGAATCATAACTTGTCTCCTTTGTGTGTGGGTAAACCTAAGTTTGCCTCCTACTTCTGGTACACCAATATTGTTTCAAACACTCTAGATATTGTTAAATATTTTGAAAATACCTCTGTTGAAGTGGGCTTTACTATACCATTTTGTTTGAATGCTGATTGGTCCCTTAGCATCTGGCAAAGCCAGTCATACAATAGCTACTGCTGATGTGTTTTCAATTTTTTGGGATACCCTTTGAGGAGTGCCTGTTACTTGTGTAAGCAAGGACAAAGCACTCAAAGCTTTTTTCAAAGTCGTACTTGCATATCATGTATTAGATGTTCAGATGCTAGTGGATGGCACTGAGCCTTAGTAGCCTTTCACTGTAGGTCCAGTGTTGGAAAACAATTAACAGTTGTACTGTACTTGTCAAACCCATCTGTTGTTGTAATGCCTGTCCCTTATCTTTGATGTACAGCTGGTAAATCCATTAAACTTGCTTCCTACAATTCTCAGCAAATTTCAAAATAACCTCATGCAACACCTTTGCAAGGTTAACTCTAATTCAATTAAAGAAATGACTTCAAAGTCCCTATCTCCTGAATTTCCTGGCCCTTTTATGAGTTATATTCTGACCTTGCAAAGCATGTATCAAAGAAGAGTGTCCACAATACTCTCATTAACCTTACTTCAGCTGCTCTCCATCTTAGCTGCCTTTTAAAGGTGTTGTATAGTTTCATTCAGTTCTTTGTATTTATGAATCATGTTTCTTTTCTATTTTGTAGGGTAACATGTATCTGCTGTTAGACCTGGCCTCCATTGAAAGTATAATAATCAATGAGTATGTGCCATCACATTGAAGTTGCACAGTATAAAGTATTCATGTTGATTTTGTCAGAGAGAGTAGGTTGAGCAACCAACAGAAGTTGGCATATCTGCACTGTATGCATGAAGGTGTGATAGAGGGTACTGGTACTTATAGGTGCTCAATGTTCATGCACAATGCATTGTATATCACCTTTATGGTATTCCTGCTCATGCTTCTTTTGCCTCGAGAATATGGTACCCTTTCTAGAAAGGACTCTTTGCTGAAGATAGACACCTTTTTTACTTTTGCATCATTATATTTATTCTAATTTTATTTATTCACTTTTCAAATCTAACAGTTGAAATTTACTTATTTCCTTGTTTTTTTTTCTGACAGCTTTGAAAACATATTGTCACAACCTGTTCCCTGAAGCCCCGTACATTGCCCGACAAACCCCCATCCCTCTGGCACCTCCTCCAATGCTTCGTCAAACTTCTCCAGCACTCTGCGCCTACTCTGGCTAACTCCGACGCATTCTTGGCTAACTCTGACGGCCCCCTGGCCAACTCCGACATCTTCTCTGCAACCACCGGCACTTTCCCTGGACTTCCTGAGCCCCTGGGACCACTTCCCCGCCATGCCTGACCCCATTACATGTCATCAACTCGACACCCTGGCTCCCCCGACTTACCCTGGGGTATCATGACAACCTCGGAATGGACTGCGTCACAATTGATCCCATCAACATATCAATGCGGCCCACTCTCTGGTCATAACCAACACCCGTTGACTCTGTTGAGCTCCGCCAAGCCCCGCCACCATAGCTGATGTTGCTGGAGCTCTTTAGTAGTCAGTATATAAGACATAGAGTAGCTTCTTGTACTCTAGTCTTGAGATTACCTATCTACTTACCTACCTGGCCTGATGTGTTTCTGATTGTTTCTTCTCATGTTTTGTGTTCTGTGTCTCATTTTCCTTATTCTCAGTTTCCTGGTCTTATCTCATCTCTATTCCATTATTGTTTCATTATCATTCCATGTCTCCACCTGAATCTATTCTCATTCTCATCTTGTCTTCATCTCATTTTGTTTGACTCCATCTCATCTTGTTTGACTCTGTCTCATCTCATTCAACTCCATCTCATCTTGTTTGATTCTGTCTATCATGCTCAAGTCCTCTCAACCATAATGCCCTCACAAACTCTGCAATTACAATTACAAACCTCTGACACTCTTTCACCAACTCCGGACCTCACTGCATGCTCAGCTCTGAACCCTATCAATCCCTGTTGGTCTCTCATCAGAACTCCAGTTCTGCTCCCATCATTTGCATAGCCTCCGCCTCCTCTGCACCTGCAATACTCACACACAGACTTATGCCTGAACCCTGCCAAGCCCGTTCCCCATCCCTGCAACTCATCCTCTACTCCTCCAGACCACCCCGGACTTGCTTGGACCAACCTCCACCAACTATCCTCACAAGTCCCCAATGTCTGGAACACCTCTGAGTGCCCGATTGTCAGTGCAGGGAATCACATCTGCCTAGTAAGGACTCGCCCAGTGTAGCTGAGCCCCCATGGTCAGCGGAACCTGACACATATAATTGGTCTACTATGCCCTTTGATAATTCTGAAAGCAGATTAAGAACTATAGAAGGTGCTCTTTTCTATTGCATGAGGAGGTAATTTGATCAAAGAACTATCAACTACTCTGGAATCTCTCATTGCAAAGGCAAACATAATAGATTCTTCATAGTTTGATATTGTATTTGTCCCACCCTATAAACTCAAATGCATTGATTCTCTTAATTTGTTCCTGAATAAGGAGTTACTACATGATATAGATGGCATTGACATGTCATTTTTTTTACCTTTTCAACATGCCAACCCTTCACCAGTATCAAATGTGTTTGGTCTTGGGTCATATTCTCTGCCAGATAACCTGTTTCTAGTAACAAATATGTTTAGTCTCCCATTATCATATACTTGCCCTGTTCTCAATAACAGTCCTCCTAGCAATAACCTCCATTAAATCCTGTTGCCCATGTATCATGGTGTTGACATGTCATCTATGTCATCTTCTTTACACACCAACCCTTCTCTGGTATCAAATGCATTTGGTGTTGGGTTGTCTTCTCTGCAGTTCAACTTGTTTCTGGAATCAAATATGTTTGGTCTTGGTTTGTCTTCCACTTTCCCTACTATCAATCACTTGGACTTGGATCCTGTCAGCAATACTCTTGATCAAGCTCTGTTGCTCACATCTCATGTGGATGCTTCCAGTTCCTTTTGTTCTAACATAATACTCTTTAGACTTAGAGTATATCATCTTATCAACTAGGACTGCAGCCAAATGCTACCTCCTATATCAGGACCTCAACCCAGCCTTTATTTTAAGTCAAATACAGTCTTGCATATGGATACTATGATGCCTTCTGTCAACAAGTCTCATATGAATAGGTTGACCAACAATCCTTCATTGGATACAGAGATGTAGGAGGCAGATGCAGACTTTACAAGTATGGATGAACCCAGTTTGCCTGTTATGGATGGTGGTACCCCTTCACCAATAGACAACCAACAATCATCTCCTCCTTCAACCTCTAACTTCTAGAATGCCATCAAAGATTGATATGGCTCTTTTGTTGCTAACTTGACTAAGGATATTGAACCACATCCAAATAGTGCCACTACATCACTGAAAAAACCTTCCAGATTGTCTGCTTGCATTGCAGCTATGTCTGATGCTGTCAAGCCTGTCTATGACAAATCTGCTACAACATCTAAAGGTAAAAAGGGAAAAGGTAGGTGTGGCAAGACCAAATTTAAGAGCAAAGAAGCTGTATCCTCAGATAGTGTTTCAAACATTGATATAGACAATAGCAATGATGAGAGGTCAGGTGATGAGTGGGCTAGCAGGAAATCAGATAAAAAGTTCTCTCACAAATAGGTTTTTATTGACCTTACCTTTGAATCTTCCATGTATCTCAGGAATGTTGTGCTAGCACTCATGGCATTTACTATATTTACATGATATGAGCATGAACCACTACATCTTCAACATGATTGTCTTGATTTTGACAAAAGATTTGTGTTTTATGAAGATGAAAGAGTTGAGATATCTTTGCCTGAAAGTACTGGTTTCTTTGGTTATACTCCTATGTTTTATGTGCATGATTGTCATCAGACATTCCAAACATCATCTGATTGTCATTTTTATAGCTCAAGAAGAATCTATTCCAGTTCAAGCAGATGCATGCTGCTGTTGCAGCTACTGCAGCTAAGCACTCCAATTGAACACCTGTCTACACAGTCCTGACTCAGCAGGAGTATCAATCAATTTTGCCCTCAGAAATATCCTGACTCTTGTGTGTCCACTCCTGTATACTTGTTTGTGACAGTAGCCATATGGACACTGGTTTCAATAAATGCTTGTTGTTGCATATCTGTTTGCTCAACAAGATAACTCAATTTCATAGTGGATTTTTCACTTGATAGTTCTACATGTCCATTTATTGATCAATTGTTGGTTATGTCTACCTATTTCTACTTATCCCCACCTGTTGTTTACTTCACAGACTTCTCCTTGTGCACTCCAGACCATTTGAATAAGAGTACTCCCAAAGATCTTATTCACACAGTGGAATCTTCATATCTGAGAGCTTTAAGTACTCTTGGTTTGCCTGTATTTATTGAAACTTTCTCTGTGCCTCCCTTTTCCAGCAATTTAGCTGCCTAGAGCAAAGTGCAAGGTCATTGCTACTACAAGAACAATGACTTCTACCCAATATCAGACATGCATTGGAAGTTGGCTTCCACCACAAACACTCATTATTATTAGCATATTGATGCCAACAGTTTGGGACATTTGTGCTAAATGAAATTGGTGTTAAGCTTTGGTTTGTTGCATTGCTAAAAAGTGGAAACTATGATGACTTTGCTTTATAAAAACTTTTTGTTAATGATTTTTTGCTGAGAAAACCCAATGAAGGCAAATTGGATATAGATCTGCTTGTCCTCAAACCAGGAACAATGCTGTAAGCTTTTGGCATATGACCTGTTTGCTTGTTGATTGTAATACCAGAATTATGCACCCAAATATTCCTCATGCTGTCATCAGTCCCAGGCCCACCATATACTACAGTGGTCACTTTTACTGCATTACAACACTGCCCAACTCTATTGTGAGTATCTATTATTATTATATTGTGTCAGACACTATCTCCAACACCAAGCATAGCCTGGTGTCTCATGATGTTTTGATGCATCTTATCACATTTTATGTGCTTGCTCTTGTGGAGACCATAAATAAAAATAGTAAATGTTTTGCTCTTATCTTCCCTTTGGCTTGGCCTCATCTATTGATAAGACCCATTTATCACTGAGCCCCATTTTCAGCATTTCTCATTGGACAGCAGCTGATTAAATTGACATAACACAAGTTACAACATTCAGCACATGAGGCCTAGCCCCAAGGTCTGAAACAACATAGCCTTTGCATGGGATTTTTAGTGACCATAAAACTTATCAATCATGAGCCATATCACATGGAGTCTGGACTCTGGTCTAGAACAACAAGGCTAAGACCATTCTTAGTGACAATCACTAGTGATTTTCCTGGCAACAACACCATCTCCTTTATAAAAATAGACATCTTGACAGTTATGTGATTTATTACTGATTATTTTTCTTGTTAAGCTTACAAACATACTTGAATAGCATCTACACTTCAGGTATTGACATCAGACATGCTCTTTTCTTGCAATTTATTACCTTTACACATCATATTAACTTTGCTTACTTTTGACTTGGTTACCAGACTAACACCTCATATATATCATATGCACTTTGGCAGACACCATTGCTAGTGGCAACTACTATCTCATTTTTTATACTATACTTACAAACAATATAAATACTGCCTGTACATAGAAACTAAAGACAACAAACAGAGTACTGTTTCTCCCCCCCCTCTCTCAGCTTATCAGCTTAAGATTTCATTTTTGCTCTTTTGCTCATCCTCAACAACAACTTAGTGGCAGTCTTGTTGACTTTGACCTTGATTTCATGTGGTACCAATTACAGGTGCCCTTTGCATTATTATGACTTAGTAATGCTAGCAACTACAGCTAGCAACTAGTTTGTGTTTGTTCTCCCTAGTCTCTTTACTATCATCCTCCTCTTTCTCTCCAATTTCCCTTTTACTGCTTAGTTCCTCCTTCATTAGTGACCCTTTTGCCTTCAATCTTTTTCCTTTCTTTTGTTTAGCAACCTTTCATTACTGTCTAGCAACTTAGGCTAGCAATAGCAACTATTTTTACTTCTTGTCTACTTTGCACTGCATTCACTCTTGTTCTCTGGGATGGTTACTAACTCACTCTCTTTATTGACTTCATACTGCCAGCTACTCTATCTAGTAACTAGTATTAGGTCTTCTTTTTAGGTTTCCTGCATGGCACTAGGTGAAATAAGAGCACATCACCATATATCAACAGAATATGATCAGGCTCATTTGCTAGATCTGATGGGTTGCTAGCATTATTGTTTCTGTGCAGCTACTTCAAGTTGTACAGTGCTCTTTCTGGGTGGTAGTTTGTGCACAGTTAAGACATGCAAGCATTCAAAACATCTATTAAGAATTGTGTTTATGCCTGGAAGTTGATATATTGGTTTTTTTTGTCACATGCACTCAAGAGCCAGGATGGCATTATCACTGCAATTGAAGCAGTTGATGCTATATACAGTTATTTATAGCACATCAAGCCCGTGCTTTGATCCACTACAAGAATATGGCCTAACAAATCACATACATAGAGATAATGTTAGCCTTTCTTCATCTACTATGCATTTAGATGTTCAAGCAACCCTTTAAGAAGGACCTGCATGGGTCACATATAGTTGTCTTTTGCTTGGCATAAAGCTTCCAGATTTTGATGCTAGTGGTCTAACTTTTGCATGGTTGGATGAAAGGTACACAATATGCAAAGTCCCTCCCATTGATTTCCATATATTTATTGCCATGTGGTTTTGCTGACTTGTTGATCTAATCTACTTTAGCCCTCCATACCTGGATGGTCATGTGTGGAGGGATTGCAATATAGCAGATCTGAGTCTAACCCTTATAACTTCTGAAGAATGTTGACCACAGAACAATGAGCTTCTAGGTTGGGTGGTCTACATGGACAAAAAATGTGATGAGGCAGATTATTGTCCAAAAAATGGATACATCAGTGACACCCCTCCAGAATTGCCCACTCTTGCCCCAATTCACTTATGATCAATTCACATGGACTGTAGAACACAATTTGATATATTACATATAAATCTAACCTTGATGCTTATACTTTACTTGTTCACCACAGTTCTGAAATATATTACTTTGTTTGTTGCTTGTGAGTTGCCTCTATTGCTGCTGCCTTGTTTCTGCTACATTACACAATGTTGAATAAATTTTGGTTCCCACAAGTCAAACTGCTGCTACTGTAATCATGCTAATTCCCACAATCCAAGTTGCTGCTGCAGCAAGAGTTTATATGATGTTTGATTTCCCATAACCAAATGCAATTGCTGATCACACTGATTCCTACAATACAACTCATAAGCCAGACTGATTAGTCAGCACCAGTGTACTCACATATTAATAAGCAGACAAAGAATCACTTGCATTATATGCAGCAGAAGTACAAGATTCAATGGGAAAACTACAACAAATGACAGCAAAATGGATGCATGCATTGATTCAACACTTCACAATAATTATTTGCATGCCTTCCCCTTTCCCTTTGCAAGTTTACCAGCTAAGACACCTTCAACAGGAAAATCACCAATTGAAATGGGTTCACTAAGACCCACAACATAAGTTGGGTCATGAAGAAGGATCACAAAAAGAATGTTGAGGGTGAGAAACCTAAAGATAATGTATTAAGCATACAATTAAAAACAAAAGCAAGCTGTGCACTTGTGCCCACCAGCTTCATACAAGTCAACAGTAAATTCAATGGTGACAACTGACTTCTCAGGCAACTCAGCATTATTTTTCTTGTATGCTTGCCAGCTAGGAAAAACATCAAAATTGGCAGGCTGAAAATGGAAAGGTCTTCCAGTCTCACTATAACCATCATAAACAGGGACTAGAAACAAACAATCAAATCAATATCAATAGAAAGAGCAGGTTATAGCAATACCTTGCTGATCAAATTCAACAACTGGCTTATAAACTTCTGATGTGCTAGCAAAAGCAAACATGGGGGCATCAACCTCCATGAAGATATAGATTTATTAAGAGCAGCAGAGGTAGAGGCTTGCTTGTGTGGTGATGCATAGCTGCTATCTACAAGAACATACATTGGTTGCACAAGTGAGAATGTGATTTATGTACCATTGTTATACTTGGGCATCTTACCCTTACTCCTCATCACAAATGCAACACCCTGACTAGAAACAGCACCACAAACACTATCAACCAAGTTCATAGATTTACAGATAACAGCAAATTGGTGCAGAGACTCTTGGTGGAACTCATACATCTCAATGCAATGCTGTCAATACTTGTCAGCAAGACCTCCCACAGCAACAGAACTATGAAACAAATGCAATGCAGAGATGATGCTGGACAACAAGCAAATACAAAAAGGTCTGAAAAGGTTGTGGAGGGCAAGTCATTTGGTGTTGGTACAGTATAGTTCAGCAGGATCTATCTTAGGTAAATGCACATAAAAACCATGATGAACAAACAAGAGACTATGAGACAAAGAACTGCAACACATCAGGTTTGAGAGCCAAACAAACATGCCAAAACATGAACTTACATCCAATTATCTGAAGACATATTCTGTGCAACCATACTAATATGACAATAACAAAGTTTTCCATCACTGTTAAACTTGTCAAACCCAAAAGACTGTATTTTGAACTGCTTTTTGAATATGGCCAAGACAAGATTAATCAAGAAAGCAAAAAGCAAACAGCAGGCAATAATAACATATGGCAAATGTGGCAGCCCTCTGTAGATAAGCATTATGAAATCCTCTTGGAAATGGGCCTGCATGATAGCATCTTCAACCAACTCATCAGTTGGGTCAGTAGATCTGTCAACACTGAACAAACATATGATAGAGTCAGAATATACAACAGAAGGAAACATTCCACTTACTTATCAGAATCAGAAACATTTGCAGATGTGCAGGCAGCATTGGTAGGAGAGGAGTTTGTGGCAATAGATATAGATAGGAAGGAACACAAATGATTCTCAGAGAATACATTATCAATGGAAGCATCATTCTCAACAATGAAGTCTGACAAGTTGATGCTCAGATCATTCCCAACCTGATCCAAGTCTGAATTGTCATCCATAGCAGCCTCAACACTGACAAAGGAAGATGCCAAGCCAGCAGCAGGGCCAGGTTGATTGGCTCCATCTTCAATCTTATCTTCAGCAACTCAAAAATACCTGGAAAATGGACATTTGCAGATGCTGAAAGGATGCTCAATATAATAATTATGCATCAGAATAAATAGACAAGGGACTAAATTAGAGACAATAGGCAACTTGTTGTCCAAATCTGAGGAAATTATCAAGAGACTGCCCAGTGAAGCAAGCATGCCATTAGACTCAGCATCATGCACAGGCTCAGCCTTTACAGGAGGATGAATGTGCATGAGCATAGACAGCTTTTTAAGTGTGTAGGTAGTGTGAACTCAAGAGCTTTTTGGCTTAGGGTTTAGTTATGATTACATTATAAGAAGATAAAAAAAAAGAATGAAATATAAGATAAAAAAAACTTACACAGAATGCCCCACAATAGTTAAATCTGAATTGCTGGCACTCAAACCAGCCAAGCCCAACTACATTTTCAGCCATAAGTTAATGTAAAGATGTAAAAGCAAGGGCAGGGAAATAACATACAGAACAGGCATGTTGACCACAGCAGGTGCAGCAGTCCTTGTTTTTTTTGGCAAAGGAGTGGTAGGCAAACTCTTGATACTAATGTGCACAAATGAGCAAATATGTAAAGATATCTTCAATGCAGGTAAAAAAACCCATCATGGGCAAGAGAAGCTTTTTGCTTCATGAGGGAACCATCTACACTGCAAAAAATATCAGCAGCACAAGGCATACAGGATGCAAACAGTTCATATAACAAGTCAGAAGATTCAGCTGGAGTCAATGGATCATTGACAGATAGACTAGGAGAATCTGAGACACTATCAAATATGTTAAATAGTACAACAAAAATTGGGAGTAGTCAGACCACAGAAAACATTAAATATAAAAATAGTAAAGAAGGCAAATGCATATTTGTAGTTAGTCCTCACTCCTGAGTGAGCATGGTAAGAGTTACAGATACAAAGTCATCAGAACAAATGCATGCACAGAGACTTCAACTGCTATGCAATAGACTACACCTTTGAGGCACCAGCTTTGGATTGTTTGCAGGGAGGCATACTAAGATGGTCACAAGAAGTGTGAAGAGAAGGTTAAATTGCTAGCTGACCTTATATACACTGTGGATATAATAATATAATGCTACAAAGGAACATGAGAAAAAGTAACAGTCAGTGGAAGTAAAGAACAGCACTCATATAGATGCCAAGAGCAACAGATTAACAGAAGCTGATTTATGAGCACAGTGATCCACAGAATTGACAAAGGCACCTTAATTCAATGTTAAGCAAAATGACAATACTAGCAAAAGGAACACTTACAAAAGAGACCATGGTGCACATGCATTGAGGTCAAGGCCAGAAGCATGTACATGGATAAACACTATATTGAATGCACCTAACAATGAATGAATGTGTCACAAAATGATATGATCAGCAGTAACATGAAGATTAATGAAGATCTGTCAAGATAAGCAAACACTGCAGATACATTTCCAACTATGTGTATGGACAGGCAGGACACTAAGACATGGGCATATACCCATACAAGCACTGAGAATTTGTACATGTGTCTAAATAAACCATAAAATTATGTGCACATAGACACCTGTCTGTCAATGTCATTCAACATCCTGCAAGACATGGCATTGGTGAATGATCAAGAAAGAGCAAGTGAGCATTTAGTTCTATAGGCTTGGTATCTGGTGAGGGCTCATATCAAGACATGGATTGGAAATTGCATTGGAGCAAGAAATTAACAATTCTGAAGACAATGAGATAATCCTTACAAATATTGCTAATGTGAGTACAATCAAGCAAACAAACTCCATGACATACTGAAAGAGTGCAGGACCCTTCATGGGCAGAGGCAGTAAGAGTAAGAGAGATTGCAAGCCCTCATATATGGAAATTAGTTTACATCCATGAGGATGGAGAAACATCAGACAAGGAGCTCATATTCACCATATACAGTGTGATAAGCAACAAGAATTTCCTTCTACTCAAGAAGGACACATACATGAGGTAGGCCAAGAACATGCAGTTACAAATGAACAAAACTAATAGTCAGGATGAGTGACTATAGATGCATCAAATGCATGAAACAATTGGTCAAGCTTGATGGACTTGGAACCCAGCATTTTGAAGATGCCATAAAAGGTGCCAGAATGATATGTGACTACTTTGACCATGAATTCCTGGAAGGTTGTCTTAAACAATGGCAGGATGCATATGTAGGCCAAGAAGAAAAACACATAGACATTACAAACCATATATTTACACCCACATCAGAAGCTGCATTGAACAAAGTCCATCATCCATTGAACCAAGACTTGGACCCTTACAGGCTTGCAGAGAAGATAATCCCAAAATGTTTTATGATCACAGAGGACAACATCATACAGTTCACCTGAATAAAGACAGGAGATGATGGCAAGAGAACATAAGCATTATTAACAATGAGTATACAAAGACCTGATAGTATGTTCAAGGTACAAATCTTGCAAACGAGAAATATTCAGGACTGGAGACATAGTGGCTATGCAGCTATCATTTCAGGTCATTAACCTAAGCAAAGGCAAAGTGAAAATGCTGCTAGTGTTGAGTTCAATTACACTAATTAATGAGAGCTTCCAAAGAGTAGGTTCAGCTTATTATAAGCATGACATGTGAAATGACTTATGCAACAAACCAACACTCCATCAATTGAAGGAATGCAAGGTGGGAGGAAACTCAAGAGGAAGCTCAGAGAAAGAGTTGGCTGTGCACCAAACAAGATGGAGGTTGATTTGGCTCAAAGACAATAAGAGTGGGATTTCATAAGAACTCTCTGTTTTCAACCCTTGTTAAGTGAGTACCCTTCTGCATGGTGATACCAGAATAGCATGTGGTATGCAAACATTTCATGCCATTACATATATAAGTACAATAATCATGATATCTCATAGCCCTGAGAATAATAATTCTAGTATTCCATCTATCTTTATGGAAGGCAAACACAATTATAGTTTATGTGCAATATCAACCTGATCATGATTACAAAGCAGCTGGTGCTGCAATATATCACAAAGCATGGCATGTGACTTTGGCTTTGCTAGGACTTGATGTAAATGCAGGTTCCAGGTAAGGAGCATTTTTGGTGAGACTGATGGCTGAACTCAGTTTGGTGTCATTAATTGGTGGATGCTGAGTCAAGAGCAGTAGGGCCTGATAGTTTCACTTTGGGGTTTTTTCCATTCATGCAATGAGTTTCTCTCATGCAATGGTTCTTGCACTGGAACACTGACAGTTTATGGACTCATAGTTTTAGTTGGATATTATGAAGTACAAAGCTGTTGCTACACCTGTATCATGTTTCTGTAAAGATATATGCAAGAATAAAAAAAATAGTTGGTGAGGAGGTAATCATCAGAGACAATTCATATGAGTAACAAAAAGGTTTGAAGACAAGGACCAGCTATATGGTTGAGCTCATCACATCATGTGTGTAACAAAAAGGTAACCAGAAGGGAGCAAAATTTGAAAACAAGGACTGGATATATGGTTGAGCTCACATCATGTGTTTAACAAAAAGGTAACCAGAAGGGAGCAAAATTTGAAGACAAGGACTGGCTATATGGTTGAGTTTACATCACATGTGTAACAAAAAAGTAACTGGAAGGGAGCAATATTTGAAGACAAGGACCAGCTATAATGCTGACTATACATCATGTGAAAGTCACATGGGAACAAAATTTGAAGACAAAATTTGGCACAAGTAAAGCCTCAGCTACTTCATAGACCTCAGAATGAATAATATCTTGTTTCTTTCAGGGAATTGCAAGACTGTAAGTTCACTGCCTTTGATGTAGTACTTGAGTGATTTGAAGGGGTGGTGGTTCTATCATGGTTCTCAAGCACCTCTTAATTTTGAGATACTGGATGATCAATTTGTCTTTGATGAAGTGACATATATGGGCTATTTATTGACTATATTACCTACTAGACAATTTGAGTGTTATATCAGGCAGTACAGTCAATATCATATATTAGAACCTTGTAACTACAAGCCAGGCTTAATATATTCCAGCTTGTAATGACAAGTATCATGTGCCTAGCAATTTTTGGCCAAATATTTCACCAATTGGGAGAATTGAACCTGTGACCACAATCCTAAAAATTAGTACAACAATAACCAGTTGACCAAGGAACTTTGATTATAATGGAAATACATTGCAATGAGAAGAGCCAGCTCCTCTTCAAAATATCCCTGTCACCCCTAAGCATATTAACAAAACCTTAACAGAACCTTAACAGAACCTAACAAAACCTTTAACTACCTAACCAGAACTCTAACTGAACTCTAACCAGGCTACTCATGTACTCAACAGGCAGGCCTTGTAGGTACATATGCCTGATGTGTTAAGACTTATTACTCAGTGATGTGAAATTGCAGTATTTGGTTTTGTTTGTCCTTAGAGACTGAACCAAACAACCACAAATCAGCAAGTTTGAGGGCTCATAGTACACTCAAATTCACACCACCTTTACAATTGAAAGTAATTTGATTTAAGTATAAGTTGAAACTGAAGTTCAAACAAACACAAGGTTCAAGTATCAAGTAAAACCTTTATTGAAGCTTAATTCATGTTGTAGACCTTGGTAATCCACTCCCTGGGGACTCCAAGTTGCATGCCAAATATTGCTTATCAACCTTGAAATCCCCCCTCCCCTTTATACCACCCTCACATGCATAGACCATAGTGCCCCATGCATGTTTTTGTCATTATTCCAGCTGTTCAGTGTCCAATGCTGACAATTTTCTAGGTTCTATGTGCTTGGCACCAATGCGGCCTCCATTCCCTCACTTGTTTTCCATCTTTTATTCTTCCCTGTTTCTCCACTAACCTCCTTCTCTTCTGTAGAATCCATTGACATGGTCATTCATGTGCAAGTTCAAGGGAGGTAGGGGATTTTGTCAAGCAGGGAGGGCAGTGCAACCAGCTTGGTGTCAATTAAGCAGTAACTGGCCCAAGCTGACACTGCCACCCATTAAGCAAACCTTGGCTGTCAGCAACAATTGATTTTGATCATTGACATGTTGAGGCCTCATTGCTTTCTTCTTTGCTTGTGCTGCTGGCATCTGTGCATTGGGAATTTTGTTGATATTCAAACTATGGTAAGTACTTCCTTTTGGCCTACAGTTTTGGGCTTGATTATGCTTACAGTTTTTAGCACAATTGTGTATGTATTAAGGTAAACACTTTTTCTCTGTATTGTTGGCCTTTCCTTCTTTGTAAAAGGTAAATGCCATTGTAATACCTCCCCAACACTTTACTGACTGCCCTCAGTCAGCATGTCTTAGTGTAGTTCAATCAAAAACTTTCTGCCCCACCTTCTGCCTCAAATTTTTGAGTATACATTTTGAAAAAAAAAAATTTTCTTCTATGTCTCAGTTGCTCTGCCTTGCAAATTTCAACTTTGATCTTGTTTCTCTGGCCTTATAAGACTATCCTCTTGTGTTCCTTTCCCCATCCTCATGCCTCCCACTTCTCCTTTCTGCAAGCTGCCCACTGCACCTCATGCAGCTGCTGCTTTGCCAACTGCACCTTCAGAGCTTCCCAACCATGTCACATTGTTTAATTTCCCAGTCAAATGCTCTGCAAGTGATGTCATAGTGGTGGTACTTCACTACCCTGCTCTTGCTAGCACTTTTCTGGGCTGTATTTCTGCTGCCAAAGTTCTCCTGCTTGGTGCAGCTGACCATACATGCTTTACTAGCACAGTAAACCTGGTGAGCCTTCTTACTTTCTTTCTCTTCCATTCTTGCACTTGCTTACTCTTTTTCACAGACTTTTGCTGACCAGGCAGACTTCCCCTGGATTGCTGAGCAGCAGGGCTTGTTTGACACCCTTTCCTCCCTTATCAAGTCAAATATTTTGGACCAGTCTGTTGGTAAAAATTCTGCCCCCACTAAATCATTCTTTACTTTTGCTGACACCATCATCACTATTGAAGGCTGTCATTGTGATGCTTGCCAAAAGGAGCTCCAAGAAGTAAGCTTCTTTCTTTTCTCCTTTCTTGCTTTGCTTACTTCTTGCTGGGCTTTTGACAGCTTTGCCATCATGTTAAGGATACCAATGTCAGAATGATAGGTCTGTTGGCCCCTCATACTTACAAGCACTAAGCTAATGTAAGTCACAGCTTCTAAACTTGATCTACTGGCTCATTGTCTAGATGACTTAACCATTTCTCATACCCCCATCCAGGCTGATCCTGAGGGCAAGCCTCGTGCCAAGAAGATTAAGGTACTCCCTTTAGCCAGTACATTCTCTCAAACCTTCTTATATTAAACTCTTGTTTATTCCTTTTACTTTAGCAAGCCACAAGGTGAGCAGTGAAGCTGCATTGGCTTTGCTTTCCCAAGTTAATGCAGCCCTTGATGCCATAGCCCTTGCCAAGGATGACACTTCTGTTTCTCATGCTAACTTACAAAAGCATTGTGATGCTATCAATCTGGCTGCCCAACAACAGCTTTATGCCCTTGACCTCTCACTCCAGACATTCAAGCTTATTTCAGCTTGCCTTCAATGTCTCGACAGAGTCCTGGGCCCTTTTAAAGTGGATCAGACCAGCAATCTCTTTACCAAGCTTCAGGTTTCTCCCAAGGTATGTCCAATCATGCTTCTCACCATTTTAATCTTTCCCTGACTACAACCTGAGGCTGCTGACTCTGACTCTGATATTGAGCTCTCAGATCCCCCCCAGAATGTTCACAGTAGCACCGCCACCTCCATATAAAAGACCCCCCCACTGTAGGCACTTTCATTGCCTCTGTATGTGGTAGATATATATAAAATCCCCTTTCCTTTACTGTTGTGTACCCCAATATAATGTCCTTTGTCTGAATTCCTGTGTGAACTCTAAGTTTATTCTATTTAAAGTTCCATCTCAAGATTTGTTCATTTCCCTGACCTTCCAGCTTGGCTTCTTAACTCTCTTTGCTAGCTGGGGTTCTTCCTGTTCTGATTATTCTTCTGACATTATCCCCAGCTCTGAATTCAAAGGTTCATGAAGTCTTACTGAACCAAAGGTTATATCCTGGTCCTCTAGTTCAGTTGCCTTCCACTGTTCCTTCTATAATTCTTTCAGTTTAGCAGGTGTAATATCAATCCATTCTTCAATTCCCCCTAGTAGACTGAGTTGCTTTCTAGCACAATAAAGTACAACTCTAACAGCTGCAACTCTTTCCTGCCAAACCATACCATCCATTTCTGCTACCACATAGTTTCCTCCCTGAGTCCTCATAAGGGCTATCATAGGTCCATGAAACCATGGGAGCATCTTTGCACTAAGCAAACTCTCAGTTATCATATTCTTCACTAGATCCAAGTCTAATGGTTTAAATTTGAAGTCCTTGATAGAGTACTTATATTTCTCTGCAAACTTCAGTGCCTATTTGAGCTTGTCCTTTCCTACTCATTCTTGCATTTCCTCTACATGCTGAGAATGTTTTGCCAGAGCCTGAGCCCAATATCCAATCGATTCTTCTGTAGATAGAGGGCCTTCTAGTAGTTCTACTAACCAGGTGGCCTCTGCCAAATCTAATAGTATGATGAGATGGGCCCCTGTAACCCTGAAGTATGGTGAATACCCAAATCATTTGCATATAATAATGCAGTCACTCCACATTACATGAAAGAAGAACCAAAACCATTTAGTGCAATCTTCACAAGCCTTGAATAGAGCTTGCCAGACATCCCAGTGTGGCCTTCCAATTCTTCCATTAGCTGGAGAGTTGTAAGGTGAAATGGTTATGCCTCTGATCCCATACTTCTTTTCTAACCAAGCTGTAACTTGTTTGAATTGGCCTGCATTATCTGTGATAATTTCTGCAATACATCCCCAACAACAGATTACATTTTCAAACAACCATTGTCCAATGGTTTTATGATTCTCCTTTTTCAAAGGCCTCCCTTCCATCTATGAAGACAAAGCACATTGCTCATGAACTATGTATTTACACCCATTTGAGGCTGGTTTCATGTGCATTATATCAATATAAATGGTTTGAAATATGGAAGGTGTATAGGTGACTGTAGGTTCTCTGTTCACCACTGTCTTCTGACAAATTTGACAATTATGACAAGTCCCCACATACCATTGTACATCACTATCCAATCCAGGCCACCAGAACCTTTCTTGAATCAACATCTTGGTTGCATAAGCACCTCAATGTCCTAAAGCATCATGTGCAGATTTGAGCATAAACATACAACAGTCTATATTGACTACTAGCCTATGCTTTGCCCCATTGCTATGCTTATACAACCATCCTTTCTGGTCAAAGAAGAATTGCCTAGCAAACTTCTTAAACTTTTCTGGCTCACATCCTGGTAGACTAGTAGGTTCAGTGCCAGGACTCCATAGCCAAGTTTTAACAAATAGTAACAAATTATCCCAGTCTTCTCCCTCACTCCCCTTTTGATGTGCCATATATATCTGTGTGTCTTTCCTACTCTCTTCTTCACTTTCTGCAGGCAATAAAGGCATGGTCAGAGACAAGACTGCTACTGGATCCAGCTTATCAGCTTGTAGCTTTTCTCTTATAGCCTCCCTAAGGGTTTGTTCCTGCCAATGGGCTTGGTGCAATTCCTGAGTGAAATCTGACACTTTTTGAGCTACTCCACATAAATATTCTTCTCTAGTGTCAATCTCAGTCTCAAACTCCCAGAGCTCTAAAGGCTCCTTCTTTTGCCATCCTAGAACACTATTATCTCTATCAGGGTACTCAAACTTCATGGACTTTGGTTCATCCACTAGTTCTGGATTGAATGATTGATTACTCTTCATTCCCTAGCTGTTTTATCCTTCTGAATAGACCATCTACACTGAAAGTCTTTCCAGGAACATGCCTCAAGGTAAAATGATAAAGCAACACATCTTTTATCCACTTCATGATAGTAGCATTGGGTCCTACTCCTGGGTTACTTTTTTTTAAAAAAAAAAACCTTTATTTTATTATGTGTCTGGGGCACTTGGCACCCATGTTGCATGGTACTACAAACAGGATGAGGCATTTATGAGGGCCACAGAATTCCCACCCCCCCACATACATGGAGAATGAGTGGGCTGGCATATCCAATGCCATTTAGACTATGCTCCTCTGTTAAACCCTGAGATAGCCTATGTCATTGTAGGGCTGCTATGGTGGTGCTTTCAACAGATGCTCAACAAGAGAGCTGGAGAGGGGACAAGCAGCAGGGCTATGGTCTGTACCTAAGCTAAAGAGGTTAGTAGCTTGGCCAGCCTACAGCCTTGTGCCAATGTATATAAAGGAGAAAATAAATGAGATGTGAGAGCCAGGGTGGTGATCCGGTTGTGTTTGGCCAGAGATGAGTATGTGTTAAGGCTGAGCATTTAAGCATATGAGGTCAGATCCTACAAGGATGTTTGCATTGCAGTTGGGTGGCAGGAATCCATGGGGCTGCATTTGGGAAGCATTTGGTGGCTTTGATGTACCTGAAAAGATGCTTGAAGCCAAGAGAGGATGTTTGTGTTGTGGTTGGGTGGTGGGGATCTGTGGGGCTGCATTCTGGAAGCATTTTGTGGCTTCAATGTACCTGAAAAGATGCTTAAGGCCAATGTGCAATGAGAGAAGAGTGTGGAGTGACTCAGCTTTTCATTTCAGGGGGCACTTGAAATAGATGTGTTATTCATAGTTATATTGCAGGCATTTGAACAAGAAGTGACAGGTGGATTCAACAGTGAGACTGCAGCAGTGGTAGCATAATGGGGATTCCACTCGTCTAATATGGAAGAAGTGGAGGTTCAGGGGGAGGTGGCCCATGCATAGCTGCATTAGTATTGCTAAGCAGCAGTGGTTGAGGTCTGCTACAAGCCATAAGTAGTTTCTAGATGGGAGATCTTTGTCAAGAATGTGGATTGCCAGAGCATGGGCCAACTTCCTTTAGTGACTCTTCCAAGAGGCCTGAATAGGAACTAAGTCTGCCTGCCACATTGCTAGAATGCTTTTTGGGAGTGGTTTTATGCAAATGTACCTCAGGAGTTGGGCTGAAGAGCTTGAGAAGCCTTCTGCAGCTTCCTTGGCAAGCCTGTTGGCGTGTTCATTGAGAGCAAAATCCATATGTCCTGGTGCCCAATGTACCTAGAGCCTGATGACCCCACAGGAGGGTGGGGACCATCAAGGCACTGAGCTCAGTGTAGAGCATCTGCTTGTATAGTAGGACAGGCACCACTGCTTCCTGTGAAGGGACTCTGCTGCTGAGTGCACTCTGTCAAGGAGGTAGTGGGCTGGGTGAGGGTGCTAGTTGCTGAGCACTCTGATGGTGGCCTGGGTGTTACTACAAATGATGGTTAGCCCTGGGAGGCAACAATTAAGGGAGCTTAGCAGGTGCAGGCCCAGCATAAAACCAATGATCTCAGCCTCATAGACTATGTGCTCAGTAGCTGAGCTGAGGTGGTACTTCAGGGAAGACACCTCCTCACCATCTATGTAGAGGGCAGCTGCCATGCCAATCCTGCCCTTGTATCCTGAACTGTTGCAATAGATGGCCATTATTGCTTGGTCATGAGCAAAGGTGACTGCTTAAAGTGCTTTGGGCTTAGATGGTGCAATGTGCAGGGAGAAGGTGGGCCTATAGCTTGGGTGCCATTGGAAGGGCTAGATGGTTTCCATCGTTTGAGGCTCAATGCCTGTGAACTGGAAGAGGTAGTGGAGGGAGGACTAGTGCCTGCACATGAAATGGGTTGCCACTCTCCACACCAGTTTGAAAAGTGGGTGGGTGGAGAATAGGAAGGCAAGATGGATAGCTGCTCTGGTTAGTACTTTCCAGAATAAAAGATCAATAGGAAGAAGATTGATGTGAACCTCCATGACATCACCAGCGGTGGTGCTGAGGGCTCTGGTAATGACCTTGGAGGCCTGCCACTGGGCCATGGAGAGCTGCTTGGTGACTGCTACAGAACCAGTGTATGCAAGTCCCTTCACCAGGCTTCTGACTCTCATGTACCACATATCTGCTACATACATGAAGGCAGGAACTGCTATCGTATTGTAGAGTTGTCTGACACAGTGAGGGGGCATGCCTCCTGAGATCCTGGAGAACCTCAAAACCTGGAAGGCCCACCAGGTAGCACTGGCCATTACCTTCTGAGTGTGAGCAGCCCACTGAAGCTTGAGGTCAAACATTACCCCAAGATACTTCTATGTGTGTACTGTCTAAACAATTTGTACCATCATGGAGCCATCTGCATTAGTGTGATGCAGTGACAGGTCAGCAAGAGTAGCATCATGATGGGAGCAAGGAAAATTCATGAGAACTAGTTTGCTAAGTTTAAAAGGGGAGTTGTGGAACTCGGACCAGTTGAATGTGCCATCAGCATGTTCAACCATATCCCTGATCATGGCATGCATCTCCATCAGAGACTTAGCCACTACAAGCATTATGGCATCATCAACAAAGCCAAAGGAGGATTTGACTGCCTAGGCAGGGTCTGCTATGGAGATCAGTGGAGCATTATAGAAGGCATAAAAGAGCATTGAAAGTGGGCACTCCTGCATGGTGCCATTGGTAATTGGAAACCATGCAGAGGTGAAGTCATTGAACTTAAGACATGTGTGGCAGTTTGAGAGCATGTGGCCATCTAACCAGACATAGCATTGGGGAACATGCCATTCCTGCATGTTATGCAGGTGTTTGTAGATGGTTTTGGGAAAGGCCCCTTGAACATCAAGGAACAGGGTGGCAGTAACCTTGCCTGAGCCACGTGTCCTTAACCCTCTGGGTCACCAGATGCATAGCATCAGAGGTGTTGCAGCCTGGACAGCCTCCAAACTAGCTTGCTGGGAGCAGACCATGCTTCTCTGCTAGGTGGAAGAGATCAGCCACCACAAGGACAGAGAGGAGCTTACTCAGCATGTTGAGTAGCCCAATGGGCTTATAGGCCTTTGCAACATTGTATGCTGGTTTTCTTGGCTTGCAGAGAATGAGTGTGGTTGACTTGAGCCAGAATGGATGGTAGACATTGAGCTTGAGGACTGCTCTAAAAATGTGGAAGAAGTAGTCAATCAGTGTGTCCATGCAATGTTTTAGAACAATGTTTGAAATGCCATCAGGCCTCGGGGCTTTAAACAGGGGTAGGCCTGCAATAGCCACCATGATGCATTCTTTGGAGAAGGGTTTGGCATCTGGTAGAGGCCAAGGATACGCCAATGAGGGTGTGGAGAGGGAGAGAGGGGGGGGGAAAGAATGACTCAGTCAACACTGTGGCTTTGTTGACATTGGTGGATGCCATAATGGGGGTTCCATTTAACATAGTTCTGAGATCCAGTACCCTGTTGCACAAGAGATCCATTGGTTTGCGGGTCACATACTTGTTGGCAGTGTAGATCTGCCTGGCATTCATTGATTTCAACTAGTTATGCCAGTGAGAGTCTTTAGCTGACCAGATTTTGTCTGCCATTGCATGTGATAGGCAGGTGGCTTCAGCCTTAAATGGGTGGTCTGAGATGTCACAGAACCTGTAGGCAATGTTGTTAGTGTGATGCCTCTAGGCCTTAAGCTGTGTGAGGTTGTCATTCCACCAATGCTTGATATGGGAGCATGGAGTCTGAATAGGAATGATACTGGCATCATCAGCAACTGCCTGATTGGCTGCAATCAGGAGAGAGACTTTAGAAAGAAATTCCTCCTCTAACATAATATCTGGAAGGGGGATCTGGGTGGCAAGGCACTCCTTTAGAGCAGAGTTGAACTTAGTTCAGTCAACAGACCAAAATTCCTTGGTAGGAGGAGAGGAGGAATGAGGTAAGGGGAGCTCTATAACCATAATAATGGGGAGGTGATCAGTGATGGAAGAGTGGAGGGCAGGGACAACATCACAGGAGATGATTGAGTCTACCATGGCATATGAGTGCTAGACATTGTCTGGGCATATCCATCTGCTCCCAATGGTCTGAAGAGTTGGGAGACCCAACAGGAGAGCCAACTCCATCCCATAGTCAGAGAGGAGATCCAGGAGGGGCTGGATGAGCTCAGTGCTGCTGTTGAGTCAATGGTTGTCAACCAACTCCCACATGGGATGGTGCCTGTTGAAGTCACCAACCCACAGCATGTGGTCAGCCATGAAGGGGCAATGCAGTGTGAAGGGAAGTAGAGAGGAAAGAGAAAAGAGAGAGGAGAGATTCACTGTACTTGCAGTCATTGTAGACATTGAATACAGCAAGGTGGCCAGCATTGCCAGAGAAGCAAACAGCTATGATATCTATGGAGGCAATGGTCAGTGGAGTGTAGGTATCTGTGGAAATATTAGTGCTGATCAGGAGGATTGAACAAGAGCACATGGAACTGTCTCTCCTGTAGTCACACAGGTAGATGACTCGCTAGAAGAGAGAGGCCTTTGTGTTGCCCAGGCAGTCTAGGAAGGGCTCCTGGATGGTGAGCATCTCCCAGTCCTCAGAGCAGGCTGCATTAATCATGGCTGCCTGAACAGTGTCCAATTTGCACACATTTTGTTGCTAGATGCAAAGGGTACTCAGGGCTTTAGATGAGCAACTAATCATTGTTTAGAGGATGTACACATGGCTGGCACTTGTCTCTCTTTCTGAGTCCCTGGTTGTGAGGTGAACCCAAATTCCCCAAAGTTGCCCAACCAGCTGGGGGCCTAACTGTTTGCAGGCATTTTCCTGGTTGAGGGTTCTGCCATAGCCAGTGCAGGAGCAGATGACACTGGGGGGGTGAGAGGTGGACTCCTCAATGCTGTTAGTGCTGAGGATGCCTGGGTTGGTGTGGGCTTCTTTGGCAGGGCTGTTGCCCATGTCCTTGGGTTGTCAGTTAGGAAATATGGCATATCGTTCTTAGGGAAGCAAGAATCAAAGTCAATGCAGTGTCTGAGGAAGATAGGGCAGCTGCAATCTAAGCTTGCATGGGCAGAGTCTAGACTGCAGCTGATGCACCTGGAGGAATGTGCATTATATGATGCAACTGCATGGCTTGTGCTTGTATATTTGGTGGCACATGCACCTGGTTCTTTGCAGTTGATGCAGAAGTGGCTGTATTTCTGGCAGTTGTTGCATCTTATGGGCTTGCATGTGTCCTTGTGGATAGCCACCTGGCAACTGCCAACAAAAACCCAGCCTTGGATCATTGTGTTGGCCATGTCCAGGTCCCTGCAGGTGATCTTGAGAGATGCAACAGTTTGCTTGAGGGAGTGGCAGTCAGGATGTTTGAGCCACATGACAGCTGCAATAGAGTCAGGGGGCAGGCTATTCTTGACTTCATTAACTCAGAGAGAAGTAGGGTCATCTGAGTCAATAGATCCCATGCATGGTACAAAATGTGTGATGACATTGTAGGCCTTGTCAATGACTTTGACCAAAGTTCCAAATAGCTTGGAGAGGCAGACAGCCTGGTTTGAGGCAAGTAGATGGAACCTGGATGCAGAGTCAGCAGTATTGAACTTGGTAAGAAACACACCACAGCTAATGAGTTTCAATCTGATAATGAGGGTCCCTAGGGCATCAGGGCTAACTTTACCCTCCTCCACCAACCACAACTCTGAGGCTTTGGTCTAAGCCACCTTCAGAGAGACGTTGAGCAGGTCATGGAGACTAGCAACTCTGGTAGCTGACAGATCTGCCAGTGCACTGCTCATGCTGGAGTTGAATTGAATGAGAATGGTGTGTGCATCACATAGAATACACTGCTGAACCTGCATCATGTCAGCTTGTACCGTGCCAATGGTCAGGGGTGATTGTGGATTGGTGGATGGGGGTAGGAGGCCTGAGGCAGCTTTTGCAACTGAGGCCCAGGAGGGCCCCATGTTGGGGAGGGAGAGGGGCCTGGTCGCAAGCTTGGATGCCACTGCACCCAGCAATGTGGAAACCCCTTCCAGAATTGCCAATGAGGCCTTGAGCGCTAAGGTAGACTCAGCATGCTTGGTGTTGCTGGCCACCAGAAAGTCCACTGTAGCACTAAGCTTCTTAACAATATTACCTATCCATTCCAGAGTCTTACCAGCTACTGTGTTGGCTAGAATGTCCAAGATGTGGTCTGTAATGTTGGCATCAAGCAGGAAGGCAGTGGCTAGGGCAACAAGTTTAAGGTCTGGTGTCTCGGGCACAAGAGCGGCAGTGACCAGGATGTTCACCAATTTCGAGCAATCATATGGCTCAGCTGCCAGTATCCAACCTTTGGTCTCCAGCCATTTGTATGTGTCTTGGGCCAATTTAATCAGGCCAGATTCAATTGCCATCAGTGTTTTGAGGTCAGAGTGGGTTGGGAGAGTATGGGAGTGATCTGAGGTCCCACTGTGGGTGGGACTGCCAGTGGATAGTCTGGACAATGGTTTCAATATTGGGTTCATTACTGGACTTGAGTGGGGTTGGGGTGGGGAAGGGAGAGAGTGAGAGAGTAAGTCCAGAAGGTCTAGGAATCCCCTGGCTGGTGAATATGTAGGAAATAACACTGTCTACAACCTAAGACTACCAGGACCCTAAAAGAGGTGATGGAGGTACCAGATCAAGGAGCATCCCCTGGGTTACTCAACATCCCTTTCAAATACTTGGCATCAGTTTCTACCACCAACTTTCTACAGCCAACCAGCCAATATTTGTTAGCTTGCAATGCCCTCATTAATCCATACAACTCTTGTTTTGGTTGTGAGAACCTTACTTCTCACTCATTCAAAGTGATTGAGCCTAACTTGGCACAAGTGCATCATTTTGGATTGGTAGGATGCTCTTGGAAAATTCCAAATCCTATAGCCATCCAAGATGTGTCTACCAACAACACCACTGCTCCTTCTGACTCATAATCTAGAGGTTTCAAGAGAGCACTCTCAGCCAATGACTTCTTCATCCTTGCCATGGCAGCACACTGCTCTTCTCCCCATACAAAAGGCACATTGTTCTGAGTTAAACAATTGATGGGGGCTGCTATCTTAGCATAGTCTTTGATGAACATCCTAAAAGTACCACAAGTACCTAAAAATGATCTGACTTCTGACTTATCCCTACAATCTCCTCAGCCCATCACAATTGCCAACCTCTTAGTCTCTGGTTTCTGTTCTTGATAAGAACACCTATGACCAACTACCACTATCTCATCTGCACAAACTACTGACTTCTTTCCTGAAAAGGTACCTCCTGCATATTTGATTTGTTGGAGTACACAATTGACATTCTGCATATGTTCCCATACAAATCTTCTAATACCAGGATTTTCAGGTATCACTTCATATCCACCATCTGGCAACTCATATTGAGTGAGGAGTCCCCTAATTGGCACATCATCAATATATGGCCAAGAAACATGGGGAATCTCATCCTTCAGAATGAAAGTAATATTATTATGAAAGATAGGTACAGAGTTAGTCCATTCCATAGGGAGTATGACCAATCTTAAAGCACCAAAAGAAGTTTGGAATGTAGTATAATCTCTATATTTTACATCCAGAACCCTCTCATCATATCCAACATAGAGATCAAAGATCCCACCACAAGCATGACCAGCAAAATGACTAGCCAACTCCTCAGTTGCTGGTAGCAAACCTGAGTGGGCAATTGTCACCTTGTTCAAAGGTTCTAGACTGTGTACTATGCAAAGACTTTCTCCATCTTTCTTAAGCACCATGAACCATTGAGAACGATATGAAGAATTTGATGGCTCATAGACCCCTGCTTCAGTTTTCTGCTTTATCATTTTACAGATTTTATCATGGAGTCCTGGAGCAATTGGAATATTCTTTAATACCCATGGTGTGTGTGAAATTACAGGCATGACCACTGGCAGAAAATACTCTTCTTTAAGTCTTCCTCTTTGTAAATCATCCCATGCAAAAGCCTCATTCTGCAACATCATTGAATGATGTACTAACTTCTTCTCTTCTGGCTATAGAAAATCATCATTATGAGCCTGATCAATGATTTCCTTACTCTCTGCAGTGTATCTACCAGTTGGTGTAAACTCTGGTGGGTTGGTACTCAACTTTGGCATATCTGCTAGAGGATCTCCAATAATATGTCTCTCTATCCTAAACTCCTCAGGAGAGGTTCCCAAGACTGGCTTCACCTTTCTGGCTACTGGTTTGTATTTACCAAATACTTGGGCTGCCTCCCCCACACCTGCTTCTAACCTCAGGTTCTCCTGCTGCTGCAGGAAACCTTCCAACTCCCTAGGAATCTCTACCAACTGTCCATTTAAATAAGCAGAAAGTGTTCTCTTATCCTTGCCCTCACATCTTTTGCTAGTAGCAAAGGCCTGCAAGTATGCATTCCTTAACTCAGGCTTACTAAATCCACTGTTTTGAACAGTGTAACTAGTAAGCACTATTTCCCCACTCTCTGTCTCTTCAAAACTCACTGTTATCTCTCCCTGATCATTGACCAGATCCTCAAGACTTAAAATTTTGCCTCCTCTTCTCTTCTCCCAGTATTTGGATCCCTAATGGTAATGATAGCACTACCATCCTGCAGATTCTGGATATTGCTTTCTGTCAAGATATCAAATGGTCTGCCCAGCAGTACAGTGTAAGCAGGCTTCTCAAATATATGGACTTGCAGATACACAGTAAATCCTTCTGCAAAGGTGAAGGGTACATTATGGGCCAAACCCACTGACCCATTTACTTGTTTATTTGCACTCTCCATGTGCAGCTTTATATCAGGATCCCAAGTCAAACCTACTCTCAAAGCTTCAGCTAAAGCCATGCATACTATTTGAGATCCACTATCTAAGATTGTCTCCACCCTTCCTTTGTGTTTAACCACAGGGTTCAATGATCTTAGAACTTGTAGATCTCTGGCTACATAGACTACAACTGGCTTCTTATCTGGAGGAATACTTTCCAGGTAGGTAGCAACACAATCCTCATGCACCACTGCCCCTGGGGGCAACCCTAGTTGAGTTCCATCAGCAATGAAATAAGTTGCCATTGGCAAGTCATTAATATTGACACAACTTGGTTCCTCCTCTGTCATGACTACCTGTTCCTGAACAGCTACCCTAGGTACTCCAAAGTTGGCAAGCTTAGAACCTGGGGTCTGCTTGTTAGTTAACTTGTGTACCATTGCATTTCTCAGGTCAGGTGCCACCTCCCATAATTCCCCAGCTGTTAGTGGAACAGCAGTCCTCCATATTTTATCTCTTGCTTTTTCTATTTCTTTTCTATTCCCAAGGGGGAGGTCTTTTTTGGTGGCCTGCACTGGATCTCCCCTGTCCCTATTGAGGGCTGGTACCTTTTCAAAAGGTAAGCCAAGTTTTGGTTCAACATTATTCTGTACTAGCAGAGTTGATTTTGTTCTCCAAGAGTTTTCAGCTGGTCTCTCAGGTGCCTTAGGTACCCTTAGTAAAGTGGTCTCTCTTCCTGGCACCTTCCTTGAGCCCTCTAAAAATCCTTAGAGCTGGGCTGCTGCCCTTCAGTTGGGTTTGCTGTGTTTCTAGTGTTTTCCTAGTGTTTATCAACACTGACATCAACTCTCCCATTTTTGCTAGGCTCCTCTTTACCTTGGCCAGTCTGTCTGACTCATTTTGACTGATCTTTTCTAACAAGTCATCCCTGGTATCACAAGCTGCTTTCACATAAGTAGAAAAGACTTGATTGTCTGCAGGCTCTTCCTCTGTCCAACTAAAAAGCAAGTTCATGGCTTGGTCATTGAGAGCATTGATTCTTTCACAGGGAGACTTGTTGGAAGGGTCTCTGGGCACAGGCATCCTGTTAGGCAGATGAGGCCTCCCTTCTATTAATATGACCCATCCCTTTAGGATATGTGACTTCAAGTGTTCACACTCAGCAATTCTATGTCCTGGTTTCCAACAGTAAAAGCAGTTTGCTCCTGTAGTGGATGTAGCAAGAGTGGAATGGAGAGCAGGAGCTGCCCCATCTACTCTAACATTATTCCTTGCAGTTAGAAAGGCTGTTTTCAACTCTGCCTGTCCTGATTGTACTGCCTGGACTTGTTTACCAATTGCCAAGATAGAATCTTGAAGGTGGGCCAATTTTTCCTCTGATTCCTCTTCTTTAATCCTTTCTTTTGTACCCACAGTCTCTGTGTCCCCACTCATTATTCTGTCTGAATGCAAAGACTTTCTGCCTACTAGGGCTGTCACTACTGCTATTACTTCAGAGAGGTCATATTGGTCATCCTCATGTCTGTTCCTAGCAGCATCTTTGAAATGGCCATACTTGCTTATAAGTTTGTCCTCAATGACATCTGCAAAAGTAGGGGTAAAGCACTGCATGAATTTGGTTACTAGGGTACTATTATGGAGCACCTTAGACAGCAGTTTTGCCTCTCCTTTGAACTATCTGATAAGGGAGTGAATTTCAGCCACATTGCTTTGACTTAGTCATGCATGTTCCCTGCAAATTCTACCAAGATAGGAAACCTGCCCAACATTGTCTACAGCTTCAGGGTATAGATCCTTGATTTCTTTAACAAAGTCATCCCAAGACTTGCCATCTTCAAAGGAATCAAAACCCCTCCACTCTTTTTCTGTAACTGCATCCACATACTCCACAATCCTCTTTTTATTTTCTTTAGCAGAGGTGATCCCAGCATGTTCAAACAGAGTCTCCATTTTCTGCAGGAAGCACAAGACTTCACTTGGCTGTGTATGCACAAATTTTGGAGCATGACTGCTTGTAGACAGTGGCATCTTTTGCTTCACAGTTTCACTCATTTTGGTGACAACAGGTAAAGTAGGTGCTGATATAGGGCTTTGGTTTGAAGGTTGTGAATGTTGTTCCACCTTCTGAAGATGAAACTTTTGTCTTTGTAGTAGAGCTTCTGGATCAGGCAAATGAGACTCTGCACCCTTGCTATTAGCATGAGTGTTTTATTTCCTTGCTGGAGAAACTCTCAAGTTTTTAACCTTTGGTGTAATAACCTTAGATGAACCTGGCCAAGAGCCTGGTGGAGCAAAACCAATGATATAGTCTCTGAAATGGACTCCAAGAAAGGAGACCCAAAAGTGTGTATTAAACATGTAATTAAAGCCCTTGCGGTGGGCTCCAGATGATGCAAAATTGCAGTATTTGGTTTCATTTGTCTTTAGAGACTGAACCAAACAACCACAAATCAGCAAGTTTGAGGGCTCATAGTACACTCAAATTCACACCACTTTTATAATTGATAGTAATTTGATTGAGATTGATTTAAGTATAAGTTGAAACTGAAGTTCAAACAAACACAAGGTTCAAGTATCAAGTAAAACCTTTATTGAAGCTTAATTCATGTTGTAGACCTTGGTAATCCACTCCCTGGGGACTCCAAGTTGCATGCTGAATGTTGCTTATCAACCTCGAAATCCCCCCTCCCCTTTATACTGCCCTCGCATGCACAGACCATGGTGCCCCATGCATGTCTCTGTCATCATTCCAGCTGTTCAGTGCCCGACACCGACAATTTTCTAGGTTCTATGCGCTTGGCACCAATGCAGCCCCTCACTTGTTTTCCATCTTTTATCCTTCCCTGTTTCTTCACTAACCTCCTTCTCTCCTGTAGAATCCATCGACACGGTTGTTCACGTGCAAGTTCGAGGGAGGTAGGGGATTTTATCAAGCAGGAAGGGCGGTGCGACCAGCTTGGCGTTGGTTAAGCAGTAACTGGCCCAAGCTGACACTGCCACCCATCAAGCGAACCTCGGCTGTCAGCAATGATCGATTTCGATCATTGACGTGTCAAGGCCTCATTGCTTTCTTCTTTGCTTGTGCTGCTGGCATCTGTGCGTTGGGGATTTTGTTGATATTCGAACTACGGTAAGTACTTTTGGCCTACAGTTTTGGGCTTGATTATGCTTACAGTTTTCAGCACAATTGTGTATGTATTAAGGTAAATACTTTTTCTCTGTATTTTCGGCCTTTCCTTCTTTGTAGAAGGTAAGTGCCGTCGTAATATCAGTCTGTTAGTTCAATGGTTCTATTCCCTTTGGTTGTTTTTTTTGTCCGGTTCAACATTTGGTGCTGTTGACATCATGTGACGTTACAAGACTTTCATATATAAGGGCGGTCTTGTAATTACAAGCATCAATATATTACGCTTTGCTTGTGATGACAGGTGGGTAATATATTACCCTGCCAGCCTCTGGTGGTTATATTCAATATCCTATTAGAAACACATGCGGAAGGAAGAGATTTGACACTTACAAATGTGTAGTTCGGGTGCATCAACCCAGAGCATAGGATGATGAATAGATAGCCCGGTTTCGTGACTGTTGTCGAGATGCATCCGGAATGAAAGCAGAGAAAGAAATATGTCTCGATATACAACTTTAACAAATCTTCAGACGGGAACATCATGCTCTGTCATTACAATGATTCATGTCAATCATAAAAAACCAATGCTCTTAGTTCAATAGACTCTCGCAAAGGCGTTCCTTCAGGAGTCGTGAGATCCTCAAACCCCGTATGCGGGGCAAAGAGGGCGACACTTCCGTCTTGAATCGAGTCAAAACTAAGCAAATGATGTTGATCGACACATCATGGTCATTGAAGATCTTTACTCACCATTTGATGAGGACGGCTTCCTCTGGTGTCATTCCGTGAAAGTACTTCCACTTCTGATTTGGATTATACTTCATGCCATATGTCTCTCCTTCGCGATCGGGATAAATAAGAGCCACAGCAAATGTGTCCTTCTTCGGATCAACACTATTGTAATCACATAGGGCAAGAGGCCAATCAATCGCTGGGTGGTTTATGGGTCGCCAGAGATTGATAATTTGGAAGCGGCGGCGAAGAAGGGCTTCCGCGTCAGCGGGAGGAAGATGGCGGTGTACTCGAGCAATAGAAGATGCGGTCGTTTGATCAACATGAGCCTGCGCTACTGGTTGACGCTTGTGTGGAGCATCATCTATCTCTCCGGGACGGCGACGTCGAATGGCTAGCGATCACCTCTAAGTCCTAGGAGGTGCAGCCAGAAAGTTCAAGACACCCACTGTGATCGAAAAGCACTACTCTGCTCGCTCCTGTTATCTTCTTAATCAACTCAGCACTTTCCGGGTAGTATTCCCGTTTGATTTCAGCATCATCGTTGAAGGAGGTATGTTTGGCAGGGTGATGTACCAGCTGGAAGCCAGTTTTGTCGAGTAAAGCTAAATCCTCTTTTCCACGAAGGTTCTCGATAACGACTTTTTTCTGCTCGCGCTCGAAGTTTCGAGCTCGATCCCCCACGCCATTTACGATATTCACATGATTTATAGACTGGAACGCGCGAACGCCATCAGGTGGTTGAATAAGGAAAGTAAGTTGAGCAGTTGTCGAGACAGGAGACAGAGATGCCATCTGAGCGTCCGCAAGTGCAGAACGAGCGACCAACTTTCATCTCTTTATAAGGACTTCTCAGTGTGAGAAGTATCTAATCGTTAATGCCGATTGCCAATGCGCCAAAAAGTTGCCAACTTGAACGTGGTCCGAATCGGATTACTAACTCACTTCTCTGTAGAGCAGCTGACCATCCTTCCATGTTCGATAAGCCCTAATACAAGCTGATTGAGATCAATGAAGTGTGGTGTGTACTCGAGAGTCGACATGTTTAGCCAACCAAAGGCTTTGTCAAAATTGACATGGCCATGGCCATGGTTGTTCCGCCCAGCGTGTCACGGTCTTTGATTAATTTACCAGTATTGCCTGACATATTGGTGATGCCCTCAATCCGCAACAATGAGTAACATTTATCAGTAGTAAACCTTAGCCAATCTTCAGCTGAAGAACACGAGGAATGTCATTGTGATTTATTACAATGAGGTAGTCAGAACTGACATGCCAGTAGGAACTGTCCCGTTCATTTTCTTCGTTTTCTTCAAGTTGGCACTAAAGAAGAGGCGTACGCTTCAAGTCGTTCCAGGAAGCTTGTTAAGAAGGATAGAGTCGAAATTGTCGTCCGCAAAAGAGTTTTTATAGCTTGAGAAAGCATGGATGAAACGTTGAAAGGTGAAATTCTGTGGAACGAGAAAACATGGCCCGTTGTAAAGGGATGAAGGACCGGCATTAGCGTGATATGGACGTGTTTCAGAATCTTACAAGGATCGTTCTACATCTGACAGCCCTTACATGTAGGAGTATATCCGCGCCAATCTTCATCAGAGTATGTAAGTAGTATGGTGAGAAAGAGAACGAAGTATTAGTATTATACGGCTGAAGCCTGAGACACACCTTGGACTCGACGATTGATAATTGTAGCTTATTACACACTGGAAGAAAACGGAAAGAAAGGGACGAAAAATTGAACAGTATCAATCTTGAATGTTATGCATGGCTGGGCTAGGGAGTACAGAGATGGCAAACAACGGTGTCGATAGTTTGATAATTAATAGAGCTGGCAATGGACTGCCCTTTAGTCGTAAAATACTAATGCCCTAAGCTCTATCGACTCCCTCGGAGCTGCACCTGCAGGAGTGGTCGGATCATCAAATCCAGTGTGTGGAGTGAAGACCGCAACACTACCATCCTGCACGGAATCAAAACTACGAGACAAGTAATCCAGTAATTTACTGTGCATTCAAGACTGGTACTCACCATTTGATCAAGATGGCCTCACTTGGTGTCACATTGTGGAAATACTTCCATCTCTGGTTAGGATTGTACTTAACCCCAAGTGTTTCTCCCTCGTAGTCAGTGTATATGAGTGCGATCGGGACTGTATCTTTCTCTGGATCAACACTCCTATAGTCGCACAGAGTCAAAGGCCAATCCAATGCGGAATGGGAGATGGGTCGCCAGAGGTTTATAATCTGGAAGCGGTGTTGAAGCAGTTCAGGCGCCTCGTCAGCGGGAAGGTGACGATGAACGCGAGCAATGGAAGCCTTGGTAGTCTGGTCGACGTGGGCTTGTGAAACTGGCTGGCGTTTGGTAGGGCTGTCGTCGGTCACTCCCGGGCGACGACGACGAATCGCTGTTAAAGAACAGCATTAGATAAACATTTCCGATAGTCAAACAGAGCGCGAGGATATTCACTGTGGTCGAAAATTACAACTCGACTAGCACCTGTGGTTGATTTCAGGAGCTCGATGCTCTCAGGGTAATACTCGCGCTGGATTTCGGCGTCATCGAGAAAGGCCTTATGCTTCGCGGGTTGGTGGACAAGCTGGAAGCCCGCAGTATCTAAAGTGAAATCGTTTTCCTTCCCACGGACGTTTTCGATGACGACGACTTTAGACTCGTGAGTATAATTTTTCTCGCGCTCGCCAGTTTGAGGATCAGCGTTCCTCTGAATATAAGCGCGTTCACCGGGTGTTTTTGGGGCAACAAAAAAGTTGAGTGGGCTTGTAACGGTGAAAAGGGCTTCGATAGCCATGGCTATGGATAGTGAATGTGCTGGTGGGAGTTAGGGCCATATATCCGATCCTCTTTATAGTTCAGAAGTCTCCTGTGTGATTATAAAGCAAACAGGGGCATGTTGCGAGACCAGTCAGTTGGAGCCGGTACGAACTGTGCCACGAAGAAATCAGCGAAACAACAGTGACTAATCCAATGATCGCTGTAGTGAGTAACCAAGTTATGGTCATAGGATCGCAAGAAGATGCCGATTTCGTGCTAATTCCAGGCGTGACCATGAAAAGGAGAAGATCAGATAGATTCGTCATGGGTTCGCAAGCGGATGCCTTGATGGCGCCACCAGGCATGATAACATGAGGCAATCACACGGTCAGTAAAGACTCTCTCACAAAATTTCGCAAGCGAATGCCTTGATGGCGCCACCAGGCATGATAACATGGGGCAATCACACAGTCAGTAAAGACTCTCTCACAAAATGTGAGAGAGAGACTGATCTTGAAGTCGGCCCGAATTGAGATCAAAGTCCTCTTTAATATGTGTGGGACTTCTGAACTCAAGGACAAGAGGCAATGGTGGGCCGCGAATAACACTCCATGACAAACGAAGATCACTCCAAGCCTTTGCCATAATCTGAAGTTGACTGAGGGCATACCTCAGAATACTTGAATCATACCTCAGAATACTTGAATGAAATCAGAATAGACCAAGTAAATGATGAGAGACATGGAAACAGGCGTCAATCTCGAGGTAGTTGTTTATCTGAGACCGTTTCGCAATATATAATGTCCTCCCAAGTCGGTGAATAGATCTGAGCGTCGCCGACATCAGGCTCTGGCAGGACGCATCGTTGCGCTCGTGGAAAGAGAAGGAACCGTCGGCTCGAAGGTGGATCAATAGAAGTATAAGACCAGTTGGAGCGCTCCGACCTCAGCATAAGTGACAGAACATCGAGATATCAAGAATCAGGTAGACCACAACAGCTACAATAGGCTCCTGAGCGTTCTTACAACAGCAAGAGAAAAATGTAAGCTTGTCTCCAAAGTGGCAAAACGGTTACCTCAGTGTGACAAGATAGCCACACCTCACACAAATGAGCGACTCTTTGACCAAAGTCCAACCTGAATGCAAAAGTCGGTAAACGACTCGATAATTAACGAGACGTTAGAATGGGGTTTGCGTGGTGAGCGTTTGGGGTGGGCATGAATAACTATGAAAGATAGTGAGTCACAATTTGTGCGTAAAGCAGGAGAGATAAACTTTCTCGCTTGCATTCTCTTGAATTGTTCATGGCTCGAGCGAACGTTATCCGCGCCCTGGGTCAGGTACACAACGTCCGCCTAGCATACTATGATAGGGACCATGTACATTCATACATTTGTAATGCCTTCGCAACTTGACAAAAGTCGAAATCAACAGTTGTCCAAGGGAGCAACTAGTTTCGATACCTCTGAAAGTTAGAAAGATCGCATCCTACTAGAGTGTCCAGTAATGGTGAAATCGTCTCCGATATTTGATCGAGTCCATCTTTTCAAAAATACGATGGTCCTCCTCTTCACTTTCGACGTGAGCACATTTGATCCACACACGCCATTCGACGTATTTCGGCAATTGGTGATTCTGGCTGTAGACAACTACCAGGACAAGTCCCTCGATTTCCCAAGGACTTTGAGATATTAACCTCCTAGAGCTTGAAGCATACAAGTCATCACGGAAGATAGGTTCGTCTCCCTTAAGAGTGAGATATCAAATGTAAGAGACATACGTGATGACGCGCGTGACGAAGAAAAAAACAAATTTGTGGCTCACGAGACTTGGATCAGCGCCGAGAACCCTTGGTTCGTAGCAGTCACCATGGATCGCAGGCGGGACATAACGCGAATACCTACCATACATGACCTTCGAGTACGTCACATTCTTGCGCTTGAATTTCAAATCCGACACTTGCATAGGTCAAGTTTTGTTACATCTGCCAGGAAGAAGAACTGTTCAATGCCCGTACGCTACGTTTTTCTCAACATCACTCGACTATTCTGATTCTGTGAAAGCCAATGACCCACCACGCGCATGGACACATCCCTGTACCTGTACATTGGTAGCTCACGAATCCTGCCTTTTGCGCTGGATTCAGACTTCTCAAGCCGACGCAGCTCGGGCAGCGAATGCGATGAAATGCCCCCAGTGCGGGACCAAATACGAGCTCATCAGCAATCGACCACAAATCCTGCGTCTTCTGGGACTGATGAATCGCATCCTCCATCGCACAGGCCGAATTGTCACACTATTTGGAGTTGCTGGGATGGTCGGTGTCTTTGCCTCAGGTGCGTAGTCTGGCGTCTGTAATTTATGATGTTACTCATCGTATCTACTTCAGGTGTCTATGCTATCGCAACAATATATGGCTCCTGGGCAGTAAAACAGTTCATCGGGCAAGAGTACGTCTTCTTGTCCCTGTAGCCTATTCTATCAGCTAACTCTGGGCTCAGAATGCACGGCCTTCTCCTGTCTGATGATCCTAATGTCTGGCGCTGGACAACTCTTGTCAATCTCCCCAGTATCCCCTTTGCTCTGATACTCGCCCGTTTTCAACCACCTCGCCTCATACCCTCCATAATCCCAATCCTTCTCCTATGGCCACCCATCCCACCCATCCACGTACGCGAAGTGCTCGCCTCAAACGCTTTCACCACGCCCTTCACCCCATCTTCCATCCTCCCCGCAGATCTGCGAATATCTCGCTCTTGGTCTAATATTCTATGGAGCTGGCCTCCCACCCCCGCATTGTTTGGGTTCATCCTCGTTCCCTTAGTCCGTTACGTATACAGGAAAGCGTGGACACGCCTGCAAGTTCGCGTCCTCGGTTCTATACCACCAAGTGTACGCAACTTTGGCGACATCGTTGTATGGGACGGATGGCCCATTGTGATCCGAATCAGAACAGAGATCGATCACAACGGGGCTGACCAACAGCAGCATGGACAAGAACAAGATGAGAATCAGGGTGCGGTAGTGGAGGACCAGCAGCAGCAGCGAGACCAGGAAGGCCAAGCAGGAGAGCTTGCAGCTCGGGGACAAGACCAAGAACTTCCTCATCTCCAAGATCAGGTCCCCGAGAATGGGCCTCCAGCACTTGAGGTAGCGGAGCAGAACATTGCAACTATGCGTTCTTCCCTTGGCCGACGTATTGGGGGCGCCCTTCTTGTCCCTTGGATCTCTAATCGCATGGGAGCACTTCTTCTTGCTGCCTCGAAACACTCAATCATCCTCCGTCGAATTCTTGCCTTGCGGCCGCCACTGCAACAGATTACTGCTCTCGTACCGGGACACGTGCAAGCACAAGGTTTTTTGGGCCAATTGCAGAGGAAGTTGGGAACGATGTGGCAGTCGACTATAAGGGGCTCTTCGGCGTGGGTAGAGACGGATCCTGTTTGGTAAGCATTGCATTGATTATCCGTTCGGCGGGCTCCAGGAATGATACATTGATGTCTTACCTGTGTTCTGTACAGGTGGCGAAATGCGCTTGGCTTGGGCCTCTTTGTCGTCGTGTGTCTTATTCTTTTAGTCACTTATGTTCAAAAGCTCATCTACATTAACTGTACAGGTGAAAGACACGATCGAGCTTCTGCACCTATGGCTTGCGACGCGTGAGTTAGAGAGCCGTCATGTAAAGAACCGTGACTTTGCTCGTGTTGAAATTCGTGAGCTTGACCTTGTTCCTGGGTTTCCCCGTCCCGCCTTGGATCCTACGGCGCAATCACAACGCTCTCAGTCGTTGCCCAAAGGACTTTAGGTCGAAATTCTTGATGCATCAACAATCTCCGCTCTGTCGGTGATGTGATACGTTTTTGTGATATTAGTTGGCTGTACCTATATATATCCTACTGATATATTCATATCATCTCTTCCACGTGGCCGTTATCATTGGACTTGACTTTCGGCAAGTATATTGGTGGCTAACAGACTCTTTTCGTACTTCCACTCCAGTAAGTATTGTATGAGACTTCCAATTCTACTGCACTCAATTGAACTTCTTGGGTCTCTAACATGCGTGACGTGGTCACACACTTTACTTCCATATTTCTCCTGGTATTCGATGCCGACCTTGGCTGCCTTCTCAGACGGCGCAAACCGAACCGGTGCCACGGATGGTCGGTGGTCACACGACAACTTGAATGTCAACAGCCATGGATCGACCAAACATAGAGTTGTTAGCTACGGTCGATGACCTTCGAGTACGTCGTAGACTCGTATTCTTGTGCTAATGGTTTGACACTCGTCACGGTACAGGTCGTATCTTGCTTTGCTTGCCATCGTCATTATGCCAGTAATATATTTTCATCTCGGCATTTCTTTGCTCCTCTGACTTTGTGACAGCTCATAAACCACTACGCATCTGGAAGAATCCTTGCGCCTGCACATTGGTAGCTCACGAGTCCTGTTTCTTACGCTGGATCGATGAGGCTCAGGCAACTAATGCCTTAAATTGCCCTCAATGTAAGATCACGTACGAACTTGTGAACAGTCAATGGCGAATTTTACGCCTTCTCAGTCTGGGGCGTCTACATTGCTCAGGCCGGATTGTCATGCTCGGTATCTATGCCACTGCCACGATCTACGGCTCATGGGCCGTTAAGCAGTTTCTTGGACCAGAGTACGTCCTCTTCAAGCTCCTCCGGCCCGTTTCATTGATCAACCTTCTATCTCAGGATGCAAGCCCTCCTCGTACCTGACGATCCTGCAGCCTGGCGCTGGACAACTTTCATCGCCCTCCCTGGTATCCCTTTTGCTCTCATCCTCGATCGCTTCAACTTCCCAACACGATACCTGACCCTGTTCATGATCTCAATTCTTCCTACACGCACAGCATTTGGGTTTATCCTTGTTCTCTTAGCTCGTTACGTGTACAGGAAAGCGTGGACAAGTCTACAAATCCGTATTCTCGGTTATGCACCACCTAGTGTATGCAACATTAACAACACCGTTGTGTGGGATGAATGGCCCGTTCGAATCGAAAGACAGGTAGATGACGATGGAGTTGTCCGACAGGGACAAGGACATGGTCGGAATCAGACTGTTCTGGTTCGACGATATTCCCTTGTACGATATATCGGGAGTAACCTTCTCGCTCCGTGGATCTCTAGCTGCATGGGAGCATTCCTCCTTGCTGTGTCGAACCGCTCAAAGATCCTCAGGCTAATTCTCGCGGTAGAGCCACAGGGTCAGGGTACTTTGGGACAATTGCCGAGGATATTGGGGATGATTTCGAATACAAGGGGTTCTTCGATGTGGTTGGAGCCTGTTTGGTACGTATCGCATCGAATTATCTACTCCACAGGAGCGGTGGTTCATCTTTATTCCGTTCAGGTGGCGAAACGTACTTGGCTTGGGCCTCTTTGTCTTTGTATGTCCTATCTTCTTGATTGCTGATATTCCATAGCTTATACGCCTACTTGGATGCAGGTTAAAGACATGACGGAGCTCCTGCACGACGCACAAGTCGCTGTCTTATGAGAAATCGTGACTTTGCTGGCGTTGACATTCCCGAAGTTGATCCTTGTGCCTAAGTTCACTTGCCCTGATACAGTCCATGCGGTGCAATCTCAGCATGCTTAATCATAGTGCAACTAAGGAAGAGTGTGGGTACTCATTTGTTGAATTTGAAAGATGACTCGGTTCATGGGGTACTACGAATGTCATATGTTGAGGCGACGTTTAGGCTATTGTAGTGTTTTGGTGCCCGGGGAAGATACCGACTTCTTCCAAATCGGGAGGGAAGTGTTTGGGACCACGTGGGTGTCAGATATCGGTTCTCTGAGATTCTCTGTACTTACATACTGTACTTGTGGCTTCTTCTAATGCTGGACTGGCCTGTTCCCACTGCCATTCTCTTTACACCGAATCGTTTTCAAAGCTGGCCGACGGTAACTTAGCAGACTTAGGTAGTTTGCTCAGTGCTGTCATCCCGGTCTGCATCCCGACCGGCCACGGATTGTAGACCCGACATAGCGCGAAGGCGTACTATCAATAACCTTCAAGTACGTAGTATCCTTGTTTTCATGCTTCTATCTGACACTCGCACAGGTCAAGGTCTGTTTCATCTGTCACAAAACGGAAGAGGGAGTCTGTGAGCCACATTCTTTTCAACATATCTCTTTATCCTTCTGATTCTTCATTCCCCTGAATCCTGTGACAGCTGTGATACACCTTGGTCTTGATCTGTCACTGTAACTACACACTCGTCGCTCATAGGACTTGCCTTCTGTGTTGGATTCACGCATCTTCGGCAGCTCAGCTGCACACACTGGACATAGTGCCACTGGAATGCCCTGAATGTGGCACAAGATTGCTCACGAGCAATTGATCGCGAATTTCACATCTTATTGAACTGTAGAATCGTGTTCTACAACGCACAGGCCTAGTTGATATTATGGGCCTTTGTGCCATTGCGAAGGATGTATGACTCATGGGCCAGGAAACAGTTTATCGGACCAGAGTACCTGTTCCTCCTGGTCCTCCAGTCTATCGTATCGACTCAACTTATGCCTCAGATTGCATACCCTTCTATATGAAAGTCTTCAGTCTCGTATTTGATAAACTTCATCAACCTCTTCATCATCGCTGTTGATCTTATCTCCGCCTGCTTCAAATCGTCCCGCCTGGTTTCGTCCATGGCAGGCTCACTATGGCCACCCATACACCTTGACCTGCGAACTTCCCGCTCTTGGTTCAGAACTTTTTGGAATTGGCCTCCTACAATCATATTGTTCCAGTCTATCCCAAAGCCCCTCGTCCGTTACGCATGAGATGCTCACAAGTCCATGTCCTCGGTAATATACCACCTAGGGTATACAACATTGACGAAACTGTCGTGTACGATGGATGGCCCACTCAAATTAGAACATCGATAAACGACGGTGGATCTGTTCAGCAGCACCGAGGACAAGGACGAGGTCAGGATCAAATTATCATAATTCAGTGATGTTGCATTGTACGACACATATGGGGCGCTCTTCTCGTTGCGTGGATCTCTAACCGCATGAGATCGCTCCTCCTTGTTTCGTCGAAACATTCGGCAATCCTGAGGCGAAATCTCGCGGTGAATCCACAGCGACGGATTCTAGGGCAACTGCAGAGGATGTTCATGAAGGACCTTTCGGTATGGATTGAAGCGATCCTTTTTGGTACGTACATCGAACTTTTTGCTTGGACGGATGTATTATCTGTATTATGTGCAGGTGGCGAGACACACTTGGCTTGGACCTTTTCGTCGTTGTATGCCCTGTTTTTTGATTGTTGGTATTCGATAGCTATAAAGTTGCATCCAGTTGAAAGACGCAATAGACTTCTTGTGCCTGTGGCTTACGATGCATAAATTGAAGAACCATCATGCAAGGAACTGCGACTCGGACTCTGTTGGTTTTGATATCCATAGTCATCGCCTCGACCCTCTCCTTGCAAACATTCACCCTGCTTTAGCTTCTAGTACGGTAGATACGGTGGAGTCTCAGCAAGCTCGTCTAATGTGTGCAGCCAGAACAATAGAACAGAACAAGGACTAGCGTAGATATCTGGTCTCAACACCCGCCATTCTAATCGGATTTCGATCCCAACTAATTCATATGGACACACCAACCACAGATGGACCCGATACCAGTACCATCATCAATGTCTCCCTCCTCTAGAAAAACTGAGATTATTGACCATGGTGTTCCCCAACAAGATCTCGACCACTTCATTCCCCACCAGGTTTCGAGACTTTCTGTGGAGATGATTTGATCACTTGACCAACCAATCAACCAACTCACCTTAGCATGACCTTCCACGTCTACATCACCGACAGTGGACACTGAACACCAGTACACACTTACGGCGAACCTTAATTCCCAGCCTATTGTCAATCCGGACCTACCCTGTGACCGATCATCCCTCACAAACTATGATAGAGCAAAATGCGTAACGCATGCGTAATGTCTCCGAACACATAATCGGCCAATGGTTGGTACCAATTCTCAAGATCTCCTCAAGGCCCTAGAGATATCTGTATTCTAATAGATAGATAAATCTTTCTCCCTTAGATACAATTTCATTCACTATGACCAATCGATCACTCTCTGTATATAAACCTACTTCAAGTGTGCCTTGATTATGCTCATACATGAGTACCTTCAAATTTGAAATATTCCAGGTTCACTCTGCTCTGTTCGGTGGCTTTCATTCGGTGGTAGAAGGCTGTTGGGGTCGGGTGATCTGGTCAAGGACACGGGCTCGAATCCCTTTCAAGGGGAACAGGAAATGCAAAAGTCCAACTTTCGGCCTGCATGTCGGATGTATTCGAACACTACCTGACAAGCATGTAGTGACTGTACGAATCCCAAGGGGTGATGATTTTGCATCTGGAAGGGTTAAAGGAGTCTCGAAGTCTATTCATATTACAGGCTCTAGTGTACCCCTGACGCAGCAGGAAGAGCTTGCTGTTCGTCTCTGCCTAATGGACAGTCAGCCAAGTTCGTCTACAAAATGACTCAACAACATACCCTCGTAAAACCTTTGCAAAAACGTTTTTTGTGGCTGAGTTTGCGGTTTCAAAAGGACACCCATAATGTGATCCAACTGTTTCCAGCAGTTCATCGTCTCCTGGTACTCTTGCCGTTCTTTGAGGAGCAGCACATCAATAGCGCGCGGATCGGTGACATGTCGATTCCTTTCAAAGCGTTGACGGATAGCATTGCGAATATGTGTCGGAGAGACGTTCAAGCCATAGAGTTCGACAATATCTGGTGCCTGTCCATCGGAGCAAGTCGTGAGCTATGTTCGGGTGGTGTGATCGAGAAGACTGCGAACCGAGCGGTACCAGTCACGGTAAAGCTGTATAGCACGGTGCCTCGCATCGGCAGCACTGATGGACGCACGAGTGGCCCGCGCAAGGCGAGAGGGTATTGTGGTCATTCGGAAGACTTCCCGTACTCGTTTGCTAGACAAATATGGATATACAGTCCTGCAAGTTCAGAGTCCGCTGCGCCCGATATAGAAAGACGCGTACAAACAAGCTATCTTATCATCTTTGACTTGCTCTTTTCTCGCTTCTTAATATTATGGTTCGTGGAACAGGTGAGAAGGAAAATTTTGCATCATTGAATCAGCCCTCATCGATGCCCAGGAAAGTTCAAGCAGAAGCGTGGTGGTGGGCGCAACTTCAGGTACGATTGCATACGACGATTCTGATCTCAAACTGAAAAATGCACAGTAAGAACATGACCCTCGATGAAGATGGTCATGCCGTAGGTCGCAGTACCCTCTACGATCGGAGGTGAGATTGGAACCTTGAAATCAGATTAGCCAAGCCATCTCATCGTGATATGCATGTTAGAGATCCTCGCAATAGCGACGATGATGAAGAGGATGATCTGGAGGAGGAATCTGAAGAAGAAGAAGAGGGGGAAGAGGGGGAATCTGAAGAGGATATTTCGGCAGGTAAAGAAGCTGTGGAGGAACTCACGCGTGCAGAGCGCCGTGAACTCAAGAAGAAACAGGCGGCAGAGAAGCTGGCTGACAAGCAGAAGGCTGTAGGCGAAGATGAAGATCTAATCAATCCAAATCACGTCGAGAAGAAACTGAACATATCAGATTTGGGTTCATCGCGAGAGCTTTCGAGACGAGAGCGGTATGCTTCCGTTTACGATTCTTAGCCGATGAAAGCAAACTTCCTGATCACAGAGAGGAGAAGGAGAAGAAGGAAGCGAAAGAACGATATTGGAAGGTCGATTCGCATCCCTTTCTTTTCTTTCGCCGATACTGACAGGATTTCCCGCCTTAGCTTCATGTTCAAGGAAAGACACAGGAAGCCAAGACTGATCTTGCTCGTCTCGCTAAGATTCGCGCGGAGCGCGAGGAGGCACAAGCGAAGCGAAAGGCGGAGGCTGAAGGCAAGTCAATTCTTGCATTTTTTTCAACACTCACCCATTCTTCTGTACAGCCAAGGCTGCTGAAGTAGAAGCGAAGCGGAAGGCGCAACTCACCAGACGCAGCGGATGATGCCAATGTAAGAATTGATGATTGTAAATGTACAACCTCCGAAGTATCTTGGAATTCAAAGAACTGTAGCTGCACAGATTCTAAGATCCTATAGCGCTCTACTCCCACAAAAGGATTGTCGTTCTATCCCACTGCTTCCTGATGCTTTATTCCTCTTATAGTTTATACATATTTTTCGACGACCTATTTTGATGATCGTCTCTGCGCGGTCACCTTTGCGAAGGTATAATGATCACCTGAGAAAACAAGAAATGACATCGTTCGAATGCAAAAGTCTTCTTGGTTTTCTGGTATAATTCTTTGATATGGGAGCCGCCCGACGGCTTGCAACCTCTGCATTTGGAAGCTCCCTTAGCTGTCTCTATGACTTAGTCGGATTTCGGACACTCAGCGGCTTACAATGTCATTCAGGCATCCCGACGTTTCGACTCCTGCCATCATCGACACACTCTCTCCAGTTTTAGACCACTGTTCGACTTTACCTGGTCCGAACGATCTCTGTTAGAATATTCTACCAAGTGCCACGGGCTTCGATCGACGTTGGACGAACGAGAAACCATACAGGACGACATCCGATATGTTATCTAAGGCCTCAGAGGTTCGAATATTCACTATTACTGCTATATCATTTCTAAAGCGGACAGATGGATGGGGATTCAGAATGTAGTCATCTTCTTTGCTCGAATTCCCTCTCTGCAGCAGGCGAAGGAATCTCCTGGGCACGAACCACGAAACATGGTCGATGTGTCCCAACAACCACTGCATGTTTTGACAGCTACTTCTTTATCCGTTATACTATGAAATATGTGAGCCTTTTCTTAGGGAACTCTTTTACAGTATTCACGGGAATCAGTCGTCAATTCTTTCTCATAAACTTTTCTTGCTTGGACAAGCTACAACCCTAGTTATCATGACAAGGCTATTATTATATTGGTTTTGACGTCGACCATCTACATGCCGTTTTACTCTACATTATTCTAGTAATCCATTAAATCGTACAAGGTCGTACTATTTCTCTTGACGTCCATCTCCCTTTTTCAGATGAAGACTGCATGAGAAATCGGAGTCGAAAGGCTCAACCAGTCCAGCGGCAGGCCTGACGATGAGCACAACAATGTGAGTGTCAGACTCTTGCCCCTTTATCACATTTCGTATGAATCTCAGACGGACATTCTACAAGTATCTCAGATTGTGTTGCCCTTACTATCTCAACCGCAGCCACTAAATCACATCACTGATAGGCCTTTGGCTTTGAATGACCTTGGAAATCATGCGCGTTGCGAGGAACCTCGTGGAGCGGCACAGCAGAGGAAAATACTGAAAAGCACGGTGAGTTTTCTGGGCTTGCGCATTTGACAAGCATGCACTCGATATAAAATCTTCCGATCGAATATCCAATGTGACGAAGAAATACATTCAACTCTAGCAATAAATGACAAATCAAAAACTTTCATCTCGACAAAATTCCTTCTTCTTCTTCTGCCTCCGTCTCTCTAATCGCCTCCTCCGCTTCCCAAACGGGCCTGCCACCGTTCCTCAACCACTCCACATTCCTCGTCCACAAGGCCATACTTCGTGGACTAGGCATCATATATATCGGGACCCACTCATGCAACCACGTCAGAAGCCGTTCATGCTGCTCTGGAGCATCGGTGAGCATCATTGCCCTTTCCCTCTCCTCGTCCTTCGCCAGATTGAGAGCAGATCGTACATCCTCTGCGAGAGGCCCGCGCATCCAGGGGGGCTCATCTACCTCCTCAGTTGATATTGATGGCGAGGATTTCCGGCGACGTGTCCATCGTTCTACTAGAACTGCGCGCCCTGAGACTTCACCCCACAATACGAGTGATGCAGCGAGCGTTGACCGATGAGGTACGATTTTGAGGTGGCGCATCCACGCGAGGACACGCGCAATCTCAGATGCACGCCCCGTAAGTCCGAGAAGCAGGATGTAGTGGAGGAACGTCTCATTCGTCGGGATAATCGATGGATGATATGAGTCCCATTCCCACTCATCCTCCTTCACTGCCTGATTTACATCCTCTTCAAAACGATCCGCCACATTCTCCTCAACCGTATCCTCCTCCTCCAACCAAATCGGATTGACTTCCTCACTCTCTTTGGGTCGACTCACAACTCTTCTCCTCTTTCTCAACAATGCTTCCCATTCCAGCGGCTCCCATGTATCAACACCCTCCTCTCTCCACTTCGGCAGCCCCATATTCAAACCGCCCCACACCTCCTCCCCCTCTTCACTCGGTGCCCTCTTTCTCGTCGCCCTCGCAGGCGGCTCGACATCCATCAACGCCTTCGGGTCGGGCGCTGCTCCAAACATCGCCTGCAAGAACAACAACCTCGCATGATCAGCGGGGAGTCGACCATGCCACAAACTAGGTTTATACGGCTTCGGTTTCTCTGCATTTGGGGGACCTAACAGCGTCTCGAGATTCAGCTGGGCATCGTCGGTGCCAATTTCCCTTTGCGGTGAGCTGGGGTGGTTGGCGCCGAAGGTATCACGGATGTCGTACTTCATGCGCACGACAAGGCCTTTGAGGGATGTTCCGTTGAGGCGGCAGGCGCGGCGGGTAGCTGCGAGGAGGATAGTGAGGGTGCGTGCGTCGGGAGTTACGTTGTACAGAGGCCGGAAGGCGTCCCAAGCTGCGAGGACTATATCAGGGCGGGATATTCGGTTGAGCGTGGCAAGCCAGTCGTTCAGCGTAATGACGGAGAGGGACACCCGATAGTAAGACCGAGAGACTGTCTTCATTCCTTCGGCAGTCGACTTGGTTGCGACTTCACTTTCACTTGACCCGTTCTCATCTTCTACCGCTTCGAGCTCGCGTTTTGAAAGATTGAGGCGATAAGCCCACTTCTGTAGCAACCCAAACGCCACATGAGGTCGTTTGAACCTCGTGAGCACTCTCATCCCCACACCCAATGATTTCCGATCCATGAGCAGTCCACTCTCATAATACTCATTCCAATACTTCATAGCCAGATCCCACTCCTGCCTCTCATACAAGGCTTGCAAAAGAACGGTATACGTCACTTGATTCGGTTCTATATCTCTTCTCGCGCGGACTTTTTCGAACAAGCTGACCAGAGCTCCGGCTGTCGAATCCCGATTAGCAGCCAGCGATGAAAGCGAAGCTGTAAATGCGAAGACATCAGGTGCAGGGTCTCGAGGTATAATGGTGAGTTTTGGCTTGTTGAGATCGAGGTTTTTCAGATCGAAGAGTTTTGGCTTGGCACGAAATCGGGGGTTGAGGAGCTTGCGAAGGTATTCGGTGGCAGCTGTGGAATCGGCACGTGTACTCAAGAAAAGTTTATCGGAACGGTTGAGGAAAGGCTCAGGTTGGTTGGGGCGGGTGGCAAGGAGGCGTGCGTCTTTATGAAGGGTATCTGTGGGGGTAGCACGGTGTTGGATGGCTGTATAAAGCTCTGTAGCTTCCTCAGCCGATCCTTTCTTCGCGAAAATGCGGAGATATGCTTCTAGTTGCGGAGTAGTAGGAATAGAGCCGTGACGCGTCATATGAGATCGTAGGAAATGAGCAAGGTGGATGGTAACAAGCTCGTCATTCAGAAGCAAGCCATACGTCTCCTTCACAAGACCAAGTTTCCGTGCTTCCATACGTCGGAGAAGCTGTACGATAGTTTGAGCAGTCTCTGTAGATTGCATGGGCGTGATGGTGAGGGCCTGAAGGAAGAGATTGAAGTATAACTCAGAATGAGGAGCAAGCTCTGTGGTAAGGAATGTGTTGATGACTCGTCGAATGGGCAGAAGAAGATTGAAGCGCGAGAGGGAAGAGACTGCAAAGATAAGCAAAGGCCCATGGAGGTGTTGAGGCGCAGAAGTCAGATGTGCATAAGCCAGATCAAGACCAGCAGGATACGCATCATTGTGCGCGCGAACCCCATACGCCAGGAGATACAGTGCCAACCAAAGCGGCGGAGGCTCTCCCTTTATTTCATTCAGAGCACTTGCCAGGCCATGCGAGCGCGTAAGCGGCCGCCAACGTTCATAGTCGGGGATGATCACGTTCGCTGCCTTGAAGTCAGGCTGGCGTATAGCCAGGAGTATGCGCCACAGTGGTTCATTAGTTTCTTGGAGGAGTGTGTCAACGAATACGCTGGTCCGTGTAGGGCGCGCTCGCGTCGACACAGTGCGGACATGTCGGAACAGCGAGTGCATAACATGGCTTGCAGACGGCGCTCATGCACGAAAATCAAAAAATGGCTTATGTAACACAATCCGGTCCGGATACCGACTTGTTAAGTCCAAGGTGCGTGCGTCTAATTTATACAATCGATTAATCGAGTAAGGTACCTCTACGAATACAAGGAAACGCTTGCCAACAATGACGAATGCTTCTGAGAACGTCCTAAATCAGTCTTTGAAGGTACAAGTACTTAAAACGCAGAGGTCAAGGGTCCGACATCCGCAGTTATGTACCACCACTACATAAAAACCACTTTCCATTAAATAAAAGGAGGAAAAAAAGACTTATCTCCAGGGGCGCTTGGCGATCTAGTCGCCATACCACTCCTTCTCAGGCCTCGCCTTGACCGAGACCGATCCACGCATATAAAGATTCGCGACGAGGGATATGAGCAGAGACGACATTAAAAATCAGGATACGCTTGGATATCGTTGGATTTGAATAAAGTGCCATTTCTATTATTTGAGGACGACGTTGGAGGCGACGAGTGGCGCGGGTATTGCTGAGACGAAGGGCATTTCTGGATTGCTAGGTTTGGTAGATCGTGTCGCCGAGGGTGAAGGCGGGTATCCGAGGACGCTAGTGGATGGGAAGAGGGACACAGGGCTAGCTTGCTTCTTGAGCGCCCGACGTAGGAAGCCCTTGATGCATCCAACGAACCATATGAGATGCAGTGGCAGAATACCAGCGCAGATCGTTGCTGGGACATAGGAACCACCTGTAACGGCGTTCCTGCTCTCTTCAAATACCAAAGCTGCACCAAGGATGATATGGAATATGTATGATTCGAGTCATGAAAAAGCATGAAGCAAAGAGCACGTTGCTTCGGAATCGTGAAAAGAAAGTCGCAGTGCCGTAAACGAAGGTTAGTATCTTGTAAAGTAACAAATGAGTTAAGGATTCGAATATTCATACCTCTAGCTAGAGCTGGAAGAGGTCATACCTCCATAGCCAATGAATGGCAGACAAAAAATCTGAGTCCAGGACCGCCAGACGGCAAGTTCAACGACCGCAACGTAAAGAGGGTGATGGATCCAACCTGCGAGTAAGGTGATCTCTGAGCGATAGTAGATACATCCAAGAGCTAGGTCACTATAGACAATAATCGGCCTCAAGAGACGGCAAGAAAATACGAGACGAGATACGCCTGGAAAAAGCGATTCGTGACGACCGCCAACTCTGAATGAGCTCGTACATGCTTCGAGTTCCCTCCATTCAGCAGAAAGTCCCACAAAAACGGCATGCCGAAAGCCGTACGTAAGAGGCGTTGGTAACATCATTATAGATTGAAAGATTTTGTTTCTTTCGGAAGATTCGAAGACTGTCTCATTTTATTGCTAGCGTCTAAGATGAGAGATTTGACGCGTCAATCTGATCTATTAATCACTTTTCGCGCGTCTATTAAGGAATGTTTCTGAGCTTCACCGCAAATAGGAAGTCACATTCCCTGTCACGACGTGACTCCATGAGTGAATAAAGCAAAATATTTTTCATGTCGAAGTTATCTCTCGAGCCATCGAAACGATGAGACGAGAACTAGATGATTTGTTGGGAACAAAACAGGAGTTTGAAAGCGCATGTCGAGCTCAAGTCGGAACTGCGGACGCGCGCCACAAACAAAACAAGGATAAATAGCACTTTTTCGCTGTTTGCTGATTTTCAACACTCCGACGACTACGACGACGACGACGACAATGCCTCGCATTCTCTTCGTCAGCGGCTTCCACCCTGCTACCCGTGCTCGTGATCTCGCCTACGAGTTCGAACGGTGAGATCGCTGTGCTTGTCGTTGTCTACGTCATCCAGACTGACACCTCTTTGTTTTCAGTTTCGGCCCTCTTGTTCGCTGCGACGTGCCTGCGCCGCGCAACCCACACGCAAGTTCCAACCCGTGAGTCCATCTTTCTCTCCTCCGCTTTCCTTTGCCTCCAGGCCCGAGGTCGAGTCGAGCCGCAATTGGTACTCCACTTCACTACGCCATACGCGATGTCGATTTTAAAAATTCGCTTCGATTTTCGAGTTACACGCTTCTCGCGAAAAAAAATTGTGAAAGAACGAGCGCTCAAACGTCGACCACCCGCAGCTACGCTTTCGTTGAATTCCGCTCCCAGCGCGATGCCGAAGACGCCTATTACGAAATGTGCGCTTTCTCCACCGCTTTCCCCCCCAAAAAAAAACCAATCTAATTCCTCGTAGGCACGGCCGACCGTTCGAGGGAACCCGTCTGAGCATCCAGGTACGTTCTGTGTTGGGGTCACTACATCACTATACTCACATCCTGATCACAGTGGGCCAAGAATCCTCCGTCTTCTGTTTGGCGGTATGATCGTCGTTCTTCGCCTCCAGCCCGTTACCGCGATCGTTCTCGTTCCCCGCCCCCCCCTCGCCGCGATTTTCGCCGTGACGACCGACGTGACGACCGTGACCGCGACCGCGAACGCGAACGTGATGGTGGCCGCCACGACCGCGACCGCCGCCGCTCCCGTTCCCGCACTCCCGACCGTGGAAGGGACCGCGACCGTAGGAGGAGTGCTTCCCCTCGACGCTCCGATAGGGACGATAGGAGGGAGGAGAGGGCGAGGACCCCGCCGCCGCCTGTTGATGCGATTGAAGAAAAGAAGGCGGCTGTTGAGGAGCGGGGTGGTCAGACCCCGCCTTATGAGCATTAAGTGGAGTTTGGCTATATGACTTCGTTTGCTGATGAAAAGTATTTTCCTGTGTGCTCGCCATCGGGCACGAATCCCTTTGTATTCACCCTTCCAGTCCTCCAGACTCTTTCTTATTCTATACGTTTCGAGTATGCGTAAATCCTGTGCAGAGTACTGTACATAGTCTAGCTACCGACATATTTGAATGCGAGGTTCGTTTGAAATTCTTGACCAACGATGAATGGTCCTTCGCCATGTTCAACCGCCTCATGAGATATTCTGATACATACGGGACTTGGGATCCACCTGGGACTTCAAGAGGTCGTTCGCTGCTTCCACAGTCAGATAAGGCTAGGCCACCTGTCTGAGTCCAGCCGTAACCAGACGGTCAGGAAAGGAGTCTGGGAGAGGGTGAACAGGAGGGGGTACGATGCGGTAGGTGAGCTTTAGGGGTAATCGGTGATAGAGGAAGTTATCTAGAGGTCTCGGGATATCGCTGTGGGCAATGTCTAAGTGTGACTCTTGACATGTTTCGCGCCAGACTTGCAGGCTACTTTGTCCGCTCTCGCTTTTTAAATGGGTACCTATTGACACTAGTGCACGTCTAAAGTATTCCGCGGGCCTATTGTACCCACAAATCTAAAGCCTCTGCCCCGTCTTTAGGCTCCAAGACAGCCACTCTCGCATCCCCGCACTCTAACTCTCCACCGCAACCAGCTCATCTTGTCAACCAAGAAGGGAGGAAATTGCGGACCGGTGGCAGTGATTTTGCCGAGGAGGTCCAAGACTCCAAGCTCGTTGACAAGACATGGCTCATTCACGAATTCCATCATCAAAGCCGCCAGAAGGTCAGCATTTTCCTCAGGTCTCGTCGATTCGGCAAATCCATGAATCTGACTATTTTCAAGTAAGTTTATTACCGTTCTCACTCATGATGAGTAATTTGATTCCAACGTCTGGTTCAAACAACGCAGACCTCATCACCATGCTCACGAGACCAGCTGCATATCGTGACTCGTTGAATCGTTTGGATTCACAAAGGATGAAGTCAAAAAGCCTTGTGCAGGCGTAGGGAGGTTTGATATCTCGCCAGAACTCCAGCTTCCTGTGGGAAATCAACTCAAAGACACGCGCGCTCTGGTGACGGATATGTATTTGTGCTTTAATGGCTACGTGATTGGTGGGGACACAACAATTTTCAATCCGCGGAGCATCTCGAAATCAATCTCCAAAAAGATAATTAACCGTTGGTGGGTTGATTCAAGTGAGGATTCTCAAAGTATGGGCATTCCATTTCACCTACTCACATTTTGATCTGATAGGCTTCAGTGATATGTTCCATGGAATCCTTTGGTACCGTGTCGATCGAGAGGTTATTGAGAATAGCCGAAAGCTTTTGTTGAAAGGCCTTTCCGAATGCATACAAGTCCGAATTGACCCGGATCCACGGATACGTTATGCATCCTTATGCAAAACCGTCGAACCAGCGACTCTATGGGCCTTCCTTGTCCATGCTGGGTACCTCACAGTCGAATCGGTTCAGGGACTGGATGGCAAGTTACCTGTTGCGGATCTGCGTATCCCCAATTATGAGATCTTCACGGAATGGTCGGGCTGGCTTGAACAACCATTCAGGTGGAACGCAGGACTGGTTGGTCCAGATATGCTCATGGAGCTACTCCATCAAGGTGATCGGAAGAGATTTTCTGCTTACTCCAGAACTATTTGCAGGATCTGTCTTCTCTTGATATCCCGAAGGAACGCGAGAATCCTTATCATGTCTGGATGATGGGCATATCCATTGAGCTCAGGCGACGCAATTGGAAAGATCATTCCAACTACAAAAGTGGCTACGGAAGACTCGATATGTCATTCCAGCTTGGGAGACCATCCTGAAGCCATCATTCTTGAGTTGAAGCATGCTCCTACCCCTGGGGAGATATTGGCAAAGGAAGAGAAAGACCTTCATCAGATTGTAGACAACAACTATTGCCGCAAGCTCATCAATCACCATGACAAGTGCCGAGAGAGTCAGCATTTGCTTTCACGATCGAAAGGCAATGGTCAAATCTGGCACAGCCATCCAAAAAGGATATGGATGGAAATATCCTAGTAATAGTGACTGATACAGTGTTTGTATCTCTGATCAGTCAGGAGTCTCAAAATTTCAGTCAAATTGTGAATAGTAAAACATTGGTGATACTTATTATCAATTGGACTTCGGTTAGTCGGTACCATGACTTCTGAATATTATGCCATTATGCATGATGGAATCGTAAATGTGTTTTTGTGTTGGAAGGATGGTGGTTGAGCATGTCCCGAAAGTCGGGAGTTTCAAACTTTTGGCATGCTGAGATCTAGACCAAAGTTCAGTTGGGGCTTTGAATTTTGTTGACTCAACTCGGCATAATTCGACCTTCACACACCACGCATTCCCAAGATATATAACTTTTTTACCACCTTCGATATTCTTACGAGGGTACCTCTGCAGGGTGAGCACATAAGCATTTTTCAGAATTGACTAAATCACAATTATTTCAGTTGTATTGAGCAAGCATCCAATATTAATCCCAAGTCTATGGACCTACAACTAACTTACTACAATGTTAATTAGAGTACCACTCATAGTCAGTCCCTCTTTATCTCAGCAACTGTTGCAAGCTGGTGTTAATGCATATGTAGGATTTAATCTGGGCCTGGGGAGCACTCCCTGGTCGCGGCTAGCTCCCCCAGATTTTAGTTTGGTGTGAGATGTCACTGCTCCCCCCATCTGTCAATGCCTGTACCATCAAAGCAAGTAAAGCAAATGTCTTCAGAGGAGGCCAAGTCTGATTGAAGAAAAGCCTCGATGACAAGAAAGGAGAAAGAAAAATGTCTCTGCAAAGAGCAAGGATGTGTTATCCAAGTCTCCTCTGTCAAAGAAATGAGCTCCAGAGCCTGACAAAGACCAAATAAGTGCTAAGTGCTGTTACGCCGTCTCTCACCAAAAGAGACGACGAAGTAAAAGTGCCTACTCAATAAATAAAAAGAGAAAAGAATTGCTGAAAACTGTAAGCAATAGAAATGCCAAAAACTGTAGGGAGAGGAACTTACAAAATACACCGATGATCCAGAAAAAGAACACTAGAAAAAGATGCTTTAGCAGCGTAGCAAGCAAAAGGATTGAGAGTCGCCCACATCAGTGATTGATTACAATGATTGCAGTGATGGCCGCACTCGCCTCACAAAGTGGCAGTGCCAACTTGGGTCGGTTACTTCCCAACCAATGCCAAGAAAGCACTCCCCCACCCTTCCCAGCCCAACAAACACCTCCTTCCCTGGAGTTGAGTATAGAATTTGACCTTTGATTGGACCTAGAGAGGACAGGGAAGATAGAGAGAGATTTTTGAGGGAAAAAGAGCAGAAAACTGGGCGAGGGAGACAGGACTGAACCTTCTGCCAAGCACATGGAGCCACAAAAATTGTTGGCATTGGGCACTAAAGAGCTGGGATGATGACAGGAGCATGCACAGGACATTGTGGTCCATGTGTGAGGAGAGTAGTATAAAAGGTGGGGGGATTTTGAGACCATCAAGCAACATTTGGCATGCAGCTCAGAATCCCCAGGGAGTGGATTACCTAGGCTTACAAAGTGGACTAGACTTCATTTTAGAGTTTTATTTAATAACTGAACCTTAATTATTTGTTTGAACATTTGTTTGAACATATATTTTAAAATCAATCTGAATTGATCTATTTACTATAATATCAAAAGTTGTGAATTGAAGTGTATTGTGAGCCCTTGAACTTGCTGAATTGGCACTGTTTGGTTGAGTCTCTGAGACAAACAACTGTAAATAATTCCATTTTGCATCATCTGTGTTGGACAGTAACTATGCACTGGCCACCACAGACAGTCATCATGTTGATCAGGGTCAACATACAGTCTCCCTTTTACACTCTGGACAATGGCTCACAATGGGCCATTGTCAACTTATGTACCTATATAAATGGACACCCATAGATAGAACCCTCAGTCTTTTATACTGGACTGAGGGTGAGTAACAAACTTACACTACATTATGCATTACTGACTGTGCTGTAGGTTAAACATTTACATTATCTATCTAGGTACAGTCCTAATAGTCTTTTATACCAGACTGAGGGTTAAACATTTACATTATCTATCTAGTGCCTATCTAGTGTATCTGGTGCACTACCTGAATTCTAACAGGTTATGGGTGATTGCTGCTTGACTACTTTCTGAAGTGTCAACTGTTTGAATCCAGGATTCTTGGAGCCATTGTCTCTGATATCCTATCTACATGCATTGTGTTGTGTACCTCACTTGATCTCTTTGTCTCTCAACAACCTCTCAAGGACACATTATGTCTACCTCTATTATTCTGCCTAGTGATTCTTCAAACCCCTCAGTGCCTGAGCACATCATTTGCCACAGATGGGATAGCACCAAATATAACCATGCTGATGGCAACTTCACCCAGTGGAGTGAGAAACTGAAGGATGCCATGATTCTCAATGGCATCTACATGTACATCTTTGATCCTATCCTCCTGTGCCCCAACAAGGACACAGAGCCCTGCACCCATGCTCACTGGAGCATGAATAACTGCCTCACAATCACATTGATGAGATCTGCTCTGGATGATGTTGAACACTGCAACTTGGACACAGACAAGGGTGCCCACCCACCACTGTTTCAAGGACCTGAGGGCTCATGCACAATGAGAGGGTCCTATCAAACAGATTTCCCTCCTACAGGAAGCCCTGTCCACATACTGTTCCCAATCTGAGTCTCTGCCAACCATGGCCAGTTGGATCACCAACATTGTCAAAAGGGCTTTTGACATTGGCACCATTGATGCCAACCTCTTCACATGTATCACTCTCCTGAACAGCCTTAATGATTCATCTTTTGATGCACTGCAAAACTTGGTCTCCACCCTCCTCAGCAAGAGTACCAAGGTGTCCCCATGCAAACCAGCAGACATTTGACTGCTGATGGAGAATGTGCAGAACATTATAAACTCCAAAGCCAACACCAGTCATGCCATGGCACTCAATGCAAAGGGGGGAATCACCAAATCTCATGAAACAGACTTACCTGGACACAATCATGGCCCAGGTGCAGTCTGCTGCAAAAACTGCAATTGGCATGGATGGCCATGTCATGGTCACACAAAACCATTCTGTGTCCAAAAAGGAGGAGGCATGGCCAGAAAATCAGTTGTGGATGCACAAGCCACTCAGAGAGCCTCAAAAAGGAGATTGGATACCCCCTCAGCCAACAACCCTGCTCCACCAAAGTCCTTTGTTGCTGTCACAGGGTTGGATGGAAAACTGTGGTACATTGACTCTTTAAACCTTGGTCAGCTCCCTACTCCACCTGAAACTGTGGCATTTGCAGGCATTGCAGCCTCTCAGACATCACAAATACATACCCCAACACTGGATCATTCCACAGAATACTGGGAACATGCTGGATTCATGGCAATTGAGGAGGCAAGGACATCAGTAGACTGGAATGAATATGCAAAACCAATCAAGGAATGCATACTTGCAACAGATATCTCTCCAGTCCCTCAGGCAAAACATGCACCCCTCACATTCTCAAGTTTAACCCCCTTCCTTGTTGACTCTGGAGCCACAGTCCATATATCTCCCTGTCATCATGATTTCTTCACTCTACACCCCAAAAGGGCTTGGGGGATCCTCAGTTGCTGCAATTGGGATAGGCAACATTCATCTTCATGTTGCAAAAGGGGCAAACATCATCTTGAAGGATACTCTCTATATCCCCAATGCCACTGTCTGTCTTGTGTCAGTTAGCTCCCTTACTACTAGTTCAGGCCTCAACTCCCATTTTGACAATTTATCAGTCAAGATCATTGACAGATCCACCTGTGTGCTCATAACACAAGGAGCACTCATCCAAAATCAACATCTCTATTCCCTAAACCTTAGCTCCACTCACATGCAACATTGTGTTTTTGCCACACTTCATGCCACCAACCTGGAAACTTGGCATCACCATCTTGGACATGCCAACTACCAGATGGTCATAGATATGGCAAAATCTGGCATAATCCCAGGTATGCCATCCACCTTTACCTCAAAACCACCCAAATGTGACTCATGTATTCTCAGAAAACAGACCTGGAATACTGTGCCTAAAGTGCAGGAAGAGGGGCAGAGATTGACACAAAAGCTGGAGATTGTCTGGGTAGACCTGACAGGACCACAGGCTGTTGTATCTTGCAATGGTTACAAATATGTAATGAATCTAGTTGATGATTCACAAGTGAGAGCTGGATAATTCTCCTTTGAAAGAAAAGGGATGCATTTGCACACCTCAAGGCCTGGCAGATTGCATGAGAAAATGAAATTCAAGAGAAACTCAGTGTGTATAGAACTGAGCATGATGGCAAACTTGAGGGACACAAAATGGAGGCATGGCTGCTATCACAAGGCTCAGAACAACAGTTTGGGGCACCATACACTTCAGCACATATAGGACAAGTTGAGCAGATGCATCAAACTCTTATGGGGAAGGCACAAGCAATGTGGATTGCAGTTGGATGCCCACCTAATATGTGGGATGATGTCAGGTTCCACTGACAATGGGGGCTCAGCTACACTGGTGAATCCTTACTAGGCAGATGCAATGTCCTGTGCTTATAGCCTAGCATCCCAGGGTTGGTGTGGAGTGAAGGAACTTGCAAAGGGAAGCAAGGGGGAGCAGTCCAAGCAAGTCTGGAGCAGTCCAGAGAAGTCTAAGACCAAGTATATTAGATGTCAAACCTGGGCAGGCATCAGGAACAAGTTCGTGGGTGTGCAGATAGACTGTGGGGTAAGTGGAGGCTTTGCAAATGATGGGGGCAGGGCCAGAGTTTGATGGGGGATCACCAAGACTTGATGGATTCTGGAGCTGAGTGGGGAGCAAGGTCCAGAGTTGTCATAAGAATGTTCAGGGGTTGTAGCACATGTGCGCGGTTTGTACTGTCATCAGAGATGAAAGGAACTTGGAGAAACAAAGGAAATCTGTATAGTTGAGATGAGACAGAGATGAGGCAAGATGAGACAGAGAACAGAGATAGATTCAAGACTAAAAATAGGGACAGAGGCAAAACAAAATACAAGACACAAGAAACCAGTAAATGCAATATCAAGACTAAAGTACCAGGAGTTACTCTAGAACTTATATACCAACTACTGGGTGGCTCTGGAGGACAGAGGGTATGGTGGCAGGGCTTGACAGAGCTGCATGGAGTCAACAGATGTCAGGTGCGATTGCAGGGTGGGCTGCAGTGACATTCTGATGGGATCAGCTGGAAAGCAGGCCACTCTGGAGTCATTGGGGTGCTCTGTGTCAGGTTCCGCTGACCTCGGGGGCTCAGCTGCACTGGGTGAATCCTTACTAGGCAGGCGTGATCCCCTTGCACTGGTAACCGAACACTCGAAACGTTCTGGGCACTGATGGCTTGTGCAGATAGTTGGTGGGGTGTGATCTGGACAGATCCGGGGAGGTCCAGAGGAGTCGGATTGCAAGGAAATGGGACGGGCTTGGCGGGGTTCAGGCAGAAGACTGTATGGGAGATTCACGGAAGCAAAGGAGTAGGCAGCTATGTGATCAATGGGAGCAGAGCCAGGGTTTGATGGGAGATCAATTGGAGTTGATGGAGTCCAGGACTGAGCAAAGAGCAAGGTTCAGACCTGGTGAAGAGTGTTGGGGTTTGTAATCATAATCGCGGAGTCTGTGAGGTCGTTAGGGTTGAGGAAGACTTGGGCACAACGGTCGGACAGAGTCACCGAGACAGTGTCAGACGAAATGATATGGAACAAGAGTAGATTCGAGTGGAGGTACAAAACAATAATGAGAATGATAACGAAATGGAGACAAGACAAGACCGGGAGACTGAGATAAGACTGGGAGACTGAGATAAGAAAACGAGACACAAAACATGAAACACGAAACACGAGAAGGAAACAATCAGACCATAGGTAACATTAAGCAATATCAAGACTAGAGTACAAAGAGCTACTTGACATCTTATATACTGACTACCGGAGAACTTTGGGGTATGTTGGCTGCGGTGGCGGGGCTTGGCAGAGCTTGATGGAGTGGGCGGGTGTTGGTTGCGATCAAGGGTCGGGCCGTGCTGATACGTTGTTGGGATCATTTGGGAACGCGGGCCGCCCCGAGGTTGTCGTGATACTCCGGAATGGGTCGGAGAAACCAGGGTGTCCAGTTGATGATGGGTGGCGAAGATTGGGAACAGCGGGGTTGATTCTCAGGGTTTGGGAGATCCAGGGTAAGTGTCAGTGGCTGCAGGGAAGGCGTCGAAGTTGGCCAGGGGGCCGTCGGAGTTAGCTGGGGAGGTGTCAGAGTTAGCTGGGGTTGCATTGGGGCTAACCAAAATAGGCGTGGGGCATGGGTGGAAGTCTGGCAGAGTGTCAGGGGTTTTGGGGAATCAGGGGGTTGCTGGACGATGTGTGGGGGTCCAGGGGATGGGTCATGACATCACACCCCCTTCAACGTCGAGACCTTTCAAGACATGGGGAGCAGGACGGGGATTGGCGGGGCGTGGGAGTTGAAGCCGAGCAATATTGATCAATCCGCAGCGAGTGATAGTGGCATGGGAGACGAAGTCGAAGCGCAGCTGCCGCTTCATCAGGGTTCTCCTCAATCAATTAAAAGCCTTGGACGTACCCCGGGATTTCCCAAATTTCATCATGTCTTCCCCCAGCATTCCAGTAGTCTCTCCCGCCGATTTGGACGAGGTGGTGGTGTACAACAGTGGAGGGGAAGAGTTTGAGTGTTGGCGCCACGCCAGTGTCAGGGACCGGAGTCGTAAGTGGTGTCGACTTGTCTTTCTGGAATGATTGACAGGGCCTTTGTAGAGTCGTCCGTGGTGGTGGTGGTGGATTTTCCGGGGGTCCCAAAGCGGACCAAGTTTTGTCCTGCATTGCCAAAGGAGGGGAGCATGGGGTGGTCTGCGGGGAAGGCGGGGCTTTCGCGGGGTGGTCAGGGAAAGGAGGCGTCCTCGGCAGTGATTTGTGGGAAGCGTCAAGCCTCCCCGCCCTTGGAGGCGGGACCCAGCAAGAGGCCGTGTGGGCGTGAGTCATTGGCGGGGCCTCCAGAGTCTCTCCTCTTTTCTCCTACCCCAGGCGTTCCCCCGGAACAGTCGTCGAGTCCCCCCACGCCTATTCCTTTGATCACGGAGGTCTTTCTTTGCAAGCAGGTGGAGGCTTTGACGACGTCATTGGCAGTACAGGAGGGTGAGCTCCAGCGGGCGAGGGAGGACCGGGAAAGGAACACATCGGTGCGTGTGGCGACGGAGCGAGCGTTAGAGGTGTGGGGCTTGCGGGAGCATCTGACGCAGATGGAGGGGCAGCCCGCGGGGGAAGAGGAGGGGCAGGGGCAAGTTCCGGAGGGGGATGCGTTGTGGGCAGAGCTGGAGGCGGCGAGGCGGAGAGAGGACTGGTTGGCCAATGAGGCCGCTTTGGGGCGCGCAGGAATCCTCCGTGAGTTGCCTCCCAATCCTCCGCTTGTTACTGATGGTTCATTTTCTGGGTTTAGGCTGGGTGTGGGAGCATCGGGTCCTCTTGGACAGAGCCTCCACGGCGTTCGCGTCGATTCAGGACGGGTTGAAGCAGGGGTCCACGGTTCAGCCTCCGGAGTTGCAGCAGGGGATGGCGCGATTGGAGAGGTTGCTGGCGGGGCATCGGCAACGCAATGCGGTGGCCCCGGGGTCGTGGTGGGAGGTGGCGGCTGACATGGGGGAGGCGTTGCCGGGGTTGGCGGAGGTCTTAGTGGTGGTGCAGGCCCAGATGGAAGTTGACCTGGGGATAGGGTTGCCGGGGGGTCTGGGGAGGGAGTGAGATGGGTGCGGGCCCTGTTTCTTGTTGCTTTTGGACTTGCTGCCTCCCTCGCCCTTTGTATATATATGATTTTGGTACGCGAACATGTCCCTTTCTTGGTCCCTGGGCATGTGAAGTGAGGTTTTAGTTTGTATGAGGGCGAAGTAAGCGAGACATGCAGGGGTGTGAGAGGGAGTTGAATCCCTAGTGAATCCAGAGGCGGGGGTTACACCCGCTAGTGCTGTCTGTGCTGGCTAGTCCCGGGGTTTGTCGGGACAGGGCAGGGCATTGCAGGGAGGGCTCCCAAGGTCCGGCGGGGGTGGTGGGAGTTCTCCGGTGGAGTTCCGTGGCATTTCGGGGTGTTGTATTGAGTTCAATTCTCAGAATTTCCAACCAGGAGTGTAGGGGTTTTCTTTGGTCTGCGGTGGGGATGTGCGCCGTGTTGGTACCGGAGGGCAGATCTTTGAATCTTTCACGGGTGTCCAGCGGGTTTGGGGCTTTGGTCTTCTTGGCAGTGCGGTTGGCAGGGAGGATGGAGGTCTTCCTGTGATCTGGCCCTTATGCTGGCGCTGGTGGCGAAGGCGGCGGGGCTCTCTTCATTGGTGGGGGTCAGTGGGGCAAGGTTCATCCTCGTGGCAGAGTTGGCCTGGGTCGAGGTTGTGTTCCAGAGTATTGCGTCTGTGGGCAGGCATGTTTGAGTGGTGCTTTGGTGTGCTCCGGAGTGTTGATGACCAAGGGGGCAGGATGTGGGGTGATCAGTCCCGACCATTTCCTTTGGGTCCGGAGCCAAAATTTGAGGTTCTGGGTCATCTATGTGACATTGCTTTCCTGACCAAAGTTAAGTCCCGAGACGGACAGAGGGGTCTTACGTATTTCTGACACTCCCTTGAGTTTGGAGGTCTGTTGGAGTTGTGTTGGAGGATGTTTCTTTTGGGCAGGGGCAGCGTGGGGGTTGGTTGGGGAATGGCTTGCCTCAGCAGAGATGCTTCGGGCTTGTTCCGAGGGTTGTTCCCTCCTGGGGGTCAGTGGTTCCTTGATTGGGAAAGAAGTGGGCAGTCCCGGAGTCGATACAAGGGTCACTTGGTGGGGGGTTTGTTGGTTATGTTGGCTTTGGGGGGGGGGTGCGGGCGGAGGAAGGGGTCTGAGGTGCATTTTGTCGGTCCGCAGTTCCAAGCGCGAGTACCAGGGGTCCGGAGCTGATGCAGGGGTTGGGGTTGGGTCTTAACTTGCAAGTGGGGTTGTGTCGTGAATCGGAGGGGGAGCTCCAGTGGTGGGGTTTTTTTTTGCGGAGCAGCAGAGTTGTCACGCAGGAGTGGCGGTGGCTCCTGGAGCTGAGCTTGGATGGGGGAAGATGGTTGTTCACGATTGTTGGGGGGTGGCGGGGAGGTCAGTCGCGGGGAGGCACTGGAGTGGGACTCCCCGGGAGTCATGGCAGGGTTGAGGCAACTCTTCATTCATGTTCCGGAGCAGCCCGGAGATTGTTGCAAATGTGGGGGTGGCAGTGGGGAGAGGCACCGCTCGCTTCTTGGGGAAGGCATCAGCAACCTTTAGGGTACTCCGAGAGATTACTTCGCATGTGGCCTGCTTCTGGGTACTCCAAAGAGGATACTTCATATGTGGCTTGCTTCTGGGTGCTCCAATGATGTGGTCCCTGTTCGATGGACATATTCCAGCATAGGGGCGGGATTTGGAGCAGGTGGTGATTTATGTCGCGGAATTGGGGGCTACCAGGGCATCGTTGTTGGGCTGGCAATGTGAGTCACCTCGATCAAATGTTGTAGTTGGAGCAGAGGCCCTGGAGTCATGTTGCCAGGGTCCGGAGCTGTGTCGAGGGGTTCGGAGGGGGTCAGAGGGGTGGGTCAGACAGTTTTGGGCTGGCGTGGGGTTGTTTGGGTTGTCGAGCCAGGTGGGGAGGTCTTTTAAGGATATTGGAGCGTGTGCCCCTTGGGTCGTCAGGTTGCTTAAACAACTCTCTGGGTGATGGTGGGGTTTCTCCCTCCCTTATATGAACATGTCAGCAAATTTAGAGTACTTAGGGGAACTACTTTGTATAGGGTCCTTTTTCCTATAGTTAGTTCGGGGTGGCTCCTATGCTGGGGGTTCCTTTGTGGGAGGTGGCGGAGTCTGGTGGTGGAGTTTAGGTTCGGAGGTGGCATGCAGGGAGGTTCAGCATCCAGGGTCCTCATTGTTGGGGGTTCCGGATGGTGTGAGAGAAGGTGTTGAAATAGCGGCATGGTCCGGAGTTGTCCCTTGTCGGGAGTGGGGTGCCGTGGTCCTCCTCATTAACTTTGGGGCTGTGCTTCAGGTGGCAGGGTGGAGGGTGCATAGCCATCCTTTTCCTGACCATCTAGAAGCTCAGGGATGTCTTGGTCTTGTTCCGGGGTTGTCGGGGTCGGGTCAGAGGTGTTGGGGCCCCTTTATTTGTTGGGCGGAGGTGACGGCCGAGTCGACCAAGGTCCGGAAGCAGGTTCTGGGGTTGGGGTGTATCCTAGGTCTGGGGTTCTTGCTCTGTTGTTGGTGATTAGTCACATCGGTCTTTGGGGTTGCTAGTGGTTCGGTGGATCCACAGGCGGGCTTCGGGGAAGCGCGTTCTCAGTGGTCTCATTGTGGCTGGCGATCCTTCGTGCAATGGGTGACTGTCTCGCAGCGGGTTGGCGTTATTGTTTGTCGGAGGGTTGTCATGGTGCCGGAGACATTGTCGCTCATTTGGTTGGGTAGTTGCTGGGTTTTGGAATGCTGTTCTTTGGGTGACATCGGGGTCAACTTTGTGCAAGAGAACGGAGTTGGCGGAGAGGGTAGGGTGGGGTGGGAGATGATTTGACGGTTTGCGCGAGGGGTTGGAGGTTGGGTGTGAGTTGGGGAGGGTGTCTGTGGGAGGAGCCATTGTATGGATGTAACCAGAGTGGAGGGGACATTTGGTGTCGGATCTGCGACTCAATGTGCCTTGGCAAATTGAGCAGGGCCATATGAATCATAAGGGTTTCCAGGCACAGGTAGACCATAGACATTGGAGTTATTTGATCATGTGTGCAGAGATAATGCGGGCATCACGGACAGGGTAAGGTAGAGTCTTGATATTATGTCAGGTTCCACTGACCTCGGGGGCTCAGCTGCACTGGGCGAATCCTTACTAGGCGGGCGTGATCCCCTTGCACTGGTAACCAAACACTCAAAATGTTCTGGGCACTGATGGCTTGTGCGGATAGTCAGTGGGGTGTGATCCAGACAGATCTGGGGAGGTCCGGAGGAGTCAGATTGCAAGGAAATGGGACGGGCTTGGCAGGGTTCAGGCAGAAGACCGTATGGGAAATTCATGGAAGCAAAGGAGTAGGCAGCTATGTGATCAATGGGAGCAGAGCCAGGGTTTGATGGGAGATCAATTGGAGTTGATGGAGTCCAGGACCAAGTAAAGAGTGAGGTTTGGACCTGGTGAAGAGTGTCGGGGTTCGCAATCGTAATTGCGGAGTCCGTGAGGTCATTAGGGTTGAGGAAGACTTGGGCACAACGGTTGGACGGAGTCACTGAGACAGCGTCAGACAAAATGATATGGAACAAGAGTAGATTCGAGTGGAGGTATGAAACGATAACGAGAATGATAACAAAATGGAGACAAGACAAGACTGGGAGACTGAGATAAGACTGGGAGACTGAGATAAGACCGGGAGACTGAGATAAGACCGGGAGACTGAGATAAGAAAACGAGACACAAAACATAAAACACGAAACACAAGAAGGAAACAATCAGACCATAGGTAACATTAAGCAATATCAAGACTAGAGTATGAAGAGCTACTCGACGTCTTATATACTGACTACCAGAGAACTTCGGGGTATGTTGGCTGCGGTGGCAGGGCTTGGCAGAGCTTGACGGAGTGGGCGGGTGTTGGTTGCAATCGAGGGTCGGGCCATGCTGATACATTGTTGGGATCATTTGGGAACGCAGGCTGCCCTGAGGTTGTCGTGATACTCCGGAATGGGTCAGAGGAACCAGGGTGTTGAGTTGATGATGGGTGGCAAAGATCGGGAACAGCGGGGTTGATTCTCGGGGTTTGGGAGATCCAGGGTAAGTGTCAGTGGCTGTGGGGAAGGCATCAAAGTTGGCCAGGGGGCCGTCGGAGTTAGCCAGGGAGGCATCAGAGTTAGCCAGGGAGGCGTCGGAGTTAGCCAGGGAGGCGTTGGAGTTAGCCAGGGTTGCGTCAGGGCTAACCAAAATAGGCGCGGGGCATGGGCAGAAGTCCGGCGGAGCGTTGGGGGTTTTGGGGAATCGGGGGGTTGCTGGACGATGTGCGGGGGTCCAGGGGACGGGTTGTGACACTCTGGAGCAGGCCAGGGGAATTAGGGTGGGGGGTTGGGAGTGTGTGACATGGTCAGGAATGGTGGGGGAAGTCTCAGGAGCTCAGGGGAAGTCAGGGGATGTGTTAATGGCTGCAGAGAAGGCATCAGAGTTGATCAGGGAGCCGTTGGGGTTTGCTGAAGAAGTGTTGGAGTTACTCAGAGTGGGTGTGGAGAGTGGACAAGGGTTGGGGGAGTTTGGTGGGGCATTGGGGAGGACTGAAAACAATGTCGGGGGTCTAGGGAGTGGGTCATGACATCACTCCCTCTTCAGCATCAAGACCCTCAAGACATGGAGCACAGTTCAGGAATTGGCAGGGCATGGAAATCAAAGTTGAGCAATATTGATCAGACTGCAGTAGCGGCAGCAGCATGGGGAATGAAGTTAAAGTATGGCCGCCACTCATCAGAGGGTTCCTTCCAAGTCATTAAAAAGAGTCAGACATACCCTGGAGTTCCCAAACTTTCCCAATGTCATCTTCCACATACTCTCCAGCAGCATCCCCATCCCCCTTAGCACATTCCTCGACTTCTTCCTCTGAGGACTCTGAGGATTGGCAGGATCATAGGTGGGTCCAGGCAATGTACTGTAGTCATAAGTGCTGTCTCTTACTCATCATGGTTGGAGTGCTGATTAAGTCCTGGCAGAGTCGTTGGCAGCAGTGGCAGGCCCCTCAGGGCTTTTGTTGGGGGAGGCCCCAGTGCAGTTAGTGGCAGGAGTAGTCTCTGCCTTGCATTCTTAGCCTGGCCTTGGCTCCGGAGTGGTCTGCCCCATTCCTACAGGGTTGAGAGTTGCACAGGCAGACGTGATGCCAGAGCACTTTGCAGAGGCCGTGGGGCAGGCAAGGGATCCTCTAACATTAGAGTGGTGCTAGGCAGTGGCCCCAGTGCATTATTGGCATGTTCCTTCCTTACTAAGCTAACCCACGTCTCCTAGTGCATGTCCTGTACCTGGCAGAGTGAACAGTGCAAGTTTGAGGAGCCCATGCTAGGGGCGTGGCAGAACACATCAGTGTGTCTCCTGTATTGCTCATGGCACAAGAAGTGTTCTGTCATTTTGAGTTGGCATGCTGCTTGCATTGCGGCAGAGCAAGAGTGGGACCGCGAGTGGGTCATGGCACAGTTGGAGGAGGGCTGGAGGGGTAGGGTGTTGGGGCAGGGTTCCGGAGTGAAGGGGGGAGTTGGTGCAAGGTGGCCCCCAATGAAAGTTGGGCCCCTGCAGGGTGGGCAGAGGGAGGGGGTCCCCATAGTGCATGATAAGGGTAAACAGAGGGCATCTCCCTCACTGGAGGCAGGGCCTAGCAAGCAGGCATGGGAGGAGCAGGCAATGGTGGGCCTCCTGGGCCCTATGGTGTATTCCCTGATCTCTGGGGCCTTGGTTGAGCAGTCTGCAGGAGGGTCATGGTTGGCTGCCAAGGCTTTCCTGTAGCATTGAGTGGAGGAGCTGGAACAGTCATTGGCCACATGTGGGGAGAAAGCTCAGAGGATGGGAGAGGAGAGGGACAGGCTTCAGAAGGAGTTGGATGGGGCTCAGAGGGAATGGGACCTAGCATGGAGGAGGGACCTAGCATGGAGGGACAAGGACATTGCTGTGGGGACCACCATGGAGTGATTGTCACAGCTTCAGGAGCTGCAAGCATGTATGGGACCATTGGCGGCATAGGCAGAGATGGTGGAGCAGTGGTCAGAGGGGTCAGAGGTGCAGGAAACTCAGCAGGGGCCTAGTGTTGGAGAAGCCTGGGCAGTGGCAGAGAGGGTGTGGCAGTGGGAGGAGTGGCTTGCCAATGAAGCAGCCTCAGGGCAGCAGGGAGTGCTCTGTAAGTGGTCTCTTCATTTCTTGTTTCCTATAAACTGATCCTGTTTCTGCAGACTGAGCCAGGAAGCACCACATCCTCCTTGATGGAGCATTGGCAGCATTGGGGTCCATCCATGATGGGCTGGCAAGGATGCCCAGGGACCTCCCACCAGAGTTGGAGCAGCGGGTTATACAGATGGGACATCTGCTGGTGGGGCATTGGCAGACCCTAGAGCATAGTGGGAGGTGGCAACAGACATGGGGAAACTGCTTCCCAGACGACCTGAGGTTCTAGCAATGGTAGTGGCACAGCTGGAAGTGGTCATGGTGAGGAGGGTAGTGGAGGTAGAGTCAGAGGAGGAGGGGGAGTAGGGGCTTTCTGGATTTTGGCTTCTTATTGCTCCGCACTCTCCTAGTTCTATATTTTGTATTTGTAGCCTTGTCAATATTGGACTCCTTGCATTTCTGCTGAGTGTGAGAAGTTTTTAGAATGAGTGAGGAGCAGAGTAAGTGAAAACACATAGGGGAGTACTTGTGGGAGTTGAATCCCTGATACATCCAGAGGTGGGGGTTATGCCCACTAATGCCATCTGTACTTGCTAGTTCCAGGAGTCCCAGGGCTTGGTAGGGTGTTGTCGATAGAAGTTCCAGAGTTTGTCAGGGGCTCTGTCGAGGTTTTTTTGGGGTTTCCATGTGTTATCCTCAGGTCTGTAGCCCTTCCAGCAGACCAAGTACTGGGGTTGGCCACGGACCACGTGGGAGTCAAGAATTTGGTCAACCTCATAGTGGTACTCGTCTTTGACTTCAACAGGGGGTGGTTGGCTGGGGCATTAGCTGGGGAAGGGGTCTGGAGCGTGTTTTTCAAGGAATTGGACATGGAACATGGGGTGGAGGCCTTTCAAGCCTGGAGGTAGGTCAAGTTTGCAGGCATGCATAGAGACTTTCCAGAGGACTTTGAAAGGGCTGAGGCATTTGTGATTGAGTTTGATGGAGGGCCTTCAGGTCTTGAGGTTGTGTTGATCGAGCCAAACCAAGGTGCCAGGGGGCCAGTCAGGGGTAGGGTCATATTGGGCATTGGCATGTTTGGAGTAGGCTCAATTAGCAGTGTTTGTCTTGTTGCAGAGGAACTGGTGAAGGGATCAGAGGTTTTCAGTGACTTTGTGGGCGACATGGGAGGGGATGTTCTTGAGGGATAGGGTGAGTTGAGGATTGTAGCCCTTGTTGGCATAGAAGGGGGAGACTCTGGTGGCAGAGTGGGGCATGTTGTTGTAGGTAAACTTGGCAAGGAGGAGTTCTACATGCCAGTCATTCTGTAAATAGTTAACGTAGAGGCAGAGATACTGTTCCATCATCTGGTTTACTCATTCTGTTTGTCTGTTGGTCTCTGGGTGATAGGTGGTGGAGAAGCTGGTTTTGATTTCGAGTGCTTTGCATAGCAATTGCCAGAAATGGGATATGAATAGAGGTCTGTGGTCAGAGATGATGTTGTTTGAGAGTCCATTCTTGGAGAATATGTGCTCAAGGAACAGTTTGGCAAACTCTGGAGCATTGTCAGTGGTGTGGCAAGAGATGAAGAGGGCTTGTTTGGTGAGGTGGCAAACAACAATGAGGATCGCGTTGAAACCTTTGGAGTTGGGAAGTTCAACAATATGATCCATCAATATTGAGGACCAGGGGTGCCAGCTGATAGGGAGAGGTTTCAACATGCCATGGGGGCAGTGGCAGGGTACCTTGGCCCAGAGACAAGGTTTGCAGGCCCTTATGTATTGTGTGACATCCTTCTTCATTCCTGGCCAAAAGTAAGTCCAAGAGATGAGTTGAAGAGTCTTATAAATTTCTGGGTGCCCCTGGAGCTTGTGGTTGTGGTGTTGCCAGAGTATGTTGAGGTGGATGGACTTGTGGTCTAGAGCATAAATTTGTCCACTCTGGAGCAGGAGGTGGTGGTCCAGAGACAGCAAAAAGGGATTTTCAATGCTCAACTTGTTGGAGTTGTTGTGGGGGTTGTGCTGGGTGAAGAAGGGATCCAGGGGTGCACTTCTGATTTGGTGGAGAATTTCTTCTTCATTTAGAATCAGCATGGCATGTAGATGTTTGGGGGGGATTACCACTTGATGGTTGAATGCATTCCATTTGGCTTCAAATGACTTTTTCAGATACACATCAGACCTTCAAGTGAGGGCATCAGATTTTGTGCTGAGTCATCTGGGGTGGTAGTGGATGGTGAAGTCATACTCCAAGAGGGTTTTGGACCATTGAGCTTGGTGGCAGCTGAGCTGTTTTGTGGTCGTGAAGTATTGCAGGTTGTTGTGGTTGGAGTAGACTTGGATGTGGTGTGGGGATTCTTTGAGGTAGGCCCACCACTGGTGGAAGGCTTCAACAATTGCAAGGAGTTCCATGTTGTAGATGTTGTAGTTGAGCTCCATGGGGATCATTGAGTGAGTGTAGAAGGCAACAGGGTGGAGATCCTTGCTTCTGGAGTCTGACTGAGAGAGTATTCTGGTGATGGCATAATCAGAGGTGTTGCATTTGAGTATGACCAGCAAGGAGGGGTCAAAATGGCAGAGGACCAGGGCAGAGGTGAAGGCCTTCTTCAGAAGGAGAAATATACTTTGTCACTTGCTGTCCCAATCCTAAGGAGTGTCCTTCCATGTGAGTCAGTTGAGGGGTTTAGTGATTCCGGAGTAGTTGTCAATGAAGTAGTGGTAAAAGTTAGCAAACCCCAGGAATGACTGGACCTCCTTGACATTCAGTGGCAGGGGCCAATTGAGTATTGCGTCGACCTTGGTGGGGTCCATGCACATGCCATTGGGAGTGACAATGACTCCAAGGTATTCAACCTCCATTGTATGGAAGGAGCATTTTTCAGGTTTGGTGTGGAGTGGGTACTCCCAGAGTTGTTCCAAGACATGGCAGATGTGTTCCGGGTGCTCTGCTGGCAAATTTGAGTAGATTAGGATGTTGTCCAGGTACACAATAATAAAAACATCATTCATGTCATGGAAGATGTCATTCATGAAGTACTGGAATGTGGTGGAGGAGTTAGTCATTCTGAAAGGCATCACAAGGTACTCAAAGAGGCCATAGCAGGTGCAAAAGGCAGTCTTCCCTTCATGTCCCAGAGTGATCTGGACATTGTTGTAGCTGGAGCAGAGGTCTATCTTTGTGTAGATCTTGGCACTGTGGAGGCAGTCAACAAGGTCTCCAATCAGGGGGAGGGGATACTGGTTCTGCTTGATGACTTTATTGAGTCTCCGATAATCCACACAGAGTCAAAGTGATCTGTCTTTCTTCTTGGCAAACAAGACCGGAGTGCCTGCAGCAGAGATTGATAGGCATATGAAACTCTTGCCGAGCATATCATCAAGGTATTCCTTCAGGGCCCAGAGCTCGATCTCAGACATATTGTAGATCTTGCTAAACAGGGGTGAGGTGCCTTCTCTGAGGTTGATCTTCTGGTTGTAAGAGTGGTGCTGGGGAAGTTATTTGGCACTCCCTTCAGAGAACATGTCAGCGAACTCATGATACTCTGGAGGAACTACTTCAGATAGGATCTAATCCTCCATCCTGCTCTCTGGCATGGTGGTTCTGGCATGGAGGTGCTCCTCCAGTAGGGCTGGTGTGATTTGTAACTGAAAGGCTGGGGTGCCATCTTGTAGAATGCATGCAAAGGGGATGGTGCCAATGATTTTGATATTGAGGTTTCCAGAGTCAATAGAGGTGGATGTTAGGGTGGAAGTGGTTGAGTCTAGAGTGGTGGCAGAGTTGGTCAGGGGGTTCAGGTGTTGCTGATTGGGGTACCTCGGGCCTTTGTATCAACTCCAAGGTATGTTGGGAGGCAGCCATCACAATTTGATTGAGAGTGACCGAGGTGGAGTTGCACTTTCTTTACTGTCAGGGTTGCTATTGGAGGCTGTGGGACTCTGGGTTGCTCTGGAGGTGCTGGTGCTGGGGTCAGAGACATTGGGGTCTGAGTTGGACTAGAGATGGAGGGGAATGACAGCTGCTAAACTTGCTTTGGGGCCAGGGAATTGCATGGTGAGGTTCTTCCAGTTGATGTCAGGGTTGATGTCTTGCAGCCATGGGAGTCCAAGCATGATCAGAGTTGATAGGGGTAATTGGGTGACAAGGAGCCAGGCCTGGAACTGCAGATCATTGTCAAGGGTGAGGGTGGTGTCATGGTATTGGGTATTGTGGTGGGGCATCTGTCAAAGAGTTGGAGCTCAAGGGGTTTGTTGAGGTCATTGCATCAGAGGTTGAGCTGATTGCTGATGAAGGTACTGGAGGCACCACTGTTGATGAGGGTGGGGAGTACCTTGGGTGAGCTGTCAAGTCAGACATGGATGACAAACAACTATGCAGACCTGGAGCAGAGCTGTGGAAGAGTCTGGGGGTGGTTGATTGTGGTCTCAGGGTTTTCGGAGGAGGGTGAGACATCAAAGGGTACCAGTTCAGAGTTGGTGGGGTTGTCCCAGTCAAGGTGGAGGGTGAGGCTGGGCCAATCAATGTGGAGATTGGTGGAGCAGAGCCATGAGAATCCCAAGATGATGGGGGCAGAGGGGTGTAGCTTTGTGACAAGTAGTCGGAGTCCTTGTTGTTGTCCATTGGCAAAGATCATGGTTATTTCCAGGTGGTGTGTGATGTCTCCAGTGGGAGTGGGGTCTCCATCAAAGAGTTTGAGAGGGATTGGAGCAGAGAGGTGTCAGAGGAGGTGGGGAGCAAGTGCCACCAGGGATTCATCAATGAAGTTATCTATAGTGCTACTATTGACTAGCATGGGGATGGGGTTGTTGGAGAAAGGAAGAGTGGTGTGGAGGAGAAGGGTGGTGGAGGAGTGAGAGGGGAGGTGTGCTGGGAGATTGTCTGGAGCAAGTACCATTGCATGGAGAAGTGTAGCCAGAGCAGAGAAGACATTGGAGTCTGGTCTGCAGTCTAGCACATCTTCAAGACCTAAACCACCAACTCATTTTCCATAAACTGATAATCACAGTCTTCTCTATTAATTGTCCAGATGGCATGTCCCATAACCTGTTGTTTAGGACAACTGTGGATAAAGTGCTCCTGCTCACCACATAGAATGCATGCACCCTCTTTCTGTCATTTCTCCTGTGTCTCCTCCAGTACATCAATTCATGGCCTATCCCAAATCTTGTTCACACATAGGGCTCCTTGATTGTTGGTGGAGTCTGAAATGTTGTTGTGGTCATTGGGGTTGGCATCCAGGGGCTCTGGAGTTTTATGGAGGTTGGCAGCATTGAGCTGGGCAGGTGGGCATTGTCCCGGGGGTCAATTGGCATTGGAGGTTCCTTGGCCCAGGAGGAAATGGGGTGTGGAATTGGCAGGGTTGGCAGGGATTGAGGATCAAATGTCATTGGTTGCTCCGGCCTGCCAGTTGGTGTTGCCAGAGGTGTTCTAAGAGGTCCAGGGTGCCATGTTTTTGCTGTGATCTTCTCAGTAATGTTGGTCAACCTGGGTAATGAGTGCCTTGTATCTGTCATAGGTGGTTTGCTTGGGTGCAAGGCAGAGGATGTCCTTGATCCATTGAGGCAGGGCATAACAGAGGGCAAAGCAGAGGGCATTGTAATTCCACCCAGTCTCATAAGCTTCCCTTTCAAATCATATGATAAAGGTCATGAAACATTTGTTGTCACACATTCAGAGGTTGAATAGATTCTCCTCTGCTTCTGCTACAGTATCAAAGATGCCAAACTTACTCAAGAGTTTCTGGGTGAAAGCAAGCCAATTGGAGAGTATGGGGTTGTTGGTGTTGAAATCAAACCAGAGTAGTGCAGTATAATGATTGAAGGCAATACCCTGCAAATACAATTCGGCAAATGCTACTTGTGAGCTCTCAAGTTGGAAAATAATGGGCTTAGCTTGGAACATTGTTAGACACTGGGTCAAGAAGATGCACCACTTCCAGGAGTCACAGCCAGTGAAGGGTTCAGGCTTTTGAATGTTGAGTTTGCCTTCTTGAGCAAGTGCATCGCAAGTGTCATCCTGTGGATTTTGAGTTTGAGGTGGAGGTCCAGTGTTATAGTAGTAGTAATAATTGTTTCCATTTCTGTGCTGGGGAAAGTTGTTCATGGCCAGGCCCCATCCTCCAGGGGGTCTGCCATTGGGTGGTCCCCCACCAGGAGGTTGGCCCACATTGCCCAGGGGAGGCCCTGGGGCCCATCAAGGGGGAGGGGATCCTCTGGGGGTGGGGGGTCCAAAGTAATTTGCATTGGTAGGAGGGTTAGGCAACAGGACAGATGGGAGACAAGGGGGGTTGGCAGGAAAGGGTGGTTGGGGTGCTCCAGGGCCCATGGGCTGTCACAGAGGAACTGGGATGTTGGGACAGGACAGAGGGGCATTGACATGGGGGGTGTGGAGATCAAAGTGGGGGGGTCAGTCTCATGGAGGGTCATTGTGTGGGGCGGGCTTGTCGGCAGAGTTTCCAGGCTTGTCAATGTAAGAAAAGGGTTTGGTTGTCATTGTTGATACACGGGGGCAGCTGTTGCACATGGGGTTTGGTGGTGTCAGGCTGATCCCAGGTACAAAAGGTGCTGGGGATGGAGTTGGCCCAGGGGTGAGCTGAAAGGGCCAGAGTGTGAGTGGCGGATTGGTTGAATAATCCTCCTGCAAGGTTGAGGTTTCTCAAGATGTTGGAGGCTACATTGAGCTCTTCCTGCTAGCAGGGAATGGGAGGCAGGGCTTCACTTTGTGTCCTGATGGGTTCCTCATGTTGCACATGGAAGGAGTGGGAGGGGTCTAGAGGATCCTTAAATTGGCAGGGGTTGGGACTAGTGTGGATCTCCTCAACCAGGGCATGGAGCTTGTTCTGGAGGTTGACATTGATGCCCAAGATGCCTTGTATAGCTTCTGGGAGATTTCCTTGCAGGTAGCATTCATGGAAGTCGAAGAGTCAATCCGCCCAAACTTCCAGAGTTGTGGAGGTGTTGGAGTAGCCTAGGTTGATGAGGAGGGTGCAGGCACATCTTGCAAATTCCACAGTAAAGAGACAGAGGAAATGGAGGACTTCATCATGCTGTTGGACATAGGCTTTGACCCTTTGCTGTCTGGGGGAAGGGGGAAGTTGAGCAGGGAATGGCAGACAGGGGGGAGAATAATTATTTGGGTGTTCTGGAGGAGCTGCAGCAGGGACTGGGTACACATAATAGTGGGTGGGGGGAAGGTAGGAGGGGTTGGGGGGTGCTGTGAAGTATCCTCCGGAGTATATGTGGGGATTGTTGCCATTGGTAGGGAATGCTGGGGGGCAGTGCCAGCCCAGAGGGATTTTCTGGCTAATGGAGGGTGCATAAAATGCCTGGTTGGAATCAGGAGTCCAGTGGCAGGGAATATACTGATCTGCAAGGGGGCCTGGGTAGAATGGGGCATAAGGGTTTTCAGGAACCAGCCAACCATAGATGTCAGTTAGGTAGCTAGTGGAGTTGTATGCAGAGTTATATGCAGACATCAAGAATGGGGTAAGGAGGAGTCTTGATATTATGTCTTCACTGACGATGGGGGCTCAGCTACACTGGCAAATCCTTACTAGGCAGATGCAATGTCCTGCGTTTATAACCTAGCATCCCAGGATTGGTGCAGAGTGAAGGGACTTGCAAAGGGAAGTGAGGGGGAGCAGTCCAAGCAAGTCTGGAGCAGTCTGGAGAAGTCTAAGACCAAGTATATTAGATGTCAAACCTGGGCAGGCATCAGGAACAAGTTTTTGGGTGCGCAAATAGACTGTGGGGTAAGCAGAGGCTTTGCAAATGATGGGGGTGGGGCTAGAGTTTGATGGGGGATCACCAAGACTTGATGGATTCCAGAGCTGAGTGGGGAGCAAGGTCCAGAGTTGTCATAAGAATGTTCAGGAGTTGTAGCATGTGTGCAGGGTTTGTACTGTTGTTGGAGATGAAAGGAACTTGGAGAAACAAAGGAAATCTGTACAGTCAAGATGAGACAAAGACAAGGCAAGATGAGACAGAGAACAGAGATAGATTCAAGACTAAAAATAGGGACAGAGGCAAAACAAAATACAAGACACAAGAAACCAGTAAATGCAATATCAAGACTAAAGTACCAGGAGTTACTCTATGACTTATATACTGACTACTGGGTGGCTCCAGAGGACAGAGGGTATGGTGGCAGGGCTTAACAGAGCTGTGCAGAGTCAATGGATGTTGGGTGTGATTGCAGGGTGGGCTGCAGTGACATTCTGATGGGATCAGCTGGAAAGTGGGCCACTCTGGGGTTGTTGGGGCACTCTGGAGCAGGTCAGGGGAATTAGGGTGGGGGGTCAGGGGTGTGTGACATGGTTGGGAATGGTGGGGGAAGTCTTGGGAGCTCAGGGGAAGTCAGGGGATGCATCAATGGCTGTAGAGAAGGCATCAGAGTTGATCAGGGAGCCATCAGGGTTTGCCAAAGAAGTGCTGGAGTTATCCAGAGTGGGTGCAGAGGGTGGACAAGGGTTGGAGGAGTTTGGTGGAGTGTTGGGAAGGACTGGAAATGATGTTGGGGGTCTAGGGAGTGGGTCATGATAGATGAGTTCTATCTGACTGTGTTGCATCTTCACAAATGCACACTCACAAAGTCACAGAAAGGCATCACACCCCATGAGGCATGGTCAGGACATCAACCAGATTACTTGTACATGTGCAAGATCAGTTGTAAGGTGTTTGTTCTGATACTGGCACAACACAATCCAAAAGTCTATGTGAGGTTAATTGAATGCATTCTTGTGACTTACACACAAAACTCTAAGGCCTATCAATGCTATGAAAGAAAGACTGGGAAGATCTACAAGACTGATTATGTAAAATTTTGTGAGAGTCATGAAGGACACCCTCACCCTCCAATGCCTATTCCCAGTGATGTCACTCCCAAGGAACATGCCACTCTTGAGCACACAGACACTGAATCAATCATTTTTGATGACAATGACCTTATTCCCACAGGAGGAGCCATCCAACCCCCATCCCAAGTTGAAAGGCAGCAAGAAAACCCTGAACAACCAAGGCTGCAGGCAGAAGATCCCCCAGTTCCCCAGCTTTGATGATCCAATTGAATTCCAGTACTGACTGCAAGAGCAGACCCTGAGAATGCCCTGCCATCAAGGGTACAGAGGGCTGTACAGGAATCTATTGAAGCAAGGAAACATATACAAGCACAACAATGAGAACTTGCAAACTGTGACATAATATCTGAGGCATACAATTAGAGACAAGCAGCTAATCATTGGGGACCAGGAATAAACAATCAACAGGAACCAAATGTACCCAACCTTGCTAACATTGTGTCTATGGAAGACATAGAATATCTACTAGCTGCTGCAGAAGAATTTGGGAATGACTCCTTGATACCAGAAACAAATGACAAACCCAGGATGTGGACTGAGGCCAAAAAATCAGGAGATGCCACAAGTTGGGAGGCCATGTATTGCAACAAACTCAATTCCTTCTATGAGATGGGCATCTACAAGCTTGTCCCACAATCTATGGTCCCAGCTGGCCAGAAGGTGAGAATGGGTCATCCAGTGTTCAAAATCAAATGCAATGAACATGGGAACATGGTTTTATTCAAGGTTAGACTGGTGTTCCAGGAGTATGAGCAGGTCCATGGTCAAGACTACACTAAAACAACCTTGCCAACAGTGCATATAGGATTGTGGCATATACTTCTTCAGCTTGCAGCCACAAAGGGCTGGGATGCAACCCAGATTGATGTCAAGACAGTGTTTCTTTATGGAGTCCTCCCCAAAGGATGAAGTGCAATACATGAAACAACTGGAAGAATCTGAGGAGGAAGGGAAGGAGGACTGGGTTTGGATGCTGATGTGAGGGCTATATGGGATGAAGCAAGCAGGGCAAATATGGAATAAAATAGATAAACAAAAATATGGAGTCTTGGGAATTCAAATGTCTAGCATGCAAGTCTTGTATCTATCACCAAGCCACTGACCAGGGCACAGTTATTGTGGCACTGCATGTCAATGATTTCTTGTCGATTGCAAGCAGCAGAGAGGAAAATGAACACTTCAAGGATCAGATGTGCCAAGTATGGATGATCTCAGATCTAGGCCTACCTTGCTTTGTTGTTGGCATCACAGTAGATTGGGATAGACCTAACAAGACAGTGAAACTCTCACAGACAGTGCTAATTGACAAAATTGTGCATCAGTTTGGCCAAACAGGTGCTATGCTACTGTCTCTACCAATGGATCTGAACTTGAGACTATGCTGCATCAATTGCAAATCTTTGCCTTGGGAGGAGCAACGCACTCTGGAGTGTACTCCCTACTGACAGCTGGTTGAGTGTCTCCTATACCTTGCAATCTCCACATGTCCAGACATTGCATTTCGAGTCCAGCAGCTCACTCAGTATCTTGACTCCTATGCCACCCTTCATTGGAACACTGCCATATGCCTCATCTGATACTTAAAGGGTATGAGAGACCTGCAGCTGCATTTAGGAGGTATGGACAATAATATAAGGCTTATGGGCTTTACTGATTCAGACTGGGCCAGTTGTCTTGATACAAGGCAAAGTGTAGGAGGATATGTCTGGAATCTCAGCACTGGGGTGATATCCTGGGTGGTCAGGAAACAATAGACAGTAGCAGCATCATCATGTGAAGTGGAATACATGATAGCTTTCAAGAGTGCACAGGAATGCATTTGGCTCTGGGCACTACTGAAGGACATCAGACACAACTGTACATCTCAACCCACTCAGATATTCTGCAATAATGATTCTGCAATTGCATTGTCAGAAAACCCCCTCCTACATGCTTGGGTCAAACACATTGATATTAAATACCATTTCCTTTGCAAATGAGTCCAGTACAATGAACTGATCTTGCACTGAGTCCCATTCAAGGAAAACACTGCTGATATATTTACTAAAGCTCTCCCAGGCCCTGCTTTTCTTCATCTCTGTCCTCACCTTGGTCTCTGATAACCTTGACATGATTCCACACATGAGGAGGAGTGTTGTCTATGGTGAGGAGGAGTGTTGGATGGTAACAATGCACTAGCCACCACAGACAGTCATCATGTCAATCAGGGTCAACATACAGTCTCCCTTTTACACTCTGGACAATGGCTCACAATGGGCCATTGTCAACTTATGTATCTATATAAATGGACACCCATAGATAGAACCCTCAGTCTTTTATACTGGACTGAGGGTGAGTAACAAACTTACACTACATTATGCATTACTGACTCTGCTGTAGGTCAAACATTTACATTATCTATCTAGGTACAGTCCTAATATAGTCTTTTATACCAGACTGAGGGTTAAACATCTACATTATTTATCTAGTGCCTATCTAGTGTATCTGGGGTGCTACCTGAATTCTAACAATCTGGAGCCCACTGCAAGGGGTTCAATTACACTTTTAATACACACTTTTGGGTCTCCTTTCTTGGGATCCATTTCAGAGACTATATCATTAGTTTTGCTCCACCAGGCTCTTGGCCAGGTTCACCTAAGGTTATTACACCAAAGGTTAAAAACTTGAGAGCTTCTCCAGCAAGGAAACAAAACACTCATGCTAATAGCAAGGGTGCAGAGTCTCATTTGCCTGACCCAGAAGCTCTACTATGAAAACAAAAGTTTTGTCTTCAGAAGGTAGAACAACATTCACAACCTTCAAACCAAAATACTATACCATCACCTTCTTTACCTGTTGTCACCAAAATGAGTGAAACTGTGAAACAGAAGATGCCCCTGTCTACAAGCAGTCATGCTCCAAAATTTGTGCATACACAGCCAAGTGAAGTCTTGCACTTTCTGCAAAAAATGGAGACTTTGTTTGAACATGCTGGTATCACCTCTGCTAAAGAAAAGAAAAAGAGGATTGTGGAGTATGTGGATGCAGTCACAGAAAAAGAGTGGAGGGGTTTTGATTCCTTTGAAGACAACAAGTCTTGGGATGACTTTGTTAAAGAACTCAAGGATCTATACCCTAAAGCTGTAGATAATGTTGGGCAGGTTTCCTATCTTGATTGAATTTGTTGGGAACATGCATGACTAAGTCAAAGCAATGTGGCTAAAATTAACTCCCTCATTAGAAAGTTCAAAGGAGAGGCAAAACTGCTGTCTAAGGTGCTGCATAATAGTACCTTAGTAAACAAATTCATGCAGTGCTCTACCCCTATTTTTGCAGATGTCATTGAGAACAAACTTCTAAGCAAGTATAGCCATTTCAAAGATGCTGCTAGGAACAGACATGAGGATGACCAGTATGATCTCTCTGAAGTGATAGCAGTAGTGACAGCACTTGTGGGCAGGAAGTCTTTACATTCAGACAGAATAGACAGTGGGGATACATAGTCTGTTGGTACAAAAGAGAGGATTAAAGAGGAGGAATCAGAGGAAAAATTAGCCCACATTCAAGATTCTATCTTGGCAATTGGCAAACAAGTCCAGGCAGTACAATCAGGGCAGGCAGAGTTGAAAACAGCCTTTCTGACTGCAAGGAATAATGTTAGAGTAGATGGAGCAGCTCCTGCCCTTCTACTCTAGCTACACCCTCTGCAGGAGCAAACTGCTTTTCTTGCTGGAAACCAGGACACCAGATTGCTGAGTGTGAACACTTGAAGACACATATCCTAAAAGAATGGGTCATAGTAATAGAAGGAAGGCCTTATCTGCCTAACAGGATGCCTGTACCCAGAGACCCTTTAAATAAGTCTCCCTGTGATAGAATCAATGCTCTCAATGACCAAGTGATGAACTTGCTTTTTGGTTGGACAGAGGAAGAGCCTGTAGACAATCAAGTCTTTTCCACTTATGTGGATGCAGCTCATGATACTAGGGATGACTTGTTGGAAAAGATCAGTCAAAATGAGTCAGACAGGCTGGCTGAGGTAGAAGGGAGTCTAGCAAAAATGGGAGAACTGATGTCAGTGTTGATAAACACTAAGAACACAGCAAACCCCAATGAAGGGCAGCAGCCCAGCTCTAAGGATTTTTAGAGGGCTCAAAGAAGGTGCCAAGAAGAGAGACCACTTTACCAAGGGTACCTAAGGCACCTGAGAGACTAGCTGAAAACTTATGGAGAACAAAATCAATTCTGCCAGTGCAGAATAATGTTGAACCAAAATTCAACTTACCTTTTGGAAAGGTACCAGCCCTCAATGGGGACAGGAGGATTCCAGTGCAGGCCACAGGAAAAGACCCTCCCCTAGAAAAAGCAATAGATAAAATATGGGAGACAGCTGTTCCATTAACAGCTGGAGAATTATTGGAGGTGGCACCTGACTCAAGAAATGCAATGGTACACAAGTTAACTCACAAGCAGACCCCAGGGGCTAGGCTTGCCAACTTTGGAATCCCTAAAATAGCTGTCCAGGAACAGGTAGTCATGTCAGAAGAGGAACCAAGTCATGTCAATGTTAATGATTTGCCAATGGCAACTGTTTTAATTGCTGATGGCACTCAACTAGGGTTGCCCCCAGGGGCAGTGGTACATCAGAATTGTGTTGCTACCTACCTGGAGATATTCCTCCAGATAAGAAGCTAGTTGTAGTCTATGTAGCTAGAGACCTACAAGTTCTAAGATTGTTCAATCCTGTGGTTAACCACAAAGGAAGGGTGGAGACAATCTTAGATAGTGGATCCCAAATAGTCTGCATGGCCTGAGATAAAGCTTTGAGAGTAGGGTTGACTTGCAATCCTGATATAAGATTGCACATGGAGAGTGCAAATAAACAGGTGAATGAATCAGTAGGTCTGGCTTGCAATGTGCCATTCACCTTTGCAGAAGGATTTACTATGTATCTACAAGTTCATATCTTTGAGAAGCCTGCTTACACTGTATTGCTGGGCAGACCATTTGATACCTTGACAGAGAGTAATATTGAGAATCTGCAGGATGGTAGTGCTATCATTACCATCAGGGATCCAAATACTGTACAAAGGACAGCTTTGCCCACTATAGAGAGGGGAAAAGTGTTAAAAACAGAACTTAATGGAGAAGAGGAGACAAAATTTTAAGTCTCAAGGATCTGGTCAATGATCAGGGAAAGATAGCTGTGAGATTTGGAGAGACAGAGAATGGGGAAGTAGTGCTTACTAGTTACACTGTCCAAAACAGTGGATTTAGTAAGGATGAGTTATATGCATACTTGCAGGCCTTTGCTACTAGCAAAGGATGTGAGGGGAAGGATGAGAAAACCCTGTCTGCTTATATAAATGGAGAACTATCAGAGATTCCTAGGGAGTTGGAAGGTTTTCTGCAGCAGCAGGAGAACTTGAGGTCAGAAGCAGGTGTGGGGGAGACAGCCCAAGTATTTGATAAATACAAACTGGTAGCCAGAAAGGTGAAACCAGTCTTGGGAACCTCTCCTGAGGAGTTTAGGATAGAAAGACATATTATAGGGAATCCTCTAGCACATATGCCACAGTTGAGTACTAACCCACCAGAGTTTACATCAACTGGTAGGTACACTGCAGAGTGTAAGTAATTCATTGATCAAGCTCATGATGATGATTTTCTGTGGTCAGAAGAGAAGAAGTTAGTACATTATTCAATGATGTTGCAGAATGAGGCTTTTGCATGGGATGATTCACAAAGGGAAAGTCTCAAGGAAGAGTATTTTCCACCAGTGGTCATGCCTGTGTTTTCACACACACCATGGGTATTGAAGAATATTCCAATTGCTCCTGGACTCCATGATAAAATCTGTAAAATGATAAAGCAGAAAATTGAAGCAGGAGTTTAAGAGCCATCAAAATCTTCATATTGTTGTCCATGGTTCACTGTGCTAGAGAAAGATGGAGAAAGTCTCTGCATAGTACACAGCCTAGAACCCTTGAATAAGGTGACAATTGCCCACTCAGGTTTGCTATCAGCAACTAAGGAGTTGGCTGGTCACTTTGCTGCTTGTGCTTGCAGTGGGATCTTTGATCTCTATGTTGGATATGATGAGAGGGTTCTAGATGTAAAGTCTATAGATTATACTACATTCCAAACTCCTTTTGGTGCTTTAAGATTGGTCACACTCTCTATAGGATGAACTAATTCTGCGCTTATCTTTCATGATGATATTACTTTCATTTTGAAGGATGAGATTCCCCATGTTTCTTGGCCATATATTGATGATGTGCCAATTAGGAGACCTCCAATTTGATATGAGTTGCCAGATGGTGGATATGAAGTGATACCTGAAAATCCTGGTATTAAAAGATTTGTGTGGGAACATATGCAGAATGTCAATTATGTACTCCAACAAATCAAATATGCAGGAGGTACCTTTTCAGAAAAGAGATCAGTAGTTTGTGCAGATGAGATAGTGGTAGTTGGTCATAGGTGTGGGTATAAAGGACAGAAACTAGAGACCAAGAGGTTTGCAATTGTGATGGGTTGGGGAGATTGTAGAGACAAGTCAGAGGTGAGATCATTCTTGGGTACTTGTAGCACTTTTAGAATGTTCATCAAAGACTATGCTAAGATAGCAGCCCCTATCAACTGTTTAACTCAGAACAATGTGTGCCTTTTGTATGGGAAGAAGAGCAGCATGCTGCTATGGCAAGGATGAAGAAGTTATTGGCTGAGAGTGCTCCTTTGAAACCCATAGATTATTAGTCAGAGGGAGCTGTGGTGTTGTCTGTGGACACATCTTGGATGGCTATGGGATTTGGAATTTTTCAAAAACATCCTACCAATCCAAAACAATGCACTTGTGCCAAGTTAGGCTCAATCACCTTGAATGAGCAAGAGGCAAGGTTCTTAAAAGAATGAGAGTTGTATGGTTCAATGAGGGCATTGCAAGCTAACAAGTATTGGCTGGTTGGCTGTAGAAAGTTGGTGGTGGAAACTGATGCCAAGTATTTGAAGGGGATGTTATGTAACCCAGGAGTAGGACCCAATGCTATTATCATGAGGTGGATAGAAGATGTGTTGCTTTATCATTTTACCTTGAGGCATGTTCCTGGAAAGACTCTCAGTATAGATGATCTATCTAGAAGGACAAAACAGCTAGGGGATGAAGAGTATCAATCAGCCAATCCAGAACTAGTGGATGAACCAAAATCCATGAATTTTGAATTGAATACCCTGATAGAGATAATGGTGTTCCAGGATGGCAAGAGAAAGGAGCCTTTAGAGCTTCAGGAGTTTGAGAATGAGATTGACACTAGAGGAGGATATTCATGTGGAGTAGCTCAAGGAGTGTCAGATTTCACTCAGGAGTTACACCAGGCACATTTGCAGGAACAAACCCTTAGGGAGGCTGTAATGGAAAAGCTACAAGCTAACAAACTAGATCCAGTAGCAGTCTTGTCTCTCACCATGCCATTGTTGCCTGCAGATAGTGAAGGAGAAAGTAGGAAAGACACACAAACATATATAGCACATTGGAAGCAAAGTGAGGGAGAAGACCAGGATAATTTGTTACCATTTGTCAAAACTTGGCTACAAAATCCTGGAAGTGAACCTACCAACCTACCAGAATGTGAGCCAGAAAAGTTCAAGAAGTTTGCTAGGCAATTCTTCTTTGACCAGAAGGGACAGTTGTATAAGCATAGCAGTGGGGCAAAGCATAGACTAGTAGTCAATATTGACCATTGTATGTTTATGCTGCATATAATGCTTTAGGACATCGAGGTGCCTATGCAATTAAGATGTTGATTCAAGAGAGGTTTTGGTGGCCTGGATTGGATAGTGATGTACAATGGTATGTGGGGACCTGTCACAATTGTCAGATTCATCAGAAGACAGTGGTGAACAGAGAACCTACAGTCACCTACACACTTTCCATATTTCAAACCATTGCTATTGATACAATGCACATGACACCAGCCTCAAATGGATGTAAATACATAGTTCATGGGTGCTGTGCTTTGTCTTCATGAATGAAAGGCAGTCCTTCAAGAAAGGAGAATCATGAAACCATTGGACAATGGTTGTTTGAAGATGTAATCTGTCATTGGAGATGTATTGCTGAAATTATCACAGATAATGCAGGACAATTCAAACAGGTTACAGCTTGGTTAGAAAAGAAGTATGGGATTAGGGGCATAACCATTTCACCCTACAACTCTCCAGCTAATAGCAGGATCAAAAGGCCATGTTGGGATGTTGTAAGGGTGACCTCTGGAGGCTGTGGCTCAATCACACAACTAGCAGAGGGAGATCCAAAGTCTATTCAGTATCTACAAGAAGTTCTAGAGTCTAGCTACTCACCTGGCAGAGGGAGATCCAAAGATTACAAGTCTAAGGATCCCCAATGCCAGTGTTCAGAAAATTTACTCTAGAGTCTGGAAAAAACACCCAACAACAACCAAATCTGGAGTCCAATCAAAAAGTGGAAATCCATCATAAATGGCCTTGATCTCTGGACTCCTGGCACATGACCATGTGTAAATATGATTAAAAGGTAGCCCTTAGTTGAAAGTACCTGTGGTCTAAAGATGGGAGGCCTACAATGAGTGGTAGGCCAGAAATGCAGAAAACAATCCAGGGGTCTGGTGAGAGGCCATGTGGAGGGGGCAACACTTGTCAGAATTATGGACAGAAAACTGGTGCAACCTGAGGGCTAGGACTGAGACCAGCAAATAGGGAAAGCAAAGGAGAATAAAGGAAAACCATAAGGAGGGAGGGAGAACAGGATAGAGGGGGAATGGGACATCCCCTGACATCAACCCTCCTCTAGCATGCAGTGTCTTGACATACTGAGTAGAAGAAGTCACAAATTGCCTGGTCAGCTATTGAAATGGGGTAGATGCCTCAAATGGCTTTTGGGAAATTGGAATGCCTAGGGTAGAAGTCCTAGACCAGTGTTGGTGCATGCATATTAGCCTGTAGTTCCTAAGAGATGTCCTCAATGCCATATCCCTTCCATTTCACCTTGAACTGCAACTTCCCTTGGAATATCCTGCTATCCAAGATTTCCTCCACTTCATACTCCTCCTCATTATTGACCAGGATTGGTGGTGGGGATGGCTTAGGGCAGTGGCCTAAGATTGGATCCTCCAGGGCTGGAAATAGCTTGACAACATTGAAGACTGGGTGCAATTGGCATAGGCCTGCTGGGAGTTTAAGCCAGTATGCTAAAGGCCCTACTTTCTTCTCCACCATGAAAGGACCAAGATGACAATGTGACAGCTTCTGAGATGGCCTTGTTGTCTTAATGTCTGAGCTATCCAAGTACACATGGTCTCTAGGCTTGTAAACCAGAGCTGGTGTCTAGGCTTGTAAACCAGAGCTGGTGTCTGTTGGCAATTATAGTACCATGCCATGTCCTTCTTGGCCTTCACCAATGCAGCTTTTGCCTCCTCCTGTGCCCTCTTCATCTGATCCACAAACTTGTTAATGGAGTCATTCTCAGAGGGGCATGCCCCATGAGAGCCTGGCAGTGAGGCCCCCTTGGACCACAATCCCTTCTAGAGCATGGATAGCAAAGAGCTCTGACTTGAGGAGAACAATGTTGTCATTATCCCCTGCTCCCATGCCATGGTCAGCCTGCCTGGACAATGCATCTGGTTTGCCCATGCTCTGTCCTAGCTTGTGATGCAGTAAGAAGTCAAAGTTAGCCAGATACAAGGACCACCAAGCTTGGCATTGATTCAGCTTCTTAGCTGTGCAGAAGTACTCAAGGTTCTTATGGTCCATCCAGACCTCAAACTTATGCCATGCACCCTCATGAAAATGCTGCCATTCTTCAAAGGGCTAAATAATAGCAAGCATCTCCTTGTCATAGATCTCATAGTTCCATTCTACTGCATTAAGGCTCTTGGAATAGAAGGCTACTGGATGCCACTTGCTATCCTCCTTTGACTGCTGGGAGAGGACTGCTCCTGTGGCAAAGTCTGAGCTATCTGCTTCAACATAGAAGGGAGAGTCATCATTTGGAAATAGGAGGACAGGTTTTGAGGTAACAGCTTGTTTGAGGGCATCAAAGGCAGCTTGCTGTGGAGGCTCCCATTGCCATGTGGCATCCTTGCCTGTGAGGTCAAAGAGGGGACATGCATGGTGGGAGAAATCCTATATAAACCTCTGGTAGAAGTTGACAAACTCATGGAAGGCCTGTACCCTTCTTGTTCCTTGGCTCAGGCCACTCTGCTACACCTGCCACCTTAATGTGGTCCATCTCAGCCATCCCATGTGAGATGATCAATCCTAGGTACTCCACCTTAGTCTGCTCAAATTCACATTTCTCAGGCTTTAAATAAAGCTGGTGTTAGCAGAGGCATTCCTAGACAATGCACATGACCCAGCAATGCTCCACAAGGTCTTAGTGTAAATGAGGATATTGTCAAAATACATATAAACAACATCTTCTGCAATCAAGTCACAAAAGATGTCATTCATCACAATCTGGAAAGTGGCTGGGCTGTTTGTGAGACCAAAGGACATCACCAGAGGTTCAAAGAGTCCATGATTGGTTTAGAATGCTGCCTTCCACTCATCTCCCTCCTTGATGCACACATTGTTGTAGCCCCAATGGACATCCAACTTGGTGAAGTAGTGTGCACCTCAAAGGTTGTTGACCCATTTTCTTCTCAATGAAAAAGACTGGAGAGGCCATTGGGGACTTAGAGAGTCATATTCATTCAGAGCTAAGATTCTCCTGTATAAACACATCCAGCTCATCCTGCTCATGGGGTGCAAGAGAATAGACTTTGCAGCTGGAAAGTTTAGCATCTGGTATTAGCTCAATTGCATGATTCCACTGCTTATGCTCTGAGAGTGAATCAAAGAATGCCTTGAAGAATATGTTCTCAAAATTGTAGAGGTGATCAGGAACTGTGCTACAAAAAGGCTTGAGCTGGGAGTTTGCTGCAAATGCCTTGGCCAGATATTGAAAAGTGGTCTGACTGGCCCAAATCTCTGCCACTGTAGGAGGGGGGCAGAGGGTTGTAGCATAGATTCTATCACCTACCTCAATGGTTTTGTCTGGAGACTCTGGGTCCAGAGCACTGGTGGATTCTCCTTTGCCTTCCTCTTCCTCTTGAGGTTCACATCCAGCACATTGGACATTCTGTAGAGGGCCTCTCTAAGAGGAAATGCCAAAGGGAGGAGATTTAGGAAGTCAAGATCAGCATAAGGGAGATGCCCCACATGACAGGCATGCATGGCAGCATGCTCGCAAACCTTTGCTCTATGCTCTTTATGGGCTTCTTCAGCACAAGTTGTGCAACAACAAGAGCAATGGCTCATCTTCACCTCACTCTTTGTCCAGTCAATCTCAGGATTGTGTTCACATAGCCAGGTGAACCCCAAGATCATGTCTTGTTTCCCCAGATTAGTGACAGCAAAAGTGGCTTGCTTGGAGTGGTCTTTGTAATGGAAGACCAGGTCCACCACTGAGCAGATAGAGCCAGCTTCATTAAGCACACTATCAACATTGTACACAGGGATAGGATGAGCTAGGGAGCAAGTGGTAAGACAATGTGGTTGCACATAATCTGTGTTGAGGAAGAGGCCTGTTGCACCACTGTCAAGCAGGACAACCACACTTTGGGTCTGCTGAGTATCCATTGTCTCAATTTCTACTTGGAGCTTTAGAGAGTAGGCAGAAGGAGTGGAAGCAACAATGTAACAACAGAGGAGATGGCATTCCTATGCAGGAATTCAGAAGTGTGAGTTAGGAAGTGTGTCTCCAGCAGAGACTTTAGCTGGGGAGGAAGTTTGTATGTCTGAGGAGGGGCTTATTGTTTAAAGCATAGTATCAAGAGTGGCAACAGATATATTTGATTCTACAGACAGGGGAGCAAAAAGATTAGCACTAGGCAATGGTAGCATACAGTTCATCTGTTGCCCTTTTAAAAATCCTCCTCCAACTCTGCAGGAACCTCCTCCAATACATTGGCCACTTCATTAGAGTGGACAGCTATGGGTGCATCAGGAGAGGGGGTTCCTATTGCATCCTTTGCTGCTAGGAGTTGGACAAGCAGCTCTTCTTGCTCTGATGCAGATAAGTAGTGGACTTCTAGCCTTTAAGAACAGTAGCAGGCAAAGTGATCTGCCTTTCTACAGCATCAACACAACAGGGGGATAGAGGATTGCTGTTGAGAGGCATCAACATCCATGGGGACTCCTTGGGGTAGGAAGTGCAAGGGAGCAACATGGGATGGAAGAGGAACAGTTGCACCTGCTTGTAGGACTGCTAGAGCAAGCATGGAAGAGGAAGCTTGGGGGGTGAACCTGCCATGAGAGAGAGAAAATGTTGAGGGTTGCATCTGCCACAGCTCACATTGCAGTTTCATCAACTGCCACTTCTTACATGCCACCTTGTACCAGGTATTGACATGTTTATCATCTGGGCACCTCTCAGCCATACTATCAATATAATCCATGAGAGAGGGGTGGAGTCTGTCACAGAAGGTGAGGCAGAGTTGCAGACCATCTGAATAGCCAGCCTGTTTGACTAAGGCACAGAAAGAGTCAATGTACTCATCAAGTGACCACTTCCCTTGACCATACTGGGTTTGGTCTCAAAGAGAAAGAGCTGCAGTCTTGGCAGGGTCAAGGGAAAAGAACTCAGCTTGGAACTCCTTCTCAAACTCCATCCAGCTAGAAAAACTCTCCACTCCTCCTGGGCATCAAGAAATGCACAGTGTGTAGGTCAAGGCTCAGCCTGCCTTCATGTAGGAGAGAACTCAGGCAATCTTCAAAGCATCAGAGGTGAAGGCTTCACCACTCAACTGGATATAGGTGATACAAGACTGGAGGAAATGTTCTCCAACTCTATGGTCCTCATCAAATATGTCAGGAAGCACAGAGCAAGAAAGTTTGGAGAAGGTTGCTGAAACCTTTGAGCTAGATGCAGAAGAGAACTTTGCTGCAGCTGCTGGGGGTCTGGTGGAGGAGTAAGAGTGAGGGGGAGACATTCCAGGAAGGCCTGGAGGGAGAGGAACACTGCTTCAGTGGTTTGATGGAGCCCAGAGAGTTCAGCAGTGTGGGAGGTAAGGGAGGCTTGAGTAAGTTGAACCTGTGTCTCCAGGGACAGCAAACAACTTCATGCATCATCCTGGAGGCTTGAAGCATCAGGGGAAGGTGCTGGAGGGGTTGGTTGGGTCATGGAAGGAGCACAGGGGACACTAAGACACTGGTGGGGGAGAGACCTTTTGAGGAACCAAGTAGGAACTCAGGCAATCAAAAAGGGGCTCCCAGACTGAATCTAGAAACTTGTTCTGCTGTAAGGGTGACCTCTGAAGGCTGTGGCTCAATCACACAACTAGCAAAGGGAGATCCAGAGTCTATTCAGTATCTACAAGAAGTTCTAGAGTTCTAGCTACTCACCTGGCAGAGGGAGATTCAAAGATTACAAGTCTAAGGGTCCCCAATGCCAGTGTTCAGAAAATTTACTCTAGAGTCTGGAAAAAACACCCAACAACTACCAAATCTGGAGTCCAATCAAAAAGTGGAAATCCATTGTAGATGGCCTTGACCTTCAGACTCCTGGCACATGACCATGTGCAAATATAACCAAAAGGTAGCCTTTAGTTGAAAGTACCTGTGGTCTAAAGATGGGAGGCCTACAATGAGTGGTAGGCCAGGAATGCAGGAAACAATTCAGGAGTCTGGTGAGAGGCCATGTGGAAGGGGCAACACTTGTCAGAATTATGGATAGAGAACTGGTGCAACCTGAGGGCTAGAACTGGGACCAGCAGATAGGGAAAGCAAAGGAGAATAGAGGAAAACCATAAGGAGGGAGAACAGGACAGAGGGGAAATGGGACATCTAAGGAGGGAGAACAGGACAGAGGGGAAATGGGACATCCTCTGAGATGTCTGGCAAGCTCTATTTAAGGCTTGTGAAGATTGCACCAAATGATTTTGGTTCTTCTTTCATGCAATATGGAGTGATCACATTACTATATACAAATGATTTGGGTGTTCACCATACTTCATGGTTACAGGAGCCCATCCCATCATCCCATTGGATTCGGCAGAGGCCACCTGGTTAGTGAAACTACCAGAAAGACCTTTGTCTACAAAGAAATTGATTGGGTACTGGGCTCAGGCTCTGGCTAAACACTCTCAACATGTCAAATATGAGAGTGAGTGGGAAAAGACAAGCTCAAGTGGGCATTGAAGTTTGCAGAGGAATATAAGTACTCTATAAAAGACTTCAAGTTTAAACCCTTGGACTTAGTCCTGGTGAAGAATATGATAACTGAGAGTTTGCTTAGTGCTAAGATGCTCCCATGGTTCCATGGACCCATGGTAGTCCTTACAAGGACTCAGAGAGGGAACTATGTAGTGGCAGAGATGGATGGTACTGTTTGGCAAGAAAGAGTTGCAGCCTTTAGGGTTGTACCCTATCATGCTAGAAAATGACTCAGCCTACTAAGAAGGATTGAAGAATGGATTGATATAACACCTGCTAAACTGAAAGAATTAAGGAAGGAGCAATGAAAGTCAACTGAACTAGAGGACCAAGATATAAGCTTTGGTTCAGTAAGGCTTCATGAACTTACAAATTCAGAGTTTGGGTTAATATCAGAAGAGGAATCTGAATGGGAGGAACAGGAGGAACCCCAACTGACAAAAAGAATTAAGAAGCTGAGTTGGAAGGTTAGGGAAATGAACAAATTTTGAAAAGAAACTTAGTAAAGTTTTGAAAATAAAAATAAACTTAAAGTTCACAAAAATTGGGACAAAGGACATTGTATTAGAGTATGCAACAGTAAAGAAAAGGGGATTTGATATAAACTACCACATACAAAGGCAACAAAAGTGCTTACAGTAGGCAGGTCTTTTATATGGGCATGGCAGAGCTATGGGAGACATCCAGAGGAGGATCTAAGAGCTCAATGTCTGAATCAGAGTCTGTGGCCTTGGGTTCTAGTCAGAAAAGAATCAAAATGGAGAAGAGCATGATTAGACATACCTTGGGGGAGACCTGAAGCTCAGTGAAAAGATTGCTGGTCTGATCAACTTTAGAAGAGCCCAGAACTTTGTCAAGATGTTGAAGGCAGACTAAAATAAGCTTAAATGTTTGAAGCAAGAGGTTGAACAGAGCCATTGTTGGGCAGCCAGATTGACAGCATTGCAATGCTTCTGTAAGTCAGCACATGAAATGAATGAGTTGTCCTCAGCAAGGGCCACAGCATCAAGAGCTGTGTCAACTTGAGTTAGCAAGGCCAGTGCTGCTTCACTACCCACCTTGTGACTAGCTAAAGAAAAATGAATAAGCAAGATTTAGTAAGGAGAAGGAAGTATGAGGACACACCACTGGAAGGGAGCACTTTAATCTTCTTAGCACAAGGCTTGCCCTCAGGATCAGCCTGGAAGGGAGTAAATGAGATAGTCAGGTCATTCAGACAATGAGCTAATAGGTCAAGTTTTGAAGTTAAGACTTATGTTAGCCTGGCACTTGTAAGTACAAGAGGCTGACAGACCTATCATTGTGACATCAGTGTCTTTGGTGTGGCAGCAAAGCTGTCAAAGACCAGACAGAAGTGAGAGAAGGGTGAGAAAAGGAAGAGAAGGAGCTTACTTCTTGAAGCTCCCTCTGGCAAGCTTCACAATGATGGCTTTTGATAGTAATGATAGCATCAGCAAAAGTAAAAAATGATTTGGCAGGGGCAAAGGTGTCTCCAATGGACCAATCCAGGGTGTTTGACTGGATGAGGGAAGACAGGGCATCAAACATGCCCTGCTGCTCAGCAATCTGGGGAAAGTCTGCCTAGTCCACAAAAAACTGTGGGAGGGAAGAGTAAGCAAGAGTAGAGGATAGAAAAGGGATTGAGGCTCACCAGGTTTACTGCACTGATAAAGCATGTATGGTCAGCTGCACCAAATGGAAGGGCTTTGGTGGCAGAAATACAGCCTAAGAGAGTGCTGGCAAAGGCAGGATAGTGGAGGACAGCCATTATGACATCATTTGAAGATTGTTTGACCAAGCAATTGAACAGAGCTACATGGTTGAGGGGCTTAGCAGATACCACTAGCAGGACAGCAGCAGTGCAGGGTGCAGTAGGTGGTTTTTGAAAAGGAGATGTTGGTGGAAGCATGACAAGGTGTTGGGAATGAGAATGGCAAGGTTACATAGAACCAGAGGAGAGATTGAGGTCAAAAATTTTGGTGGGAAATAGGATCTGAGACAGGGAACAGAAAATTTCTTTGTCAAAAACAAAAAGACAAAAAGTTTTGGGAATAGATTGGGGGTACACAGCAAAGATTGAAAGCACAGCTGACTGAGGGCAGTCAGTACAGTGTGGGGGAGGTGTTATGCCATCTCTCACCAAGAGAGATGATGAAATAAAAGGGCCTACTCAATAAATAAAAAGAGAAAAGAATTGCTAAAAACTGTAAGCAATAGAAATGCTGAAAACTGTAGGCAGGAGAGGAACTTACAAAATACATCAATGATCCAGAAAAAGAACACTAGAAAAAGATGCTTTAGCAGCATAGTGAGCAAAAGGATTGAGAGTTCCCCACATCAGTGATTGATTACAATGATTTCAGTGATGGCTGCACTTGCCTAACAAAGTGGCAGTGCCAACTTGGGTTGGTTACTTCCTAATCAATGCCAAGAAAGCACTCCCCTGCCCTCCCCAGCCCAACAAACACCTCCTTCCCTCAAGTCATGTATAGAATTTGACCTTTGATTGGACCCAGAGAGAACAGGGAAGATAGAGAGAGATTTTTGAGGGAAAAAGAGCAGAAACTGGGCAAGGGAGACAGGGCCAAGCCTTCTGCCAAGCACATGGAGCCACAAAAATTGTTGGTGTTGGGCACTGAAGAACTGGGATGATGACAGAAGCATGCATGGGACATTGTGGTCCATGCATGAGGAGAGTAGTATAAAAGGGTGGAGGGATTTTGAGACCATCAAGCAATGTTTGGCATGCAGCTCAAAATCCCCAAGGAGCAGATTACCTAGGCTTACAATGCAGACTAGACTTCATTTTAGGGTTTTATTTGATAATTGAACCTTAATTATTTGTTTGAACATTTGTTTGAACTTATATTTTTAGAATCAATCTAAATTGATCTATTTACTACAATATTGAAAATTGTGAATTGAAGTGTGTTGTGAGCCCTCGAACTTGCTGAATTGGCACTGTTTGGTTGAGTCTCTGAGACAAACAACCGCAAATAATTCTATTTCGATCAGTGCAAGAGGACAAAGGCATCACAGATGCTGACCCAATCCCTGATGGGGCCGTTGATAAGCAGGGTAAGTTGAAAGAGATAGACTAGAAGAACAAGAAGGCCAAAAAGACAAAGAAGCCGCAAGTTTCTCCTCTTGTTATGCATACTGATAATAAATTTCTCTCATTCAAGACCTGACTCTAGGATTTCTCACATTACTAAGAGTACAACTGAGTGGCTCACAATATATCAAAGACTTGATCTTATTGAAATGGATGAAAACTAGATAATATAGGTGGAAGCCAGCAAGAGTATGATTGGCCAGAGGCCGACAAATGAAGCAATCAACACCAACCCAAACTGCAAAATAATACTGAAAAGCTTGAGTCCAACTGGTAACATAGGGTGCAGGGAATATAGGGAAAGGGTGGCCTGAATTAGGCCATGGCTTAGGGAATCACCACCATACAACTACCACTGCGATCCGTCTCCGACGGCCCAGTCTAGTTGCGCAGGTCCTCCTAGAGGCCGAGCACACACGAACAATCCACCAACTAAGTACGAGGCGGGATGGAAAGGGTACATAGATCCAATCAGTCAGGAGCAAGGCATCTAAATCGACACCAGTGGTGCCGGGCTGTTGGGGGGTGACGAGTTGGCCCGTTGGCGTGTTCATTCGCAAACTCCAGTGGGTGGAGGTCTATTATCTACCTAGCATGAAAGACAATCAGGGGCTATGCCCGAAGTCTATAACAGGATTTTTCTGAAAAAAAAAATCCAAGACATATATTATGACACAAGTGGGTGTTCTCCATGACTCTGTCGAACTCGGTACATCAGCAGCTGAGCGGCATCATGACAAGAGAAGAGAACCATTTCTGCGCCACAAAGGTGATTTGTAGAGAACGAGTGTCTAACATTGGGTGTTAGTGTAGATGTGGGTGGAAAAGCACTGTAAAATGCTCAGTACTCAGTGAATCGAGTCGTCGATGGGCGTCATACACAAGAAGAAACATTGAATGATTGAATGTCAAACGAACGTTGGTGGTTGACATGTCGATGTAAGCATTGATGACGCCGCCATTATCACAAACATTGAGCGCGCTTATTTGAGAGGGTAAGCTTGCGCGAGGCCATATGAAAATTTCAACTGCAACGGAGCTTGCCATTATCTTGACCATGAAGAGTTCAGAAGCAGGCATGCGCTGAGTAGCATCCTGGACCAAAAAAGGTAGTCACGGGAAGAAACACCAGCACAATCCTTCGCGAATCACAACGGTCACAACCTAAAACATGCATATTTTAAGACTCTAGTATGCACTGGGGGTACTTAGTCTGGAGGATTGTACAGTGGGTGTCTTCTCACGAAATAAACATAGAAGATACAGAGCCTGGGATTCCTTGAAGCCTATGCTCTCGTAGAAATTGAAAAATGCGGTGAAATTGGAATCCATTTTACGTAAGACATCACCCTTACAAGTTCTTGTTCGTCGATCGCCTAGTCTCGTACTGAAGGACGTACCACGTTTTGGGAGAGTACTGCTTATGTGAGCCTAGTCAAACGCCAATATTTGGCATGCAGCAGACGGCCGGGCTATGGATGTCCAAATTCTCTCCAAGACCTTGAGATCAGGAATAGTAAGCGAAGACGTCCTGGAGTTCTTCTAATATTTCATCGCTGATATCCCTGAATTCTTTGCCCTTCAAATTGTCGATCACCGTCAGATCAAACCTGTGACCAGCCCATTTTCCCTGGTGCAATTCAATTGGTCCCCAATAACCGTGTCGTAGATCGGGATCGGATGACCAGGTTGCCCTCAGGTAAAACAGATGCTCGAAGCACAGCCACTTGAAGTACCTTTTCTCCTGGCGAAGGTTGAAGACAGCGCTACCGCGGACGTACTCCCGTGTGACGAGGTTGCGAAAGATGTAGGGACTGTTGGATGTGTAGAGATCCTTGTTTTTAGGATTACAAGCGTCGACTTGGACAATATTCTGAAACAACTCTACATCGGATGAGCGCCGGTAAGACTCCAAGCTGATGATGCAGTAGTCCTCGAAGTCACGATCCTTCCTCCTGCTACCATTTTGACGCATCGAAAGGTGGGATTCGAAGTCGGGATTGAGAGTCCAAAGGCGTGCAAGATAATCATATATACTCTCCTCACGACGCAATTTTTCTCCCTCAAGAAATTTGACTTCTCGCTCTGTCAGCATATCATGGGGCAATTTATGTATGTCTGACTCATCGCCAAGGCAAATGAGTCTATCACCAGCCCATGAGCGAACAAAAGCTTTCTGAAAGGCCTGTTCCAAAAAAGGGGATGCAATGCCAAAAAAACGCTGGCAGCTCATCGCCAGAAAGGCGATATCATCCTTATCATCTAGATAAGTGAATATTAAGGCTATGATCTCGTTGGACAGCCTGAATATCCCGTCCCGATCCAGGTTATCACTAGACCTAATGATATGGGAAATTAAAAGTGCGATACGGAGAAGAGATGTAGTCTCACTCTTTTGGATACCTCGAAGGGGGGAAGGGAGGGCGGGTACCATATTGACCAGGAGGGCCTGGAAGGGGGAGTTGAAATTTCTGGGGGGCAAGTTGTCCTGATGGGTAAGGCTTGACTACAACACGCTTCTGTCCCTCGGGAACGGACCATAGTGCGCGCATGAAATCTGAGTCTTGGTTACTCGCCCAGAAATTTTCGCTCCATTTCCCACTCATCGAGGTTTCGACAGGTGTAGCGTTATCAATGTTGTGGACTTGGAAATACTGACCCATTGCAAAGCGCTCGTAGCCTGTAGGCAGGTTTTTTGATGAACTTGAGACCGATGTAGGTAGGCTCACGGTGTATGCCAGAAAACTCTGAAAGTCTAAAGTCTAAGACTGCATCCGCTGAAGGAGTGCTTTGTCAGCTTACCGGCATCATGATAAGGCTGATCAGAGAGCGCCTTGGACATACATACAATGTTTCCATCCACTAGCATATATACGAATGGTGTGTTTTTCGCTCGATCAATTTCTTTATATGGATGACCAAGGTACTAGGTTTTGCTTCTCAAGCTCATGATGTATACTGGAATAAGTATGCCGCTCCAGTGGATGAATTGTGCACGAAGCAGCTTATGGTGAAACCAACGACACAGCAGCATATTAAATATGCGAGCATATTCTGACTTACGAATAATTTGAACTCTGTGCTCTTTCGTAAATAGAGCCATTCCAAACTCGTTCCAATCCTGGTTGCATCGTGATTGTTCGTCCTTTAGCCGAAGGATGGAGGCAAGGCACACTTTGACTTCTCTGTCGTTGGTGTCCAGTTACGGTGGTTATAGCCGTTCATATATGGCGAGTTGCTGTATGTGGCGCAAAATCCACTTTTGTTGGCATTGATGGACACCGATTTTCTTTTGTTTATATCAATGATCTACAATATACATATTGCCACATTTGTACTCGAGGGCTCTAGATATAAGACGTAACAAAAGCACAAAAGTCCCTAAGAATAGCCAACAATTACTCAGAAAGAAGAGTCCTCTGCAGATTTTCCGCGTTCACCGCATGGACTTTAAGACATTTTTGAAATAATTTTTTGTCAATGTCAAATTGAACTCGACTTGCGAGATGTTGTCCAGCGACCAAAGCTTTGATGACACTAGCTATCCGCCGTTGTTTATGAACGTTGATCAGGGGCTCGAGGTGCATTGATGACGGGAGTGGTGTAAGAGCCGCGAATACCTCAGGATGCGCAGGCGCGTCGAAATTTGAAGTGTCGGGGTTGACACCGACTGATTCCTCAGGAGCCGTAGGGTCAATTAGATCTGGAAGTCGACTATGGCGCTGCAGTTGAGACAGGTAAACACCTGAAAGCACGTTCAACTAAAGTATATACATATAATAGAATAAGACCAACCAATGAAAGGGATGCAGGCCGTCGGTACTGCCGGGCGCTCCGCGCTACCCTTGCCTTTGCCGGGCTGGAGATCGCCACCACTGATGACGGAGGTTGTCTTGGGATTAACGTCGAGTGGCTTGGCATCGACAATCGATGCGACCACTTGACGAATATGTATAAAGTCATCAGCATTAGTTGCAAATGCCTTCAAATCCATATACATGCGGGTTTCCCACATGCCTAGACGGCTCCAGCCAGTCCGCTTCATCGCCTTTGCGACCCAGTCGCTGCCAAGCCCAGTGATGATCGCAACAAGAGTACTGAAGTTACACAGCCGATAGGATTTCTATGAAGACGTCAGTATCGCATCAGTTCGGAAGTTATAGGCCAAGTTACCCATGCGATACGAATCAATTTGGCCACCACCATAGAGCGTTCACTGGGTGACGCCAAAACGACCTCCGAGATCGTAAAATTGGCCATAAGGTTGAACCGAGCTCGAACAGCACCAAGGGCGCTGGTTTTGTCAGGGTATCTATGCTCAACCTTCCAGCGAGCTCTGTCTTTCAAGTACTGTGCCCAGTCCAATACGTCTACCTCCTGACAGTTCATCCAGTCGTCCAATACAAGTTCTTCAAATTTAACACCTATGAAAAGTTCCCTATCAATCATGGCAAAATGCTCAGCAAGGTCGGCAGCCCGATACATGAGGACAAAGGAACGAGTCTTAGGACTTTCTCGAGGCGAGAAATCAGCAGTCGGAAGCATGAGAACAAAGGAGCGAGGCTTGGTCGTCTCCCGGGGTGAAACAGATGATACTGAAGAATCTGCATTGGCGGAAGACGACGTCGATGGGCGAGAGGGTAATCTGCCTTGAATGATTTCAAAGGGGACAACTGCCTCGACAGCAGGCTTGGCATCCGTCGAACGAGCTGGTGACGTTGACCCAGGAGGACTCGTAATGACATGACTTGACTGAGTGGAAATAGGAGTCTTTACTACTTCCTGGACTTCCTCTTGCCCAGAGGAAAGGTCCACGACAGAAACAGTTTCATGGCGTAAGCTTGCAGAATCTTGATCAAGACCATCGTCATTGTAGCTCTCCCCGTATTCTTCCTCATTTGAGTCATCAGAGAATGAAGGTTGTTCGTCTGAATAGTCACCAGCCGCTAGACGTTCCCGGATTGTACGCACCCAGCCATCGACCTTGGACGCCTTCTCCAACTCTTTCTGAGGATTGATCTGACCTTCCAAACGGCGCAACGCATCTTCCACATCACCCTTTTCCTCATCATCACTTAACGAATCAAGAAGTGCGTTTATCTGCCACTGGTGAACACTCCCTCCGAGCCCTATGGCCGATGCAGTAGATGCATGAGAGGACGGGGCAGAGGCTACTGAGTCTCGGGAAGTCAAGCCCATAGACGAAACAGTGTCTCTCCTCACAAATTCAAAATCACGACGCATAGGCAACTTCTTAGGCGGACGCCTCGACCCAGCACTAGGCCCAGCTTCAACCTCGTGGAAGTCTGAAGAAGTATCAGAGAGATCATCGATGGATATGACATCGAATTGCCATTGTGGCCGATCCAATTGGGGAAAAGTGGGCGGACCCCTGAGAGGCTCACCAAAAGAGTCAGTTGACGTCGAAGACCGCACAGAGACCTGGTCGACACTGGAAGGGACCATACTCTGACTTTCCATTATATCTGTCACTGCAGACATCACAGAAAGGCCAGGGGGCAGCTCAGGTTCAGCGTGGTTAGGGAATTGTTCAGTTGATCTCTGGATACCAGGCTCAGGTTCAAGTACTACCGACTCAGTGACCACCTGTTCCGACATATCAACGTTTCGGGCAGCTAACTTCGCTATAGCTGGAGGCGTAGGTACTCGAGGAGGTTCAGGCGACAGCGGTACAGGCACGTCCACTGTCTTCAATGGCACTATAAGTTCTGGAGGCTCATTTAACTCAAGGTCAAACGCTGAGACATCTGCACAAGGTGCGACCACCGTCCTCGCAGGCGGGTTCGGGAGGTTCCACGCATTAAGCGTACGTCTCCACCTGCCCAGGCGTCCAATAGTCTTCGTGATAACACGCGAGACCGCACTTCGGTGCGATGGGAGTGCCTGTGCCTGTGGGATCACAGGCAAATCCGCATTAGAACCAGGCCCAGGAGCATGGTCTGTACGCTGAAGAATATGGAGAGAAGAGATGGGTATAGATGTGGGCCGAGTAGGGGACATCCCCACGCCGACATGTGCGTTGACGCCTAGATGGGCGTTGACGATGTCATTTGAAAAGCCCTGTGGGGTATCGATAGGTGCAACACCTTCGTCCGGCAGGAAGTCGAGGTCCACGTCGGAATCGTCGTCCTCGCTGAGTTTCCTCGTCGCAGCGGCGAACCTTGCACCAAGTACATGGTTTTCCACAGGTTTTGAAGAGATTGACTTCCGAGGTTTGGAAGATGATCTGGCAGGAAGGTGCGTATGCGCTTGCTTACATTCTTTTGCGACCTTGATCAACTTTCGCACGATGCCCTGATGAAGCACGACTTCAGAAGACTTATTTTCGTCGCATACAAGGAGATCACTCACTAATCCATTAACATGCTTCCTCAATATGGGATCACGAACCAGAGAATTTAGCCAATTTGCCATCAAAAGCCGCAGCTCGCGATTTGGTATAAAGTCGACGGTGAAAAAGGTCAAAAGCCAATATCGGATTGCCACAAAGGTCCGTACACGCACGATCTGATGAACGCGTTCATCCTTCAGTGACGTCGACTGCTGAAGAGCCCAATGAAAACGCGCGATAAGGAGATGCAATAGATCGATAGAACCGATATATGTCCGATAAGTGAGAAAAAAGTCAAGGAGCTCATCATAATTCAAGTCGCTCGTGAGTTGCGCAATCCACCGTTCAATCGTTGCCGCGATGAGAACCTTCTGTGTCTCTCCTGCCGACGTCCGTGAACTTGATGGCTCGACAGCCTTGACTTTGCTTGCACGCCTCCTAGAGAGGGATGATGACCGCACAGAAGACAAATCCGTGACAGAGCCGTATTCGAGAGATTGGTCGTCGAAGTCACGATCGGATTGAATTTCACCCCAAATCACGAAGCGCGGATCATCTCGTGGCGCAGCACTCTCGTCCGCAGACAGGGACAACTTGATAACTGCTGTCGATTCCGATTCACATGAGAGCTTGTCGAGCCTTGGAAGGCCTCTATAGTTCTGAAGGACATCAAATACTTCCGTTGAATATCGGGAGAGAAGAACTGGTTCTAGCGCAGGCTCGATCACAGACTCAACAGACTTTGGTTCTGGCTTTGACCCAGGCACTGGTTCAGGTGTCGTTGGGAGAGTTGATTCGGGGGTAATCGAAGTTGGAGTCGTATCATTAGGTTCAAGAGGCGACGGTGGAGTATACACGCGTAATGCTGAGGGCGGGCGCTTGGAGTCCGGGTCGTCAAGGTATATTTCCATCACTAAAGAAGACTCTCGTCCTGATCGATTGATAGGAGGATCGTCAACCTGGCGGGCAGTGAGCCCCGATTCGAACGATTGAACCTCGCGTAGATGTCGAGGGACTGGTAATAGATCTGCATCTTCGGTATAGTTACTCTTACGGGACGGTGAGTCATACGAAACACCGTGCCCAAATGGGTAAGGGATTATGACAGGGGACTTGAGGGACTCATGAAAATCGTTAGGTGATTGTTCGTCAGAGATCAAACTATTCGTAGAGATACTTGCAGAAGCCGTAGGAGGTGGATGCCAGTCCATGAGTTGTCCAAAGAGGTCCACAGTGATTGGGCTGCGAACCACAGTCAAAAATGGGGATACATCAGCACCGGTGACACTTCGAGAATGGAGGCGCCCCGTTGTCAGAGAAGCCTGAGCAGGAACTTCGTCATTTGCCGTGCTGACCATGTCAGATATTGACCGGGTTTTCCTAAGCTTTCGAGGGGCCGAGATTTGAGCTGTGATCGATTTTGAAGTGCTACTGTTTTTGAAGATGGATGAAAGATGTGGGTGCATACTGATGCGTGATCGGTGTTTGGTACGTAGGTAGGTAGATGTTTCATTCGGTGTTATGAAGGAAGAGATGATGCGTTCCTCAATCTTTGCAGCGTCAGCTGCTGGTGCGGATAGTTCGCGGTGACTGTTGAGCGGCCAAAGTTAGCCTTATTTTGCAATGCGGCAAAACATGGACACGCACCCCACACGGAACATTGGCTTCCCATGCTGATTTACAAATGCTGTGATGGCATAAGGAGAACGGACATCTTTCCCAACACCCAGTATTTGGTCCCAATATTTCTTCAGTTCCCGAGCGACAAGTCCTGAGGCTGTCTCGACAAAACTCCGGTCGGCTGTTGAAATTGATCAAAAACAAGATAAACACAGATATTATTCTACGCACGAGCAATAGAAAAATCTGCATTTGCAAGACCAGGTGACATGCGACGTACTTCTACTGATTCTTCTTGCAAGACAAGCGAGGATTGAGGATCCGTCAGGCGGGTTGGAATGGGCAGCAGCATGGTGTTTGAGGGAAGATCAAGTATAGGTCCAGGTTCTGGAAGAGACGGCTCTGGATGAGCAATGTCATGGGAGGTTATAGTGTGCAGAGGAGGCACGTTTTCGTGCGATTCAGGCTGAAGTACCGACATTGTGATCTTTATACTAAGAAAAAATGGTGACAAGTGCAAGAAGCTAATTGGCCATGCTGATCACAAGGAACAGTTGGGAGAGAAGGTACAGGAGCAACCAGATTCCAGCCGGCGAAGAGAGGTGATGAGTATTACCCAGTCAGTCAAGGTCGACCACCGACGGGCCAGATGAGTACAAAAAGAGCAAAGACACACGCAAAAAAGAGCCCAATAAGGATGAGGGTCTGGTCGGTGGTACCGATTTCAAGAGGAACTGGTCACAATACTTCAAGATTAGTCATCCATCGAATACGTATATAGATGTACCCCTGTACCCCGGATACTCGACATCACACAGCCTGCGCAGATATAACGGGCCTGTGGTCATTGCAAAGCTGTACCCGGACAGCAATAAGTAGAAAGCAAGTCTGCATCACACTCCTCTGTCACGTCTGCTACCGTCAACTGAGTCTAGGGTCGACTATTTTTTCCGGAGCCTGCGGGGTCTTGGTTGTTCTCACGTGCTGTAACGTCCTCTCAATTGTCACGGTCGCGTCGCGCTTAGTTTGCCTCTCGCTCTATCCTCTCATTTCTTTCAGGTTTCCCAGAACAATGTCCATTGTAACTATTAGAGCGAGTAGAAGTACATTTACTCTCTTACTATTACTGACTATGTCTTAGAATGTCGAGTTCATCAACAATCCAGCTCGATTTTCAGACGTGTATCGATTTCGTGTAACTTTTGAGTGTATAGCACCCCTCAAGGATGGTGCGTGATCAGGTTCTGCTGGATGAACTACCTTCTCAATGTTCTACTAGATCTAGAATGGAAACTCATATACGTCTCGTCGCCAGGTGACGAAGACCTTGATCAAGAGTTGGATGACTGTCTCGTCGGACCAGTCCCGATCGGCGTTAACTCTTTCGAATTCGAAGGCTCAGCGCCAGATCCATCAAAAATACCCTCAGAGGATGTCCTCGGCGTTGCAGCACTCATATTAACTGGTTCGTATAAGGACCAGGAGTTCGTGCGCGTAGGATATTACCAGAACACGGAATATGACAATGATGAGATGAAGGAGACACCCCCTTCACAGATAATGTTTGAGCGGCTTGTGCGGGAGATCAGTGCAAAGCCACGAGTGACTCGTTTCCAAATTAAATGGTACGTCGTATTGAGATTCAAGTGATGCTCGTCCTAAAGAAACGGACATGACAGGGACGTTCAACCCCCAACACAAGGCGCGTCTGCGGGAGCGGCAACTTCTGCCGCTGTGCCATCTGCGAATGATCTCGATGGCATGGACGTCGACAACAAGCCGCCTTCATGATACCGTCCATAAACCGTCCCCTCATAGACTTGTTGAGTATAGACATATCAAAATATTGTCTGTGTATGACCTTGAATAGCCGGAAGGTCGGATTTTTCGCAAACAATCAAGACTTATCAAGCTATAAGTGCATACCATCTGTTGATTCAGTCCAAATGTTGTCTATTACAATCAATGAGATCCTACTATGAACCACCTGTCTAGAAGTATGATAGAAAAGATCCAGTCCTTGAAAACTTGATTGGACATGATCATCAGCTTATGCGTGTATAAAGATGCAGGGGATGTCGGTTGGAAAGGGTCCGACAGGTATCAGCCGAAAATGTACTGAAGATATCAATCATCTAGGTCAATTATTGCGTCCTTGAGTTTCTGGTCGGAAGGATGCTCGGGTAGCTTGTCGTCTGATGAACTGTCTAGATCGTGAAGGGCCGCGTCCACATTCTTGGGGATCGGGACAATGACGTTTGAGCGTATTCGATGCCCTGGTCGAGGTCTCAGTTCAATGTCTTTTCTTGATGACTGAAGTGCCTCCAGGGACTGTAACTGAACACATCATGCTTTCCGAACATCAAGAGCATAAGGATTCGATGCCTACCTTCTTATGAACTCCTGAATCTCCCGGCCCTCTCCGTTGTCCAGACATGGCGATAGGATCGAAACCAAGATGTTTGATCATCTCAGCCGTATATGCATTCTTTGTCGTCACAGTAGCTTCCTTTTCACTCCCCTTATCGATCTCCCTCGCTTTCCCCTTCTGATCCCTCACTTTGACCTTTCCTTTTCCATCCATTCGCGCATCACCATCTCGTTTCCCAGCTTCCCTCGCCTTCATAACTGCCTTCATCCCCTCCTTATCCCTCTCCAGTAAAGTCATCAAGGCACGATCAGCTCTTGTCGACATCCTCCGTGCAGCCTTCGCTTGTCCCTCTCGTCCGATATTCTCGGTGGTGAACAACGTCCGCGAGTCGACTTTGGAGTCATTGACTATATGTCCGGAGACAATGTACGTGGCACTGCCAGAAACCGGCTCTGGTTTGAGACCCCACTGTCTCGCAGGGTCATACGCAGGCTTGCGTTTCGGCGCAGATGTAGTAGATAGACCCATAGTGCTGTTGTAACGTTAAAGAAGACCTACACATATTCTGGACGAATGGAATGAGGAAACAATCACGTACCCAATAGAGAATTCGGCGCGCCCCGCACGGCGTCGCTCTACCGCGTGCTGTACGTGGTATTCACATACGTCACTCACACGTTTATCTACCCAGCGCCCACAAACTGTATTGTCCCGTTTGAGAACGGTGCACATGCCGAGATCGCGTGCTCGGCCAACGTTCACGATGGACGAGGCTGATTCTGGAGTGATAGCCAAAATGTTGTTCTCAGGATGTGGGCTGTCATTTGCTCTCTGAAATACAGACAAAGATGGATATCATTTCCAATATTTCACTATGAAGAGAGATCCTCACTTGATAGGGCTTTAAGATTCGGGGATTAAGGAGAGCAATAACATCCCCTTCTTTAAGCTTGGACATGGATTCGAACGCACCACAGCTGCCACCTTTGTAAATTTTGCGGGGTTTACTCTCTCCATCCTCCGAAACCAGATCAAAACTATCCGACTCGAAGAGTAACAGCGAAAGAAATGCATCACCGCGTATGATAGCCTTCCCACCTGTCGCTGATGAAGAGGACCGCGAGCGCGAGCCAAAATCGATCAGCTTGAGATTGACATATTTCTTCCCAGAAGGTTTTGCTGTCTCCTCATTGATCTGTCCTTTCCATTTCCCTCTACTCTTTACCTCGATTTCGCCGTCTTCCTTGGGACCTGCCGCTACGGGTGCTTTACTATATCTGAGAGGACCACGTTCAGCTACTACAGCGATGGTAATCCAATCTCCTGGTACTGGCACGTCATAACCGAGTTTGTCCGGGAGAAGGCGGATATGAGAATATAATTGTGATGGCGAAAGGTAGAAACGACCAGTCAAATGATTCTGAAGATCCTCGTGGGAGACTGTACGGAAGCTGGATAAAGGAATCAGTATTGGAGCTGGATGAAGAGGCTGTTCATACGATAAGCGTATACCGGAGTTCGGTTCAAGTTTGTCAAAATTCGGGTCGTCGGTTGGTGGAGTGTGGTCGATCGGCCCCGGTTCAAGTTCCTCAATAAGGGCCAGATGATCATCCCTTTTCGGCGCTGAAAATCGCGCAGAGTCCTGGTCAATATTTCTGACGAGTGTAGGAGCCCTTTCTGCAAAACCAGAAGACCGTGCAACCGTAACGTCCCTTTCACTATCCCGCTGCATACGACTCGCGTTTGCGAGATTATTCAGGAGATTCGACGCCGGAGGCTTTGTGAACTGAGAAATCACGGGCTTAGTAAACGACGGAGTACTAGTAGCTGCTCCGGATGAGCGGCAATGCCGAACACTGCTCTGTCCAGGCTGTGTAACATGTAGAGGTCGATGGCTAAGCTTACGTTTCTCTGTGACTTGTTTCAGAACATGGTATGCTTTTATACAGGTGGCTTACTTGGGGAAGGTGTAGGAGGTACTAGTGTTGCAAAATCTAGTTGCTTCCGTTTGGAGGATGGTGGTGACGCGGTTGAAGTCACAGTCGCCTGGGGAGGAAGATCTTTGAGCTTAGCCTGCAGCCGCGCTATCTCATTCAGTATGTCGTCCCTATCTCGCTTTTCCCCTGCTGTTCTGTCCGTGGAAGACTCCATCGTAGGTTTGAGGAGTGAAACGACAAAATAGTCTAGCGACAGTCAACCGCGACCGTGACGCACTTTTGATATCCCGGTAAAGTATTTGATACCCTGCTAGCAGCATAAACAATTTTGAAACTCAGATACAACACCGCGCAAGCGTTTCCCCGGCGAATGTGATAAAAAGTCGTAATCTAAGCATGGCAAAAGGTGATAATTAATGTGAATACCGCGGGCTTAGTTGCATTACATGGGAGTGTATTCTGAACGTGTTTCACCATCGAAGATTAGAACAAGTGCAGGCGGACATGGCTGGAAACAATGACCGGAATTTGCCGCGCGTTGATAACACTTGGCTTCCAAGTTCTCAACTTGAAAAGCTGTGCAACCATTGCTCTCTTACTGTGCTTGACCTTGAATCATCACGTTCAAGAAATCGAATATCTGACTTTGACCTTTGTTCTCCCGATGGCTTCCTCTTATGCAACCACCGAAGGAATTGATTTACAAGCTGACGCGGTTGTTCTGGCCCAGCGATTTGGATCAAAGATCCACTTCCTCCAAGCCGCCTACGACCTCGAGACTTGCAAAAACGCATCTTCGTTTTATTTTAGACGCCACAGCAGAAAGGTGATTCAATCGTGGCAGTATTTTATTTTTTTCTCATTTTCTTCTCTGTGCCACAGATAATAACCCTAATCGAGGTAATAGCCGATTCTCTTTGCTCTGATTGAGGAGTACTTGATTTTATTCTCTTTTGTAACCAAAGATAGCAAAGAAAACACTTCTTGCAATGGGAGTCCAGCCCTATCCTTTCAGCACTTGTCCTCCCCTTCTTGTTCCATACAAAACTGCATACATAGATCTACTCTTTTTACTGGAGAAACGATTGCATGATATAGACCCTTCTCTAGAAGGTAATTCACTCCGATGAGCTCTTCTTTCTAATAACAACTTTTCGGTTTTCTAGCACGGGTAAATAGCTTACTTTTTCCTTTGCACGCGGAATCGCATGTCACCGGCAAAGGAGAACTCTCTTCAGGACCCTTTCCTCGCGTTTCTCCTGTCTTATTGGCAGGTTGTGCACCTAGCAGCTCGCAACGCTTAACTGACGCTACATCCGCCGCATGCTCTGCAACTCTGATGCCCCGTGAGTTCCCTGATGGACACGTAGCCGAAATAGAACTGATGGATTCGTAGCTCCCGATTCTCGTCTCCCCGTGATCAACGTCAAAAGGAAGCGACGAGTGTATCCACGCAAAAATATGTACGGAGAAGATGAAGAGGCTTCTTCACGACGTCTTCGTGCCACCAATCCTGACCATAACGAGCAAGAGCATGATATCCCTGCGGCCCGCCTTTACAATCCTCTGCGAAGGCGCTTTGGAATCTTCTGCACTCCGAAATCATCTATGCACACATACCGGCAACCCACAACCTACTCCAGGCCATCTGGGCCACTAAAGGAATGAAGTCAATTAATCCTTATAGACCGTTTTTCCGAACCTCGGATTGTATTATCACTAATTTTTCTCGTTCCTGCTTTCTGTTTTAAATACCTTGTGTCGCATATCGTTATGATTTTAACATTCATCCAGGATGGCATGTCGATACAGGTTGTAATATCAACCCCACGATTTTGTAACATTTCTTTCAGCCTTCCTGATAGGGTTTTATTTCAATGGTTCCAGATATTGCAGATAATGCCATTTAATTGTCGATTTGGAAAGTGTTTAATCTACAAACATCCCTCCAGCTTCGGGCGATCGGGACCTCGTCCGGGACCTAGTTCGTGTCGAAGCCCTACTTGTTGTGCCTGGTGGCGTCTGGGAGTCTCCACGCATAGAAAGTATCTCATCTCTCCAGCGTCGAAATTTCTGTAGGAGAGGCCCCTCTTCATTTGCGCCACTGTGCGACCTCTCTTCACTTTCCAAAATTGCGATCACTTCACTGAGCGCTTTATCTACTTTGCGCAATGTACCTCCCATCAGGTATGGGTTTCCAATATATGGGTCAATATTCTGAATGATTGGAGTCAAAGGAGCTGTTGCTGCGTCAAGCGTTGCTGTCAAATGTAAGACATAAAATGGTCTACCTGATTGTGGGTCTGACTTAGGGAAAACCTGTTAAATAGAAACTTAGAACCTTCTTCGTTCAAGTGACAAGCCCTAATCGACTTACCCGGCCTGGATTCTCTCTCGTTGGCAAAGGAGGTAAGCCTGCACCCTGGTTCGCTGTTGGGAATTTTCCATCCGCTGAATGAAACTCAAACTGAGACATTCTCGTCGACGAAAGATATCAGAATACCATGACATACCTTCTCCTAATGACATGATGACTATGAATCCTCTAATCCTCTGAAATTACGCAGAATATGCTAAAAGACCAATAACGGCCGCCCGCGGATTGGTAGTGTTTTGTATTGGTGGTGTTCTGTAAAGGAGTCAAGAGGTGTGACGCAGAGGATTTACAAATGTTGACAACACGCTGTGTCTAGCCGATTGCTTCAGCCCTCGTATTGATCTCATTGCTTCAGCCCTCGTATTGATCTCATTGGATATCGAACACTTCAAGGCCCGAAGCGAAATTTAATTTACAGTGTGACTTTATGTGAATATCAAGATGTCATGCTCGGAGACATCAAAGTTTGGAGATTCCAAGTTCTGTTTGCTATCATCGCATAGCATCATATAGAACTAGACCAGCCTTGCAGAGATCGAATTCGTTCGTTCGAATGAGTTACTAGTACCAGGTGCCTCTCGTCACCAGGCAACTCTCTTACGTAAGTAAGAGAAAGGAGTCTTCACCCTGGTCACATGATTGCCCAAAATTGCTAGAACATTCTAGATTTTTCCATTTGTAGTTTTCATCACTTTAAATTTCATAAGCACGGAGTGTGAAATGGAATCACAAAATGGAAACTGCTCTGAGAAATTAGAAGAAATGACAGGATTTCCTTGATTCTTAGTAAGACAAATACTTGCATGGCAGCTAGGATGTCATCAACAGCATAATATAGACACATGCCCAGTTCTAGGCACCTTACAGCAAACATGCAAATCGAAGCCCATAAGTTAGAGTCTATGAAAAAACAGTGAAAGTATGTAGAGTCTTAGACTGACATAAGGTGTTATAAAAGCAATCATCATCATCATCTTGTGTATTGTATTCTACCACTGCTTCCATAATTTCATTCTGAGATACTGAGTAACTTCAAGCTATTTGCTTAGAATCCATATTTAATCTTTCTGGCTATTGAGTGTACTTTAGACCGCCCCCTATCCATGGATCATCAGTATGCCATATCTATCTTCCTATTTGACTGACTGGTTGGTTGAATTGTTACATATCAACTGAGAAACCCCTGACTCATTCAACTACTTCACAACTATCTTTGCACAGGCTATGTGTATACTTTGATCACACTCCAAACACAAATTAAAGACAACCAAGCAAAGAACCAAGGTGCTAAATATGCTGACCATGGCACATGCAACTTCAAGACGTAGAGTAATTCTCGAGATTTGTACATATGAGCATTCTAATCTGTGCTTGATTATTAAATGATTTTGGAGTTTTTGGAGTTTGGGATGACACTTGCGCCGCTAGGATAAGTAGATCAAGACGAGTTTCAAAGTAGATCAAGACGAGTTGTTCAGACTTACACCTAAGCCTAAAGGTTCGGACATGAGTCCACAAAAGGTATCTCAGCACGTGGATATAGAAACTCCGCACATGAATTTTGACCTCACCACCGTTGAGCATAGCATACTGAACAACATTCACAACTTGTCTCCGAAACCTCCTTGCTCACACAAGCAAAAGTGGAGGAACTCCTAAATATGGCTGACGAAGAACTATTGCAAAAGCGAGACGAAGAGTCTGAGTCAGAGGAAGATGAGGAAGATGTTATCGACAATATCCCAAAGGTCGATATCGATATTACAAAACTCACGCCTCTTTCTCCCGAGGTCATCTCGAAACAAGTGAGTACACCCGAAAATTAAATGATAGAAATGCGGTCTGAAGTCAGTTTCGAGGCTACAATCAATCTTGGTAGGAAAAATCTCTCACCTTGCGAGCGCTGTCCGATCATGAACATCCAGGTACAATTGGTCATGTCGCGCACGGGAAATCGACGGTGGTCAAGGCGATTTCTGGAGTGATGACAGTCAGATTCAAAAACGAACTTGTTCGCAACATCACGATCAAGCTTGGTTATGCCAACGCTAAAGTACGAGATCTATTTCTCCCTCGAGTCCCTGAGTTTTACCATAGGCATAGATCTACAAATGCGAAAATGATGCCTGCCCGCGGCCAGGTTGCTACCGATCATACCCTTCACATAAAGAAGACAACCCGCCTTGCGAACGTCCAGGATGTAATCACAGGATGAAACTAGTCCGTCATGTATCTTTCGTTGACTGTCCTGGACACGATATCCTGATGGCTACGATGTTGAATGGTGCTGCCGTCATGGACGCCGCCTTGCTGCTTATTGCTGGAAATGAAACGTGCCCGCAACCACAAACATCAGAGCATCTTGCTGCTGTTGAGATCATGAAATTGGAAAACATCATTATTTTGCAAAATAAGGTTGATTTAATCAAAGAGGCGCAGGCCCTGGAACACCAAAAGAGCATAGCCGCTTTTGTAAAAGGTACGTCACACCGCCTTCCATGTATCCAGTGTCTGGTCTGTAATGATAAAACAAATAAATTAGGGACCGTAGCTGAATCATCCCCTATTGTTCCCATATCCGCCCAGCTCAAGTACAACATTGACGCAGTCAACGAGTACATTGTCAAGCGTATTCCCATCCCTGTTCGCGACTTTTCATCTGATCCGCGACTCATTGTCATCCGTTCGTTTGACGTGAACAAGCCTGGCGCTGAAGTCGATGACTTGAAGGGTGGCGTTGCCGGTGGATCCATTCTGACTGGTGTGCTGAAACTCGGGCAAGAGGTTGAAATACGACCTGGTATCGTGACCAAAGACAGCGCCGGTCGGACTAGGTGCAAACCCATCTTCAGCCGGATCATGTCTTTGCACGCCGAAAACAATCTGTTGTCTTTCGCTGTACCTGGGGGTTTAATTGGAGTGGGCACCCGGATAGACCCTACTCTCTGCAGAGCCGATCGTCTCGTTGGACAAGTCTTGGGAGCCGTTGGTAAACTTCCCAAAATCTACACCGGTACGAGACCCTTGAAGGTCTTCGCCGTATTTGAAACACTTATCTGGTCACTCCAGAACTCGAAATCAGCCTGTTTTTACTTCGTCGGCTACTTGGTGTGAAAACGGAGGATAAGAAACAAACAAAGGTGACGAAGCTCGTCAAGAATGAGCTCTTACTAATCAATATCGGCTCAACCTCCACTGGAGGACGTGTACTGAGCGTTAAAGCGGATCTAGCGAAGATCCAGTTGACTTCGCCTGCATGCACTGAAGTTGGTGAGAAGGTTGCTCTGTCTCGTCGTATCGAAAAGCATTGGCGGTTAGTGGGTGAGTGTAGTGTAGTCATTCACAAGGGGAAAAACTGACCGTTGATCTAGGGTGGGGCAGTGTTCAGCGTGGTACAATCCTTGAGGTAGATTAGACTCAAATTTGCATTCCCCTTCTATTTTTCCCTGCTTGGAATATGCTCAAGACAACCAGTCACTTTTTGCTTGACCTGAGTCACTTCATTACTTCTAACACTGGGTCAGGCGGACCTGCCTTTCCTTGATTCAATTAAGCAGACATCACGACCCGTGGAATAATCTTGGACAACAGCAAGGTCTTTCACAAGGAATATTTTTGTCATAAGTGAGTACAGTTTCTTGTCGCAGATAGAAGATTGGGTAAACTTGATAACTCCAATGAAATGGCCAAAGACAATACCCCATCGTTTTTCGATCCTCTTCAACGCTTCATGCCGGTAGGTCACGAGGGTTTGTGAAGTGGGATACAGCAGTGACACATGTCAGGGAGAAACTTTCAAACGTGTAGAAACATTGCCCTAAAGGGTACAGCTCTTCCGAGTCTTCATTCATCCGCATCCGAGTCATTGAGTATACATAATCGGTTCTTTGCCCATTTGTCTGGCCACGGCTGCTTCAGTCTAAAGGGTAACCGGACATATCCACCGGTGTCTCCCATTATCCGAGAACATGACCCGACCACAGGAATGTCTAGAAATCTACTAAAAAAAGCAATGGGACAATATTTATGTTGTTCTAAGCCGAGCCCGGGCCAGTGCCAGATGCCGAAGTAATCAATGATAATCCTCCTCGGTGAAATTGTAATACACAAGTACTCCTGTCAGGTTGTCCGACACCATCCATGCTATCTTCTGTCATCTTATGCCCTGTCAGGCCTCAGGACTCAGGACTCATCATGTCACTTTCATCAGGATTCCTTCAGATGACAAGTTTGATTTGTTTGCTCATTGGACAGAGCTAGGAAGAATTAGATGGAGTCGTGAACTAAGTCTCTGCAGAAATTGTTACGTGTGAGCTACCCACATCAAACAATAAATCTCACATTTCGGGCACATGCGCATAAGTCTTGTTTTTGAACGACACGAACTACCAAACCGCGAGGCGGCCGGAAGTCGATCAACGAAAACCTTTTTAATTGTAAATACAAACCAGACGCCATGTGCGCACTATTCTAATTGACACCTTTCCAGTGGATGGCCTCCTTGCTGGATTCTGGCGGCTTCTTGTCAGTTAATGCCCCCTGTTTAAATATTAGCCACTGGCGAAGAAGCGTGATTTTGGACTTCGGTATTTGATGCTAACAATGAATCCTTCCGATATCGCAACTTCTTTTACTGAATACCCAACCGGCTTGAGCTTCACAGGTTTCAAAGTTACCCCCCAGTCGGGTCACGGTCAAACGGGCCCAGTCTTGTTTGATCTTTGAACGAGCCCACAAGATATAGTCATGGCCGCCACGACACGCCACGCCACAAAGACAGAAATTCAGATCTTCCGCGAGAACCAAGTAGAATATATTATTTCAAATAGGTATATACGAACTAATATTCAAAAGTAGATATGAATCCATTCTCATGAACGATAGTATAGTTAGAAGCGAGGTGACAGCGTAACCAGCAAAGGTCCCCTTTTGGAGACAAAGTGATCGCGCAACTCCTGGAGCCAGAATCTAGGCTCGTATCCGTCTGCGAAACGGATGTCAAACTTCTGAATCACCCCACTGGCAACCATGAACATTTCTCTGCGCGCCAAATTCCTCCCAACACAGTTAGCAGGGCCATAGCTAAAGGGTATAAAGGCGTTCAAATTGAGAATGTTATCAACATTGTCAGCAGTGAGCCATCGTTCCGGGACAAAGTCGTCGGGTCCTGGTGAGAAATATTCTGGATTTCTGTGAATGGAGTACGGGGGAATGTACACCTGTGTACCTTCCGGGATAAATCTTTCAGCGACAAATGGAATCGTTAGGACACTGCACCATCACAGCATGCAAGGTGACATACCGGCCCCCAAATAGACGGCCACCTTCACCCGCCAAAACCTCTCGCGGTCCGCTGCTCAATGCCGGAGGGAGAAGCCGGAGACATTCGTTGCTAACATGTATCATCAGACCTTTGCTATGCTAGCTTTCGGGAAAAAATGCGACCCACATGCATGCAGTAAGGTATGGAAGTTGAGAGTGTTTCGCCAATGAGGAGGGGCACTCCTCCTTTGGATACACATCGTCAATCTCGTCTCTCACTCGCTTCAGACAATGAGGATGACAGAGTAAAAAGTAAAAGAGATTGCTTAAGCCCGTCGCCGTTGTATCTGAGCCAGCGATCATGGCCAAGGTACTGTCTGCAACAATATCTTGAACTGTTGGACGTTGCTTTTCAAGACTGGCCTCGTCAGACTAAGGCCAAAGGTAAGCAAATGAGTAACTCAGTGGGGCCATAAACAAGATACCAGATGATACCAGAGATCCTTTGTCTCATGGCCTTTTGCCAGACGAGCCTTGCCGTGATCGATGGCAAACTTCCGTAATCTCAGAATATTCTTTGCAAGGAAAGGCAAACGTTGGATTATTGGCCACGCCCAAGGTATCTGGCAGACAATAGAAATCGGACTGTTGCAAGCGGATGATTATCACTTGGGGAAAATTTTAATCAAATATATACACTTACATAAACCCGTTTTCGAACATCTTTTGAAGCTTGTTGGAGTCACAACCCATCTGGAGCAGATTAAAGCCTTGACCGAAGCTACGCACGGTCTCTAGCTCTCAATTCGTCCGCTGGATACATAAAAAGCTGACGTACGCCATATCACCCATAAAATCCAATGAAAACAGGCTGAGCCACATGGAAAGATCGACCGGAAATGGCGCTAATGAACCAAGACGAGCAATTAGAGATTCTGTCCGTTGGACGAGCGCATCTTCGTATTCCGCCAGAGAAGCGTTGGTAAACGCTCGAGACCATATACGTCGGCGATCAGTGTGGGCTTGACCGTGTAAAGCGAGTAAAGTTCCAGGGGCATTGGGGTCTCGCCGCGGATCATAATCTGATGTAAAGCATTTCCAGTTCGGTAAATGCTATGGGTCCAAAATAACTACGTACATCGACCTTTCGAAAGTCCACCAGGCCCAAGAATGGCTAGAGCAGCGTCCACCTCGATAACTGACAATTCATTTGGGCCTGATGAGACGAGAATAAGTCAGTAGTCAGAGTTAGCCTGGAAATTCCATGAAACGGAAATATTCACCAATCCGAACAAATGGACCATACTGGTCGTGGAGTTCCTTCAGGACTTTGTGCTGGAATCCACTCCATTGCACGTAAACATTTCGAAGTTGGGTGATCTGAAAAATGTTCTGATTGAGGTCATGCATGTGGCGACAAGTGTTCATCATGGAGACCTTGTTCAAAACGGGCCCAGGATAGCCCGCCAAAGGATGCCAAGGACCGATACGATACAAGACAATGGATAAGACGAGCGAAATTAAGAATGTACTGTACACAGCGAAGACCGATGGGAGGTTCACTGGTACGGCTGGGGCGAGTGAGAGGAACACAACTGGTTCCAAAACTAAGACCAAAGCACAGATCAGAGGGTTTCTCGGCTCAAATTTGCGGAAGTATAGATGAGTTAACTTCATAATGTTAGATATTGTGAATTTGCAAGAGCTATAGAGTAACACATCACATACAACGCTCAGAGTAATCAGTTGAAGGACTGTCAGTAGACGTAGCATCGCAGAAGACGTTGGCAAGAGAGCGAACGTGAGAGGAGCTGGGAAGTATCAAGTGCGAGTCGGAACCGTGGCAATATGATATTTGATCACCAGGCAAAGTACTTTAATATTTTCGAAGTACACAAATATAGCGTGACGTCGCGCGTGCCCGCCGGAGCCACAAAAGCAAAGCATTCAGCGCTTACGCATGTGGATGGAACAAAGATGTGACTCGGATAAGGACGATCTGGACAAGTACTCCATTTGTGGAAACGGTTGTCTGCCGACATTGATGTGAAAGAACAGATGAAGTTCCGATCCTTCCGAGTCGGAGTGGGTTACCCAGTATATCATTTGATCGCCCGACAAAGCCAAACAAAATGGCCGATGATTCGGGTACTTTTGGCATATATGTATGACCTATGACACCTTCATCTTCCTTTGGATTGAACCATTTTCAAAGAAGGCACTTGCAAAAATGTGACCACGGCCTACATCTACGGGGAAATGGGCAGCGCCACCGGCTGAAATAGGAATAGGCCTGATTACCGAACTTTGGAAATTGAAGAACAATCTGTGCGGGAAGAGCGTCCAATATACACTGAGTTTGCTTCTTGGATAATCTTACTGCGTACGAATTCACGCACGGAGTGAATGCGTGTGAAAGGCCAATGGTGGCAACGTTCAGTCTCTTGCGAAACGTGGTCCTGTAATCTCGTAACTCTCCGAGTCGACAAGCGTATCCAAAGCTAATATCATTTTTACTCATGAGGTGCCTCTAAGCTTGAATGATTAAGTGACGCCTGCATCCGACGCCACCCGTGAAGTCTCAGTTGCTCAACTATACGACTAATGCCTATCATCCTGCTGACAATGATAAGGTGGATCTGCGGTGGCATCAATGAAAGTATCTTGTCTTGATGATTGATCCGCTCTCTTCATGAGGACATTCGAGGACGCCGGTTTTACCATCTATGTATTCTCGACGCCAGTGGGTTTCTGCCGAAAGCTTGTGCCTATTCTCATTGTGAGAAAGCCAGGCTTCCAGGCCATGCCAGTGACCTAGCTATGCTATTTTTTGAGTTACTGCTGTCAGACTGTATGCTTTTTCATCTTTCCATCAAACCCGGGCTGTACAAATGCAATCCGAAGATCGCGGAGGGATCGGTGTGCCGCCTGGTCCTGTTTAAGTACATATTGCGGGTGGCACAAGATTGTGAACTACCCTTATGTAAGCATAAGAATTCATCACCTGCCAGTCTGTACCTGACCTCTGGAAGGTCGCACGACCCGTTTACGGACGCAGACTCGAAAGCGCTTTTGGACTATGTCATATAGGCTCAATGCTTGCGACGTCGTCATCAAGCTCATTAACCCAGGCTGCTACCGGTGGACGGAATACTCCGAAAGAATGTCCAAGAGGTGGTCCAACCTCAGATGTGATTGTATCCGGGCTCAGCTGACAAGTTGTCGTATACGCTCCTTCCCTGTTAGCGTACATATCAGCGCAAGTAGTCTTGTACTACACGACCTAATCATCAAACTTGGCCAATGGCTTGTCCGAGGACTTGCTGTCTTTTGAATTTCCCGTTGCAAACCTACCTAAATAGTGTTTTTCATGTTCTCTAATTGGGAGACGACATCTTGGTTATACACAATAGCAATTTTGAGGTGATTTTGGGGTCGCTTCTGCACTTCGTCGAAAAATCTGTGAAAACAGCTCAACTTCGATCATAGCACCGAAAACCATGCTTCCGGAATTTCGGAATAACCAAGCGGAAGTAAGTGTATAACTTTGATCTGGGTGAATTCCTCGATCTCATGCCGTCGGGCTTCCATGTGCTCAATGGTGAGATCCGAAATCTCACTAAAAACCTCGTTGAAACCAAACATCTTTTTCATGTCGTTTTGCGATTATGGGTCTCGAAACCAACATCAAAATCGCCTCAATGTCACTACTGTGTATCACCTTGTTACCTATTTATCTGCATTAAGTACATGGTTTGTTCGAGCTCCAAATCTCCTGGGGGTCATTCGTGGCTAAAACCTTCCTTTTTCTTGCCTCATCTTAAACTTCCCCGTATTTTGCTGCTCATCAGGAGTTCCTACCGAGCGGATATATCCACGGACACACGGACGAGTTCCCCACACATCTAGCCCAAAAAAATCATCCAAACGATAGATTCTTGTCAACATGCTATTCTAAGCATGGTGTTAGAATTCAAGTCAATACTGTTGCGAGGTTGCTTCTTTCATCTCTCACTCCCTCGAGACGCACACGCACTTATTACCGAAACCAAAACCGGCCTTGAGAAAAGTTTATGTAAACGCCGCTTGCTGCGTCCAACACTTCGTCGAATCTGTTGACCTGAAGAATCTTGATGGGTGATCTACAGCCGAATATATGGTTATCCGGATACATTGTTGAGTCAAGCGTGGATTATCCTCTCCATCCTTCATTTTCCTCCGGTTATCAACTGTGCACTTCCGGGCGTCGCTATTCAGGTCTGAAATCGTATCTACATAGTAATAAATGGTTCTCGATCGGTTCCTAGCAACAGTTGAAGTCGATGGACACCAAGGAGGTCTTGTACCCGAATCTTCTCAAACATTTGTTAATAAGAAAATTGAAGAAGAAGGATCACACTGGCACTAAATATATCCCTGATGTGCCTCAATGAAATAGGGATGAAACTGGTCGGCGTGCCTGAGGCACACATGTCCAGCTGTTGTCTGTATCTAGCCGCGCTTCTGCCGGCTCCTGCCCTCCTGCCCATGCGGGGCCCGACCTCGTGGATCGGAGTTCACTCCATAGACATGTGGCTATGTGCGCCGCAGACGCCACCTGATAGGGGATTCTAGATAATGTACTAAGTAGGCATAAGTATCACGGGCAAGGATTCCAAGCAAGCAGATTGATCACTAACATAGTCGTAATTCAATGAGTTACTAAGTAGGCATCAAAATCACGGGCAAGGATTCCAAACAAGCAGATTGATCACTAACATATCCGTAATTCAAAAAGAGTTATGGTTCATATCAGTTTATATGTCAGGCCGAGTGATACACATACGCTCGAAACACCAGGTGCTAGGATCCGTATACCCGGGAACAACGTTAACAAGCTCACGAAGGGTTAAACATGGGTATGGGTCTCTTCGATGCCTTCAAATTTTAAGGTTGTTCTTGGGAATCCTGTTGCAGATTGACTGGGGAACAGTTTGTCATCAAAAGTGTTAGACTCAACCTTTAGCGCCACTCTAAGGGAATCACGATATGTGCTCCCAACTCAAGCACCGTTGCCATATCCAGCAGTGGTATTGCCCACATACATGCACCAATAGATGGACAAGAATCGGCAAAGATATGCCCCTTACCCAAGCTGAGTATCTGGCCGATCGTACGTAGGAGACGAGAAAGGTAATATCTTAAACTATCTATCATGCCATTAAGATACATCCCCAACAAAAGCCCTTGCCTCGTTCAGATATCACATGCCACTCGGGCCTTGGGGAGGTTCCCAAGAAGTAAAGTCTTCGCTTGGTGGCCGCCGCCGCGGATCGGACGACAATCGAACGCTAGTAGATTGACCCATACTTTCTTCGAAATCCATCTCGCCCCAGTGTCCAGCCGTTGGCAGATCCTCCAGTCGGGTACGGGTCATTTCCTTTGGCCCATCCTCATCCTTATCCCTGATAGTCAAGTACTCTTGACTATCCTCATTGTCTTCATCCTCGTCGCTATCGGACACAATGTTCATGTCCTCCATGGATGGATCATCCATGACGACATCCTCATCCTCGTGTGATTGTGGGGTATGTTGTACTGCAGATGAGGAAGCAGGTGGAGTGGTCAGCGATGACTCCCGTAGTCGTTTTCCGGACTTCTCTATCTTCCGAAGTATCTTTGCAATGTACTCCTTGGCAAATTTCTTAATCTTTACCACCTTTTCATCCGAAAGTTTTTCCAGTCGTCCCTCCTTATAACTTGAAGACTTCTTCTCCTTGTTAGTAATAATCTGAGTCAACTGTTGGAAGAGATGTTAGCAGACAGAGTTTATGGCTGAAGATATGGACAAGTACCTCTTTCGCGTGTTTCTTGAACTGATCGTGATCCATCGCCCTGGAATGTTTTGACATGCATTTGACCACCACAGCACCGACTAACTTTAGCATTCTTTTCTCTTTCATCGTCTCCCTCTCCTCCTCGGTAAGAGGCTTCTTCGATTTTTTATGATGATTGTGTTCCCCTTTCGACATCTCATGTCTCGCAGCCCTAGCAGCCCTAGCAGCCGCTTTTGCCTCTGCTTTGGCAAGTGCCTCCGCATCTGCCGCCGCCGCCGCCGCCTTAGCAGCAGCAACCTCTGCTTCAGCTGCTGCAGCAATGACTGCACGGATGGATTCGCGCGAGAATTCTGCTGCTGACACTTTTAACTCCGAGGCGGGAGCAGGAGTCTCGGATTGCAAATTGACCATGGACGGCGGTATCCACACCCCCTCATCAAGTCTACGGCGGATCTGAGGCTTTGGACGGTATTTAGTTCGGGTAATATCTATCTCCCTCCCCTGAAGCCCACGTCTCTGCTGAAAAATTAATTCGTCGTTGTCAAACGAGGCAACTTGTTTCATTTCTTCTTCTTCATCATCCTACGACCAGACAAGTGAGCCATGACTCTGGGTGTGAGAGCAAGTAAGATTGACCGGAATCGCACGCTTTGATATTCGATTGTACAAAGGAAGTGTTTCCCAGTGTGATACCAACTGTATATCTGAGATAAAGAACACTGATGTAAGTTCAAGGAGAAGGATTTACCGATTGCGCCAGCTGTTTGTTCTTGTCGCCCTCCGTCGCAGCAATCGCTCTTACATGGATGATTACATGCGAGTCATCGACCTTATTTCGGTTCAAGAGCGGCCAAGTCGACATGCACGAAAGAGCCTAGATTTTCGTCCTTCAGAGGCGCCACAACTGGCATTTTAGATAGACTTACCAAGTTGATGAGCTCGACGTCAGACTGATGGTCTTCGAGGACGTTGGTCATAAGACTAAAACCACGTAGTCGCATTATTTGCCGGAGGGCGGCTTGATCTTCCGTCAACTTTTGCTCATAGTTAGTAGATGGAGTTTAAGTGCAAAAAGTGCAGATTAACAACGTACCTTGATGCGTGTGAGGAGTTTGAGGAGGACCTTGCGGCTTTGAGTCTGCCGTATAGCTTGGATAACCTTTGGTATATCCTTCTCCACAAGTGGTTTCATCGTCGGCTAAGGAAACGCCAAATGTTCAAGATAACAGGCGACAGCTTGTTTCAGGCTCACCATGAAGTCAGGGTCGTCGATCTTCTTACCTCTCTTCTTCTTGTTCCCTTTGACTTCCATCAAATCTGCCTCGTCGGTGATACCGAGAGCTGGTAGAGCCACAAGGTTGACATGAAAGGATGTACGATGAAGGATGAGGTTTCGAGGGCTTACCATCAAAAACGAGATCATCCATAGTAGCAGCATCCGTCTGGGTTTTGCCTCCAATGAACCCAACACAATTCGGTTCTCCACAGTAACATGTCTGTGCCTGATGTCTGCGATGGAATATTGGTTGGAACTAGACCACCCACAGAAAGACTTTTTGACGTACCCATATCGGTCCACATTGTAGTTGAATGTCAGCTCCTCGTGCTTCTGGATATCGCGTTTAGCAAAGATGCCCATTCGAACATGTTGGCCAATAGTCCATCTAGCGACGAAACAATTTGGGTTGCAGCTGTGGTTAGCAAATCGGCCTATTCCACCACTCTTTGTAGCATCTATGAACTTCAGGATTGAGATGTTGTTAGAAGAGACAGAAATATGACTTGTTGAAGTACAGACCTCATCTTTCTGTAACATCATAAAGTAGAAGTGCTCGATTCCCTCTTCAGCATATTCTCGCATTCGCTTCTTGAAAGACACAGGGCTGACCACCTCTCCAACATATTCATAGATGAATGTGTCTCTGTTCAATGACTCAAACCATGAGAAAACACAGTGGGAAATTTTACGCACTTGCGCAGGAAACTCTCAGCACGCAGTCCAAAACCCTTCAATTCCGTCTGAACTATGTCGATATTGGCATATTCACGTTTCTGAAAGCTAGAGAGGCCATCGATGGGTACTAGTATATTCTGCGTACGTAATACAGTGCTCACCGTTGGTTACGACAATGAGAACGACAGCGACAATCATCCATCAGGCATTCAACTTGTGTCAATCGATTGATACAGTCAGAATCGTGCCCGCAGGCAGAGTCAGGATGGTCAGTGGCTATTGAGCGATGGAAGAGAAATTTTGTTGAATGTGGGGCTGGAGGAAGCATGGGTGATGAAACACTCACCTGGATTGAAAATACAATCGCATGTCATACTCTCCAATGCTTCTCTCGAGCGACCCAAAGTTTTGTACTGATAGCTGTTTGCTTCAATCTCATTGAATGTAGCTAAAGCTGCTTCTCGTGCAATCGGCAGGTCGCCGATGAGCTGCACCACTGGCTGTGATTTCTTTAATGTCAAGTTGGGAGTGTTTGAGAGTGGAGGTGTGGACGATATTGACGCTGTTCCATTCGTGGTTGAGGGCGGGGGCGTAGGCGAAGGTGACAATTTGAATTTCTGGGGTGAGAATTCATCATTCAAAGTCGGCGAGAGCGACGGTGAGGGTTCATCTTCTGTCTTAGGCTCCACCTTGAGCTCTCTAGGACGGGAGAAGGGTGAAAGAGGTTCCTGCATAGGTTCCTCAGCAATGATTCGGTCGAAGATGTCTGATGATGGTGGAGGCAGTGATAAACTAGGTTCGTGTGCGTCTCCAGTTGACCGAGTGATGGGCTCTCGCAGTCTTCACTCTCGAGGACCTAATTCAATTCTATGCCTAATGAAGTGCTATTAGCGCGGCAGTCCAATATCTTCGCGCCACCAGCAGAGTTTGTGGGCTTAAAAACAAAGTTGGGTGTATGACTGGACTGGAAGGTCAGGACTTCTAGCCAGGGTAGAGTAACCAGAGGATATAAATATCTGAAATAAGTCAGGGAGAGAAAAGAAGAGCTGCGAGTTACAGGTTAGGCGCGTTCTGTGTCAATGGACATGGCCCTCAGATGAGAAGACACAAACACCTAACGCGCTTCATTTTGCATTCGTCTCCCTCCCACCGCCACCACACCCTTTTCCTACTCATAGCCTTTCCACTGCCGTCCATTACGAAAAACGAAACAGAGAGTCTCCTATAAAACATGTCGACGGTCAAGTCATCGTCTAAAAAGAGAAAACACGATTCAATATCCTCGGAGGGCGTGGTGGTGAAATTAGCTGCGCCGACGTCAGTTGTCGGCCCTCTTCTTGGTAAACTGAAGTCCAGGGTGCTTCTTAATGTTTATTCAACAATCTTGCACCTTAGTTAGCTATCCAGCCCTTCAAGCACCGTCCTCAACCCCCTTCAAATGCTACGCGAACAAAAAAGCCAAAAATGAATCGAAACAGCCGGAGAATGCTGAGAGTATTAATGAGCAAAATTTATTGGTTGTGGGAGAAACAGAGGACGTCGAGTTCATATCTAATGAAGGAGAAAGCAAAAAGGCAGCCGAGTCGGGGTGCAGGTGCGGTGTCTATCTCTGTCTTCCTTTGCATTCTTCTCAATTGGTCTTCCCTCTCGAAAATTGCAAGATATCTCATAGCTGTACACAACAGACGAACATCTACGTTACGTATACTCCCGGTGGCAAAAACACCGTATATTTTAACGAGGACTGTGAAAGCCTTAAAAAGTATACCTGTGTCCGCACCTTCGCAGCACGAATACAGACAGGCTAGGAACGTGCTTGGAGAGACGTTTGGGACCAAAAAGGCTAAGGCAAACATTCGTGCGCAGGAGCGCAACCGCGTCGATGTCAGTGCAATGCAGGGCGTCATGGATCATCTCCAACAAGGCATCGACAAGGGTGCGGTTGGACTCATGACCAGTGGTGCGTGAGACCTTTTTTCCAGGTAGCATCCAGCTATTTGACGCGATTTTTGTAGAAGAGGCCAAGGTGGAAGCAGACAAGAATAGGCTAATACCGCCATTTGATATAACTGCAATTGACCCTGAAGACAGCTATCCTCTGCACAATATCATACCTGAAGTCGAGTGGAAGGCTCTTTCCATCAGTGCGTTTGACCAGGCAGCGGGTCCAGGCGAGAGAAAAGCTCTCTTACCGTTTAAGTGGTCGAACTGGATCAACAGCCACATTAACGCGACATGCGCCGATACTCACTCGCCGAAGAGAAGAAAGAAAAACCTGTAAGCCTTCATTTTGACTGGTTTTCGGCTTCGGAGCTGATGAGGATTTTTTCCATAGGAAGCTTTTGCTTTATATTTCTGCAATGTTTGCGTTCCGTCGAGCAGTAGAATTCAAAAAGAACATCGGCAAGGACGATCTCACCGAAAAATTGTCTGTGGTACCTTCTATTATAGTGGAGGGCTTAATCTCGAGGTTCACAGAAACATCTCGTGGGTCGAGCGGGTGCGCTCTTTGCTTCCTTGTCCTTTTAATTATTTACCTACTTGAAATGCTTTGTGTCACTTAGTTACACATCAACGTCCGCAACGCAAACGAAGTTACTTTCATACATGTTTGCACTGTGTTTGAAGGTGGACAACTTCGCGTCGGATACCTCTCACATAGCCCATGATCTGAACAAGCCTCTGGCCGAGTGTGTCCCCTTTTCCCTTGTTCATACATCTGTTTGTTGACTCTTCTGCCCAGGATTAACACATTATTCAGATCACTAGGTATGTTGATGCTGAGATTATCTCTGATTCGATTGGCCTAATTCGTTCTCATAGGCTGCAAGATTGGCTTGTTGGGCGACAAAGAACGAGCTAAATTAGGATTGTCAGATAAGGACGCGACGGACAAGCGTGCAATTTTGAACGCTCCCCTGACGTTTCCGAAACCGAGATTGAGGCGAAAATAGTCTCTCTCCGATAGATGATAATTGTTGTTCATTGTTGTCTCTGTATCCACAATGCGAAGGAAGGGTTATCCAGGCAGAAATTCGGAGCACGTGACAGGCGAAGACAAATGTGGACATTCTCCATTGGAAATCTTGTGCTGTGTAGAAAAAAGAACGTTGACCAATGAGATAGATGCGACAAACAGGGAGATAATTGCCCTTTCCGAGGTCGCCTTAGGCTGGATATTGGAAAATACTAGTATATTGTGTACCGAACCATCAAAAATTCATCATCTGCCAGTGTCAGATAAGTATTTGTTAAATATATTATCAGACTTGATATTAGGGCATATGATGTTGGCCTATGTTGGAGAGCGGGCGACTCATGTAGGACTTGGCAAGGGAGATGCTTTGCAATTGGCACTGGATACCGAAGTAACCATCGATGCCACCAGGTGTGACTCGAGGGTCACCGCTCAATATTCGTATCTTATCCCATCTTCGGCTACCATGGTGGCGTAACCCATGAACGTCTCGAGCGATAACAACTTCTGTTGGTTGCGCTGACTACTGATCAGGGACGTTAGTACGAGGACAGGGATAACGAGCTTGAAATCACCTCTGATTTGGTTGGGTGTTGGTGGTATCGTTAACCGAATTTCACCGCCTACAAATTCTCCAAATTTAGATTGAGACGCCAATTGCTGCTTACCCAGCAAGTCCTTCGCAAATTCATATTCACCTACTTTCTTTCGTTCATCCGTAATTGAATGCGCTTGGCAGCTTTGACAGGACGAAAAAGTCCCTCGAGACCCTGGAATATGAGTCGATGTTCCGAGACGGCTCATACTCTGTGATCGACGAGTTTGCAGAGTACGAACACGGCTTAGACAAGCCTGGGAAAACGGTGAATTACTTAGATGTAGCTATACTGGTATCAGACGTAGATTTCAAAGAGCAAATAAATTTCTGAATTCCATACGCCGAAATCAATTACAACCACTAGTTGCAGCCAGCCTAAGTGAGAATACTACAAAGACATATCAGAAAATATCAACAGCTATTACTTAGTTGAGTGACTGAGCAAGAAAATTGGCGCATAAGACTCGTACTAGTACATAATACTAGAAGACCATCCGAAGAGTGGCCATTGTGCCGGGCTGTGGCCTCGTTCGTGTCCTTTAAAACGTTCCCGTCGGATCCCACCTCATATACAATGTAGTTCATCAGACATCAAGAACGTTGTATGTAGGACCCTTCACGTCGCGTCCCCACATGACACTGAAGGGGCTACAGAGTCTCTGTACCTTGGTCAGAATGTCTGTATCGATGCGAGATATGGTAAGGAAGAGACGAAGTCAAGGTTGATAACAGTTTGTACTCACGGGTTAGACCGAACGAGAGGGGTCTCGTCAACCACGAGTAGTAATGATCGAGGCACCCAAAACGCTTAGTGCTCACGACAGCGGGGCACGTAGGAGGCGCATGGCAGTACGTGAGACACTCTGAGCACCAGGTCCGGTGGTAAGCATCATGTTTGCGTAAAGGATGGTTAGGTATAGGCTCGCTGGGGCAACCACAAGTAATGGAGAAATGTTCATCATCTCTATGTGAGCATTTGCAGGGGATGTTGACGGTGACAAGCATATTGAAGTGTGGACGAAACTGAAAGAAAAACAATAACCTCTGGCAGGTTATTTATAATCTCACGACATACAAACGAAAAGTCGATGATAGAACTTGCCCTGCCATCACAGGAGCGGATATGAATATACACCTGTCTCGAGGGCTGCCGGATTTGCTGATCGATGGCAACCCGAATGACGCACAAGGAGGCCTCAGAACGCAATATCTAGACGCATCCATAGAATCCAGGTTCTTGGTGACCAGGATAGGAGCTCAGCTGAGGCTGATTCAAGTTGTACTAGTAGAGTTGATGTCATTTTCCTCGTGAATAACGGAATTATGAGCATCGCTGACAGGTCCCCGTCGTTGCGAACACCGGAAATCTACATGCTGGGCTTCTCTGGAGTATTACCGGAGGAAACGGCAAGATAGACATGTAGATCGTGTAAGTATAAGTAATGTGGGCTGGAACCTGTGACGTGACACTCGAATGACCTTTTCCACATTTTCTACTTCCTTCTCCAAGCCCATGGAACGGCGAATCCTCAAGACCTCAATCTTTGCTCCAGTCTCTCAGGACAGACTCACGCGTTAAGAACTACCGTACCACTTCCATCCGGCCCCTTGTGGTCGCTGTCTGCCGTGAGCACGGATAATCAAGACGCAGTGATGTCTCTAGGTCTGGACTATGACGGACTCTGTCATATTCGACTAACCAACCTTTTTTGATGTGACTTCGTGAAAAGAATTTCAAAAATCTATCGATCGTTTCATTTTTTTTGGGGAATCTGATGGAATTCGCTTCCGAAACTGAGAACGGACACTTCCGTCTCCAGGACCAGGCGAGCTTCCATATTCGAGCTACATAAAGGATCGTTTCTATTCCTGAAGTCCGTAAGTCTATTTAACAATCGTGGTTTGTTAACTTCACACGGTATGATCTCGTCAATACTCGACTTCTTTTTTCAAGTGCCTTAAGTGCCTTTCTATACAGGTCGCGGTATTCACACTGACAGGACCGAATCTTGGAGCTTGACTGGTTCTCCTGAGATAGCTGCTTTAGGTCTATATCGGTAGGAGGACTCAAAGCTGATGGAAAACCACTTACGGCAAGAGGGCAACGAGTTGACCTTGAACCATCAACGAGTGACCCTCGAGGTTCCACAGACATCTCTAGGTGAAATCAGGTTGGCCTTGCCAAGCATTTGATATTTCTGCTTCGAACTTGTGCATTAGGGAGAAAGATCAACGGCGCCATTCCCTTCCACTTATTCTGCGTCGTAACCCTCTCGCCATCGGTACACACTTAATTGGAATCTCTGAACAATAATTATGCAGCATGCCTCATGGTATCGATCTAACCTCTGATGAATTCTGTTTCAAATCCTTACTGCGGGAACCGGAGCTCCTCTTGAAGTCTCACCTCATGCTGTATGGATCTGTCAAAACCTTCATTTATACTTACTTGCGACTCTCGGTCCTCATTATATACTCTTCGTACCTCCATACATGGCCTTACCCATAGAGAGCTTGTATCACCCGGCCGCGGACTGCTTTCTATTCTATGTCATGTAATCGCCGGCTTTCCGAAATCAAATCGAAATACAATCCCCACGAGCGGACGTCAATTGTTTGGGTCCTCCTGTTCCACAGCCGTGCTCGACTCCATTTGAATTATACCATGCATGAAGCATGAACCTGACGATTGGCGCATCACCCAGGGACTTGGAAGCATTCCGATTGTCTCTTCTACCCGGCCCTCGGGAAGCCTTGTGTTCCTGTCTCGTACACTCAGTTGACGCCTGACGACGCTGGCTTCACTTCATGTATACTGCGTCATGACGATAGAAAAGTATCATTCTCAGTTCCTTTCCGTTTGTGGTGCGCCAATGTGGATCCTAAGTATACGGAAGGTACGCCCCCATACAAGTCGACGCATGCATGAGATCCATTCTGAAGATCTCAAAAATTATGGTGGCCCATGCTCCAATCACTGTTTCGTGCGAGTTGGCAGCCTTGAATAAGACTATCACATCGAGCAGCAACTCACCATCCCCGTCGAAAACGAAAACGAGTGGCCCGATTAACTATCATTATGAACAAGTCTTGAATAACTTAATATTTCGAGCCATTGCCCCCGCTGAATGAATACCTTCACTGTTTCCACAAGGTAGAAGCTCCGCTATGCATGGCAGGTCTCCATGAGCTAGAGACGGTCGAGCATTGAGCCTGGCCCAGGAGCCTCGAGCAACCTCCTGAGTGATGCGGATGCCATGAAAGCCTTACGGCACGAGGAGATTCGAGAGGACCAACAGGGGTCCCTCAACTCACCGAGGACGCGACGGCAACCAAGCCGAAGAGGAAAAGCAGCAGGAAATCCCAACATTGAGGAGAATGCGCTGAGGCAGCGAACGCTTCTTGAGTATGTATGCCCCACTGGGCGTAATATGGACACGCAGCACAATCCCGAGCGCAATCGAGCCCAGGACTAGAGAAACAAGTAGACAGGGAAGCTAGGTAGATACGACATGGGGCGGGTATAGGAGAGAAAAATCGATGTTTCGTTTATTCGCATGTACGTTATCTCATATGGATGGGATGGCAGGTCAAAGTGCTGAACCCGTGCATAAATGAATCTCGTGTATGACAATTCAAAGACAGCGGCTATCGGGAAGTGTGAACTTGGAATAGCACGTAGCTCATGGGTACGGTACATATAACAGCGGGAACGAACACTATCGGTAGCTTGAAGTAGTCGGTTAACTATTACGTATGCGTCATACATGGCCCAGGTTAGCTACGATTCTTAAAAGTCACTTGTAACTATTAGTATTTTGGAACAAATACGACGAGACTATAAGATTAGTTATCGGATGCTGATTTCGAAATTCATTGATGAATACGTACGTACGAGTGTATCCATGAACATCGATGAAATATGGAACGGTGACGATACCGAGGTTGAACGTTGAACGAGCGTCGGAGAAACGTAGATCGCAGTCGGTGATGGTTCGAGGGCCCTGCCCATTCATGATACAACTGCACGATCCACGGTGCATTTCAACTGGACCAGTAGACATGGCAGATGATCATCCGGCATCATTGTGATCTGTGATCCGAGTCGCTCACCGGCGTTCAACGTTCAGGATTGATATCCAGGGTTTCCCACCACCATCCGTTATGGAAGCAGTACTCTGCACAGCGCCCGCGGTTGATGTACCGCCCAATAACAGCCCCGGCCGTCGAACTACGCCTGGACCTGCATCTTACTTTGAAAGTGCTTACACTCACACCCGTTTCGAGTAAACGCCACCTACTCTTTGACGTTTGCCGTGAGAAGTTCGACTACACACCCTCATTTATGATCCAGGAACAGGGTGAAATCTTGAACGGCCCAGGAATCCTTGAAGAGAGGGATGTTAAAGGGGGAAGAGATCACAATTGCCAGGGTCAAGGGCAACATTGACCGCCGGCGGGGTGGTCGGGACGGCTTGTCCTCGGCGCCACCGTTCGTGTGGGTACGTCGGACAGGAAAAAAAAAACCTCAAGTGCCAGTTGTCAGGAAAATGTTTAGGATTATATTATTTCCAGTTCCAGTGGTGAGTGAGGAACTTGGAACATTCTAGATATGCGGACCTTTTAACTTGACTTTGCAGTTGCGATTGCGATTGCGATTGCGGTTATTAATGGTGTTGTCGTGCAGGATCAAAGCGATAATGCCGATCATACGTCCCCGATCACCTCGCAGATGTAAAAAATACGATGATGGTTCGATGAACGCCGGTGATGCCCCAATGACCAATTCAATCTTTGGGCAGGGTGAATACAGTTTGGTGTCATCAAATCCAAGTACTAGACTCGTTGGATGGCACTTTCGAGGGTCCTTGTATATAGAGCTGAATTTGATAAAGAAGACGTTGGGACGCATAGCAGGAGTCTTTAGGATACGGTCTTAGTACACGATCGCTGCATCAATTTTAATGGAAAATAGATTATGCGGTGCTAATCTTACGTGTACGGATTTGGGGGTGTGAGACCTGAATTGTGGGTCATTTTTTCGGGGGTGTACGTGTCTATGTACTATCTGTATAGGGTCGGGATTACATCGCCGGCGATGTTCGTATGGAGACTCCAGATCAATGTGTGTGAATATTCTTTATTCTTTGTGAACCCGCCCGCGCTTTTGGGTGAAGGAAAGAAGGGCCGGGTGTGGCCCCTCCAAAAGGCCATCATAATTTCGGGGTCCGATAGATGTTTGAGTTCGGCTGAATATGATTATATCTGGCTGTCATGGGGAAATTGAAAGGGTACAGTTACGGAAGGGTGTTCTAGTAACGCAGGTAAATCGATGACCTCGATGGAACGCGCAGGACTTCTAGGCTTGTTCATACGGCGGCACGATTTTCCTGTCCCTGTAATGAGGGAGCACGAAGCGGCGATCTCTGAATCTGTCAAGGATGCTTGGAAGAAGCATTCAGAGACGCCTGCATGGAGGTGAGTTTTCTCAAATAAAACCCGTGTTTCCCGGTTTGTGGATTCGAACATGAGAATAATCGACCGGTACGAGTTGATCGACATGTCGTGGATGGATGGGTACAGTACCAAGTGGGGATGGATGGCCTGGGCATATCACGAAATGTTTTTGGGCGTTAGAAATTTTATCCTCAGGTTAGATGCACCGGATGTGGGTGACCGTGGAGGATGGGCTCGTCCCAGCCGGTGGCATGTCCCTCGTGGTGCGTAGTAAGATAATGATGACAAGTCACTTTTGAGAATTGTCAAAGGTGACATATGACGATCTTGAATATATTCCACGGGGACTCATGACCCTGTTTCTGCTGGTGTAGAGGTAAGACATGGGTCGCTGTTAATGTACTCTGAGGTGGAGAAAGGAATTATATTCATTCCGGAAGAAAAGAGTGTCCTGATGGATCGAGATAAGAGCCTTGAATTTTGAGGTGCGATCTCCTTGCTTTCCCTCAGAATGAATGAGGATAAAATATTTTCCGGAAGAGGCAGGTAAGGATCATGTCATGCCGTATACAGAGCTTCTTTCAATAAGGCAACATGTTGCCTGAGAATGCCATTAAGGAGATTTCCTAGGGATAGTTTTCAGGTGTGAGTGGCCGATCACTGGTTGTATGGTACTTGTATCGGCTGACATAGTTAGATTTTCTTGAGATATTCTAAGAAGGAGAACCTTTGATATCAAAGGTATTTGACGTTTTCTAGAACATAACATCCGAAGGATCTGTCGGTAAGGACGTCCGAGTCTGGTCGAGGTCGAGGTCATCATTCATTCAAAGTACGTTCGGAACTTGCCATTTTCGGAACTTGCCATCACAATCACGCCAGTTCCCGCTGTGTCCGGCTCACTTCCGAATCTCCATCGAGCATCGCAGTAATGCTCACATGACGGCTAAGATGCTGTCCCTCAAGATGATTGTATGTAATCTCTATGATCGTCACAAGTTATCTTGTCCATGAATCGGAGGCCTGCGAGACAGCGTGAATATATCACACCCAATCCTAAGTGTAAGTTGCAACTCTTCTACCAGTGCGATGAACCGGTAATGGTTAGAACCCTTTTCCCTTTTTTCATCCGCCGCAACCTAAGGAAATGCGAATGCTCTGTGCAAATACCCCGCCACACCGCATATGTGCAGCGATTCCATGCTGGTGGGGAGGGTGAGGGCCGATAAAGCCTGTCGTCCCAGGGTATCATCGAGGACTCGACGCGCCTAGAAACCTTGGCTGCGTTCGTATACCACCAAATCAGGATTTACTGTACATTGCGAGGGTGGCCTGTTGCTGAGAAACAAAAGATTTTATCGTATGCCCAGAGAAGTCAGCGTGGAGGAGCTGGATTTGTATTTAGTATACGTATGTTGTGAATGGGCACGGCCAAAAGACTATGGAGGAATATCGTCGTATTCAAACGGGTGCACGCGCTCCTGAACAATTGTTCGGGCCACGTGCCAGGACAACAATATCAAACACGCTCACAGCGGAGACGACGACGACGACGACTTGTGATGTGTTGATGGCCGCAAGCACGGACAGTTCGCCGGCGTCGAGCTCGACAAAGGTCTCGCGCTTCTCCACGACGCTCAAGGCGTTCAAGTTCAGCCCCAGCAAGCCGCCGCCGCCGCCGCCCAAGGACGGCATCTACCGCAATCCCCAGTCCAACCGCTCCTTCGTCTCAATGAGCCGGTCTGCCGCGTCCCTGCTGTCCGATGTCCACTCGTCGCGCTCCATCCCGCCCCAGCCCCACAAGAAGCGGCCGTTCTTCAGGTTTGGCAAGAAGAGCGCGAGCAGCCCGACAGAGGACGACGGCATCTCGCTGCCCTGGAACTTTTCCGTGAGTCGCTGCGTCTGCCGTGTCTGCTCTTCTCATGCCTTGTGCAGCACAACATCCACGTCGACGAAGGGTACATTCCCTCTGATTATTCTGGTTCTATTGTTCTGACTCTACGCAGATTCACGGGGATGCCGCCAACATGGACGGCGAGCCTCACCAACGCGGGCTTCACGGAGGAAGAAATCATGGAGATCCAGACCAGGCGGCAGGCCACACGTTCGCCGGGGCTGCAGTACCTGTACAACACGCGCCCAGCGTCGCCGGCGTACTCGACGACGGACCGCGTCCTCGTGCACCCGCTGCCACGCTCGTCCTCTCTCCATCGCCCCAGCGCCGAGTCCCCTGCCCGACCCAGCACGCCGCCCCGATGGCCCTTCTACGTCACCAACGAGCCCCCAGCCGCCTCTCCGCCCCCGTCCTACGTCTCCGGCGTGCCCCCAGACAAGCGGCCCCCGCCCCCCGCTTCCACCTCCACTCTCCGCCAACCAATCGCAATCACACCGCCCTCCCCCACGCTGTCCTCTTCAACAAGCACAAGCACAAGCATCACCTCCCCCCCGCTCACGCTCTCCACGTCCTCGCCCACCTCGCCCGCACTCGTCTCGCCCACCACCTCCGACACTGACACCCTGCGCAAGCGTCTTACGGCCCTCCCCCCAAGGCTGTCGCTGCACAAGTCAAAAGACAGCACCGATCTCCTCGCGTGGGGCGAGGCCCTGCTCTCCGGGATATCGACCGCAGGTGCGCCCGGGGGGGTCTTTGAGAGTGCCCAGGAGCTGGGGCTGGGCGCGGGCACCGAGACGATGGAGGTGATTACCAATCGGGATTATTATAAGCGCGTCGAGGAGAGGAGGGCGAGTGAGCTGGCGTTGAAGCAGCAGGGGAAAGGAGCGATGCCGTTGTTTGTGGATGTGGACACTGACACGGGAGAGGGCCCGTCGTCGTCCGTCGTTGAACCGGCGGTCACGGCGCGGTATGATCCTGATGCGATGAGCTGGGATGAGGGACAGGAAGACGTTCCGCGGTCCTCGCCGCTTTGGGACGATATCGAGGGTCTGTTGCGGCCTGAGAACGCGCGGTCGAGTGGGCGGAGGCTAGATGTCCAAGGAGAGGCAAAGAGAGAGTCGAGCCGGAGCAGTACGAGCACTGTTATTGCGGAGCCTGCAACGATAGGTGTGGCGCGGAGCGTGAGTGTTGTGAGGAAGGTGGGGAGGTATGTTGTTGGCCGCAGTCCGGTTGTTGAGAGGAGGGAGGAGGCTGAGAGTGAGGAGGAGGAGGGAGAGGTTCGCCGTGCGCTTCCGTCGCCGCTGCGGCTTCTACCGCGTTCGCAGCCTGCGTCTCCGCATCCGCCTAGACCAACGAGACCCGCGCCCTCGCCCCCGCCGCCGCAGCCACTGGCTTCGTCGTCGTCTTCGCCTACGTCTACGTCCGGGAGCACGACGAGTGGGAATGAGAACAGTACGCCGTTGACGGATGAGGGGGACGTAGAGAGGGGATTGGATTCGTATTACTGGGATGGGGGCACGACGGTGGACGAGGGGCAGAAACAATCGGAGCCATCGACGCGTCCACGGATCGTCGTATCAGACGACATCCCATCCTCCATACCCGTATCCTATCCCCCGCCCAATTCAGCAACATCCTTCGCAACCACCACGACCACGACCCCGCTCTCCCCCTTGCACCGCTACCGCGGCTGGCTCTCGTCCGTCGTGGAGCCTCTCGAGCAATACATCGACGACACGATCGACCCACGCGAATTCTACCTCGACCTCCAAGAAATCGCAGAAGGCGACTCCGGCTCGGTCTACGCCGCGCGTCTCGCGTCTACGCCGGCTATACACAGCCTTCGACTCCCGCCGCGCGTGAGCGCGCGCGACGCGGATGATCTCGCGTGTGGGCGGACGACGGTGGTTGCGATTAAGAGTGTGGCGATTTTACCGAGTGGGTCGCCGAAGCTTGTGGATTTGGAGAGGGAGTTGGGGGTGTTGATGGGTGGAGCCGGGGGCGCGGGCGGGGGGTTGGGGAGTGAGTGTGAGAATGTGCTGGGTGTGGAGGCGGTGTATGTTGATTTGGTGGAGGATGCGCTGTGGATTAGGATGGAGCTTATGGAGAGGAGTTTGGCGGATGTGGTGGGGTTGGTGCCGAGTGGGTTGGTTTTGGGGGATAGGTCGGTTGCGAGGTTCGCGAGTGATGTGGGTTGTTTTCTGTTTTCTGTGTTCCTTTTTTTTTCTTTGAGAGAGAGAGAATGTTGATGATGATGTTGATGATGCGCTGCACTGTTTGTAGGTTTTACAGGCGCTCGAGTTTTTGCAGCGGCATCGAATCGCGCATAGGGATGTGAGGTCGGATAACTTGTTGGTTAATAGCCAGGGTGTACTTAAACTAAGTAAGTGCTGTCTACTGCTGAACGTCTTTTTAAACATCGCGCACAGCTGATTTTTCAAACGCCGTACGACTTCCGGACGATTCATCTATGAGCTCAGATCCAGTCGGCGTACCATACTGGCAGGCGCCCGAAATACGATCGTACGTCGTCCCTCCATCCCCCCATCCCTCTCCCTCTCCCTCTCCCTCTATCTCATGCCTCACACGCCATCATACAGGCCTCCATACGACGCACTCCAAGTCGACGTCTGGTCGTTGGGAGCGACAGTATGGGAAATGGCAGAGGCTGAACCGCCGTTTGCGCAGACGCAGCAGTTGGCAGATCGGTGGCCGCCGTTGAGCAGGCCGCATTTGTTCTCGTCGGCGTATCATGAGTTTTTGCGGTTGTGTGAGGAACCGTATGTGACGAGGCCGTCGCCTGCTGAGCTTTGTAAGGTGTGTGTGATGCGTTTGCGGTTCTTTGCTTTGCCTCTGCGTTTTGCTTACGACGGTGACTTGGACTTGGACAGCATCCGTTTATCAATAACGCGTGTGGACGACAGGTTATTGTTCAGCTCATTTCTCAGTGTATGACGATTGAGCAGGGTTTTGTTGAGGGATAGATAGATCTTAAATGGCTAGGAATGATTTTTTTTTTTACTCATTTTTCATTTTTCATTTATACCCCCCGGTTGTATTGCTGATGATTAATCTTATTTCACCCCATTTTCTGCGTAAATGCATACCTATCGCTCTATATCTATTCTCTATTCATCATTCTTCTTTTTTTTTTTTCGTCACGACAAACTGTTTATGCTCCCTGCTACGTTTTCCACTGCATCTTTCAACTTGAAGGATTCCCTTACGACCATGTCGTTCTCGTCTTCTGCACATTCGACGATGAAGGTCGAAGTTTCCGCTGCAAAGCCTGAGAGAAAAAAACAAAAAGTTCAGGATGGTTGTTATCTGACTATCTGTCTATGGGCGACTGACCGAGAAGTTTGCCACCGTGGGCGTGCCAGAGCTTGGTGGAGCATGTAAGAGCGAGTATGCGCTGTCTGACGTCTTCTGAGCGCGTGTGCATGAGGATGTCGAGGTTGATGGACTTGAGAAGCATGTCGTCTGTGATGCACTCCATAAGTGCGACGAGGGAGTTTTGCAGGGCTGATTTGGATTCCGTGGGGGATTTGATGCAGACGGGGATCTGGTGGATGAGGGGAGATGCGATTTGGCGCAGTCGGTCGTCGCGCCAGAAAGCTAAAGGGGATGGATGGATGATTGTAGTAAGTGTGTGTGTGGATAAGGGTCTTTTTTTTTTTTTTGACGTACCACCGTCGTCGCATGAGAAGCTTTTTGTTAGTGTCTCGACCACTCCATCCCACAGGATTTGGTTATCGGATGCACCCGTCGCGTAGGATTTGAGGGTCTCGACGAAAGGTGTCAATAAGAAGGACATGTACGGGTTCATCAATCCCTTGATGCGGAGTCAATTGACTATGCCAGGAACACACATTCAGGTAAAACTTGCCTTGAAGAAATCCAGAAGCGCAATGTATACATGGCAGAACGTAATCTTCTTCTTCTTGGAACTGTCATCTGTCGAGGGAGGCGAAAGGATCAGGCACGACCACCCCTGAGGAAGGGATATATCGTTACCAGAATCGTTAGCAAAGGCCCAGTCATATAGTCGCCGGAAAAGAGGTCGGAATGCGGCCTCGTTTAATTTGATGACGAGTTCCTGGAAAGCTAAGATGACCCGAGATTCGGACTGAGGGAGCAAAACTCCAAGGTTAGTACATTGCCGCCCGAAAAAAACAAGCCATTACATCTGATACAGGAGCCAAATCAAAGGCTTCAAGGAAAACCTTGAATAAAGAGCGAAGATGCTCCAGTATTGCTGGCCGAGCTGCGCTGCGCAAAGTCCTTGCCAGTATGTCAAAATATGCGACAAAACGTTCCTGTTGGTTTGTATCAGAATATAGCAAAGGTGACGGGAATAGGTTTTACCGTCCGAAGAGAAGCCGTAAAGGAAGTCCATAGATCAATCAAGGCCGGTAGAAGGACATTTGATGGTGCACGTTTCGCTAGTGCTTTCACAAGGCTGAGCATGGCAGGGGACGCCGAGTTAGATGTTGATACACAATGATCCACGTAAAGCGTGATAATCTGGGTAACCTCACGAGCCCCCCAGAACGTTGGAATGGAAATGAGAAGACCGTGCAAAACCGCATAGGCATCTTCTGTAATGGCTGAATGACCCAGTCAGTCGCAACAATAAAAATACTAGCAAAGTGAGAACTGTATACCAGAAGCGTCTTCGCGTATGAGGGCCACAATTTCAGTGATAATGTCACGGAAATAAGGAATGATTCGTGGTCCAATTTTGGTCCTGCTCGACTCAGTCAGAACATGACGAAATGCTTCCAAATGACATACGGGAGAGTTGACAGAGCCGACAGCGCCACAGTAGCTGTAGCACGCCCCCGAATAGAGATTAACATGAAAGGAACGGCTTCTGTAAGACCTGACTCTTCGCCAGGGCACATGGATAAGCCTATGGACCTCAAAGCTGTGTATCCAGCCCGAGTGAGTCCTTCATTTACTTGAGATGTCAGAAGGCCACGAATAAAGCCCATTATCTTAACAATGGTCGGGACAACAGTTTGACGGGTTTTTTGTGTGACTTGAGAGAGGCGTTCGCTGAGTAGATTCAGGGCACCACTCTGAACCTGAATAAAGGGTGAGAATCAGAAAACCATAGCGGGATATCGACCTCCTTACTAGTTGGTCTCCAGATTCCATCATCGACAATACCCCGTTGATGAAGTCCGAAGCCACCATGATGCTAAGGGCCTTGTTGAGGCATGTACGAGCCGCCAGACATATCTCGTCAATGCTTCTGTCGGGATTTGTGCCGACTTGGAGAGCTGCCAGAGAGATGAGTGCCGCCACAAAATTACTGAGCTCCTCCTTGGTGGCCTTGGACCCAGAGGCGGGAGACTTCAAAGCACTTCCAACGAAAATGATGAGAGCTTGGGACCGGCGGCGCAAAAGCGTCGATAACGGAGTGTTTGACGCGTCCTCCCTGAGACTTCGCATTTAGTGATAGAATTGCTCAGAACGAAAGAAGCCTTACGAGGAAACTTCCAGAAAAGTCGGGCCGACAATATCTGGATGAAGTATGCAACTCGCAAGACGCTTACTTTCATGCAAAAGGGTAGTGAGAGTCTGCAAAACCGGTGAATAAATTATATTCAAAAAACCACTGAGACCTACGCGAATCTGCAACGACGGCGACGTATGATGGAGCACAGACGTCGGTAGAGAATAAAAGGTTTGAATTTCTCCCGGATCTTGCTTGATAACCCTATTTGCAACCTTCTCGACCAAAAGCATACATACTGGTGCAAGGAAATCTTCAGGACCCAATACATCGACAAGATGAGCAAAGAAGCTATTTGAGACTTCATTAAACGGTTAAACAAAGAGACAAGGATAAGGATGAACTTAGTTCGACGATGGCGCGGGATGTGATTGGCGGCATCCGTAAAGACCCTAAGAAAGTCTCTGGAACCAATGTACAAATCTAATGGTTGAGAATGCGAGCGTTTAAGTGATGCAACCATGACCGGAACGATACTGTCAACGGTCTAAAAATGGAATTCAAACATTAATCTGAATGGTCACAAGAAACCAGATGTACCTGTTGTACCACCTTGAAGCTGTACGTGTCATCTCTATGAAAAACGTTGGAACCCATAAATGTGAAGACTGGCATGACATGATGAAGCACAGAGTCTGGTGCTAGTCGGGCCAACTTTGCCATCAATAGTAAGGCTTGGTGGAAAGTCTGAGGATTATCGGAAACTAGTACCGGGAGTGAACATTGATATCTTGGCTTGAAAGGGATCCAAACGTACCACGTATGAGTTCCACAAGAATTTCTAACCGAATCACGCTTGGTGCAAGATTAGGAACTTCCTAAAGAATAAGAGATCCATGGAAAATCCATTTAGATACAGCAATCCACTCACCTTGACTTTGTTAGCAGCATTCTCTATAGCGGACATTAAAAGCTGCTCGACATAATTGATGTCGGTTTGAGCATCAGTGACCCACTGCAGTACACGATTGAGGGTCTCGAGGAGATTGGAAATAAGATCGAGGGATCCCGGTAGTGATCGCGCTCCTAATACTTCTATAAAGAGGCCAAGGCGAGGCAATGTATTTTCGGAAGCACTGGAAACACAACGTCAGTATGAAACTATCAGTGACGCAAGTCAACACACTAAGTGATTTTGGCGCGTTTTGTTGCAGGCTGGACATTCGCGTAGGAGGTAGGTTGGAGAGATGCGAGAAGGTGTGTAATCAAAGGTACATCTTCGACAAGACGAATCAACAGTTGCTTGCAAGCAGCATACTATCGTATATTAGCAAGGTCAAGGTACTTCGCACGAAGCATGACTTACCGCGTCTGCGTGCTGTGTCCCAAGTTCTAAGAGCAAGGTGCATAATGATATCTTGCGCTCTGTACTTAGGGCAGAGAATAGTCCATGTTCGAGGGATCGAGCGATAATCGTCTGGGAAGACGGCGGAGCATCTTCAAACATATCAGTATTGCGAGAATTTGAACCATCATAAACGTACTTGGTGCAAAATGGAAACGGACAACAGAGACGTAGGCGTCCCATAATGCACTTTTCTCCTCGTTGAGGTCTTTCGCTACCGAGGCATCGAAGCACGGCATGACAAGGTCGGTCAGATCACGCAATATAGCATCACTCTTCTTGGAAGCCAATAAGCTTTTGATGGTCGGTAGCAGGATCTCTGCCTTTGCACTATCCGAGATGGATTCAATGCTTCTGAGCAGCACAATCTGTGCGGCGGGCAGGGCGAGCGCATTGACATGCGAGACAATGAAGCATAGAACACGATGCTTGTACCTTAGATTCCAAGTCATTAATCTGTGAAAACAACGAGCTATTTGAGCCCGCCCACTCACTCAAGAATTTTCTTCTTATCGGCTTTATTCCTCCCGAGATGTTCCTGGTGGAATACCTTGATGTACTCGGGATCGTGTGCGAGATGATCTTTACATTGTATGATAGCGTCCAAGTAAGTCTTCACATCGTCGCGATCCAAGTACTGGAGTTGGTCTCGATATCGTTCAATCAGAACAAATGACGTACACATAGAAATGACAACCTACTTTCACTGTTCCCGTAGATAGCGTCGAATCCATAGACCTTTGTAAACTTACGCTCTGCTAGCTGACACAAAGTTGAAACACAAGTCAAAGTAACGTTGCGTTGGTCCATGTCGGGGCTCTGCAGCGCGACAAGGAGAGAAGGTAAAATTGTCTGGAAGTCAACACCATCATCTTCTTGAAGGTGAGCTTGTAAGAACGCGGCGGCGTGGTGCAAAGCCACCGTCCGAAGGTTATCAAGGTTTTCGTCAGCATTCGACGAGCTGGTCCATATTCCTGCTAAGAAGGCCAGAGCGTCACTTTTGAGGTTGATGAAAAGTGATCGGAGGACGCTGATGGTAAACACTGGTGTAGAATTGGACATGTTCGCCAGCTTGTATACCTTGCGAATCAGCTCCACGTAACGAGAACCTCGTTTGTCGGAAGACGCCTGAGATGTCTATGTATCAATAAGTTAATCTGGTAACAAGATAACTTACGTTGGAATTGCCGGCTAACCAGTTGAGAACGATGCTGGTCGGGCGCTGTATAGAAGGCAGCAATGCGATGATCGAGAGTTGCAACCGTTGAAGTGTACTTCTACTGCTTGGCTTCGTTACGATGACTTTGCTAAATGCACCTCCGTTGTCCGAGTCCTCAGGTTCTTGTGGGAAGTCTTCCATCCCATGAAGTTCTGAAACGTCAATAACATCTATGACTCGGTGACCAGCCTCGACTTGGTGTTCACCAGATAGTTCTGTTAGAAGAGCTCGAGCGATGAGATAACCTAGGACTCGGGTGTGAGGATTGGCATCCTTCAACTTCGCTATGAGAGCTTGTAAATGAGCCTGGTAATGACTGGACTTCAGGATGTTCCCTAATGAGCAAAAAAAATGAGTTCATTCTAGAGTAGAAAGAGAAAGAGGAACCCACGAGCAATGCGAGAAGAGAAAGCCGTGTTGATAGTGCTCATCTTCTCGACGGTGTCGGCCGTATCCTTAGCTCGTTCTTCAGCGACAATAGAAGTACATCCGGCAAGCCACTCATGATCTCCAAGAGATTTTTGAGCCGAAAGAGTATCCCATACAACCTCCGCACTATGCTGCCTGGGTTTTGAAAATAAGAGGAACGGGAAAAATATCCTTTGGAAGATATCGTCCACGCGAGAGGTATTTGCAGGGCTAAAATATGTAGCCAAGAAAGTAAGATGTGTTCTAAGGGAACTACGTTTCGGTTTCGATCCAGGGGCAGTTAAAATGGTTGATAAATAATTAATGTATATCTCCGCGCCGCCAGATAAAACCGGGAGGACGACAGATGGCTGGGTGTATAGGGCATCGATGACATTTTGGTTTATATCTTGAACGCGGGCTAATAAGGCGGAATGGATAGATTTCTGAACAAATATGCTCCAGTAGGAAAGAAAATGATAATGAAAATGGTATAGACATACCGTATCATCGGTGGAGAGGCCTGACTGCGAAAGGCGGCCCAAAAGATCAGTCACTGCTACAGCACGAACTTTGGAATCAGCATTTGTTGAAGCCAAGATCATGTCAATATTATCCCCAGGGTTGTCTACTTTCTCGACCTAGGAAACATAAGTCAGTAGGGAAGTTATAAACAATTTCATGCTTATTAACAATTGTGAGGGAGATCCTGAGCTGGTCAACGGTTTCTTGATCGACGTCCTCGTCCTGTTTGATAGCGTTCATGGATTCTTGAAAGGTATTTGGGTGGCGCTGCTGAATGGCTGCAAGTAGACGCCGTGCTGTTGTCGCTTCTGAAGTAACGTTCGTAAAGATGACAGACCGAATCAGCAGAAGAGATGTTCGTTGGATGAAGATTTCAGGGATTTTGGGCGCAGTCAGGAGGCAATCAATTACTGAGAGTACTTTCTCCTCGTCAAGGCTGTTATAGAAGTGAGAGATCGTCTGATCACAAAAGAGTTCTGAGACGTACCGTGATATAAGCCCAGGTATTAGTGGATTAAGAATCTTCTCAACTCCAATCCAAACGGAAGCATTTCTCAGCTCCTTTTCTATGTTTCTATTTCTGAGGAATTATTAAAATTCCAATAAACCACGGTAATTATACGAACGGTATGTGAAGCATTGCTTCCAATGTAGCTTCAGAGAAAGCCTCTAGTTCGTCTTGCGGTTCGCAAACAGATAATATAGCACTGATGTATTGTTGAGAAAGAATATTTTCAGCACCATTCGTCATCGCATTCAAGACAACACTGAGTGCAGCCGGCGCGATGCGGCATTTTTGGGAGAGCGCAGCGATAAGAACGTAGGAACCAAGCTAAAAAGGCATTCAACCTAAGTCACGCACACATGAAAATACGAGATACATACGATAGCATCTTTAATCGGTGGCGTACTCTGTAGAGGTTCTAGCAACGCTGGGAGTAGATACGCTACTGTTCCTTCATCTAATGCCTTGCTCCGGGATACGAAATCGTGCAGACACGCGGCATTGAAAGCCAATAGGACGCGATGCGATCGATTCTCCTTCAAGGCAGAGGGAAGGAGCGATGTGACGAAGCGCGATACGTCCGTGTTACGTAGCATTTCAGTGACGAGCGACATTCGAGGTAAATTTTGTGCGGCGGATTTGAAAGGGAGGAGGAAGCTCCAAGTAGAGTTTTGTCTGAAGATATATTAGAAATGAGAAGTTGGTCATAAATTATTTGGCGCACTTGATATGCAGTATTGATAGCATTTTTGTGAAGTGTGGTGACTCATGGTACGGAAGGAAGAGGGAAAGGACAGCTTCGATGTTGAATTCGTTGATTCTTTCACAACATCAATCAAGTTTACAAGGAGGTAAGTTGATTATCACTCACCTGAACCTCCGTACCAGCCATTCAAGTACTCTCCCAGTAGGTGCTTCCATTACATATGGCCCAAGCAAAGCAAGAAACGCCGCAATTCCTGCATCCAATTCCGCGTTCACTTCCAACGGCAAAAGGGTCCGATCCGTCGCTTTTGCGTATTCAGAGAACAGCTGGTCCTCATACTTCCTTAATGCAGGGTTAAGCAAAGCCAACTGCAGCAACCCATTGACACCAAGCGCGTGGATAGATTCCAAATCGTGTTGGTCAGCTTCACGGCCGGTAAATAGGTAAGACTCTGCAGATTTTCGACGAGACCTGTCGACTAGTAGTGCAGCATTTAGAGAAGCATTCTGCGCAAGTTGCGCAGCAAGGCTCGACATGGGTCGCCTACAAGCTTTGAACAAATACGCTGAGCTACTCAGCGAAATTTCGGCGTTGTTTTCGTCTGTTACCATTGAGATGTTTTGCCACGCGTTGTCAAACTACTCCATGCGGCCCGGCTTTCCCGGTCCGAGCTGACCTCGCCCCCCACAGCGATGACAAGCTCTAGCTTACCCCCTCTAGTCGAAAATGAAGTCTTTTCGATTTCTTCCTCTATCTCGATTGATGCACCAAGGGAAAAAGTCTTGTCTATTTTGCTAGACTTTCCATCTTATAATGAATGGTGAATATGATTCCTCACCGACCTTATGCTTTTCTGAGCATTGATTAGGAACCCATTTGTGTATGTCGATAACTCTCTGATGCAGCTCATATATTGTTCAATTCGCACTCAAACCATAACAGACAAATCAGGAAACCCCTCTACCTGACCAAACACTCACAGAGGGTAAATACCTCCTCATGGCCCCTGTCCACCTCCTGCCAACCATTGGTGAACCTGGCTGATTCCAGGAATAATCTTCTTGGGAGTTTATTATAACTGTTGACTATGGAAATTATTGCCTCACTTGGACAAATATCGGTAATGGGAAAGATTTTGTCACCCATGTGTCTTATTTTGTATGTACAGACGTGAACACAAATTTCCTTGGAGCAAATTTCTTCCCATGGACCACTTAACAACATGAGTGTCCTGGGAGATACATCTGTTCCAATGGAAAGATGGTTTACTCATACTACTCCCTCAGCTATGATACCCTTGGAAATGTCCATTTTCCTTGTTCTAGGATGCAGCTGTGGGAAAGATGGATACTTCAACCATTATTCCTGCTCACTGTTATGGCAAGAACAGTCCCCCAAATTTCAACAATGCTCCATCCAAGGCCTTTCCCAGCCCAAGATGCATTTGCCAATGTTCGATGAATCGATCAAAAACATTTGATCGAGGTCTATGTAAGCGACACGACCCTCGATCACGACGCGTCGCGTCCCCTGGCCATATCACATTGCTTTGTAGCATTGTCGATAATGGCCCATTGTCTCTCATTCTCACTGTTCGGACATCGTATATATAGTTATTTTCTCCTTACTTCCAACTCGTCCTGCTTCCTTTCCGTACTCACACAGAGCTCGTCAGGTTTGTTATAATACATACGTCCTGCTTCCTTTCCATACTCACACAGAGCTCGTCAGTCCTTTGGACTCGGCTTTTGTTTTCTCCCACCCCTCTTATCCACTTACCCCTCTCCTTTCTATTCCCTTTCTGTTATTTAGCACACGTCTCGTTTAGTACTTCGCCTGTGCCGGCTTGAGCGCGGTCTCCCTTGGGATTTTTCTCTCGGGAGCCATGCGAGAGAGCAAAGGCGACCAAATAAACTTTATTTGCCTGCAAAAACACCAAGCCGTTAGACTCATGCCTCGTGCAAAAGAAACTCCGGCTTCAACAACACTCTCCTTCCTCAATACTCTTCTTGATCTTCATATCCCACTTGTTTCGCACAGTGAGCCAACATAGACACATGCTGTGGGCTATATATCCCAGAGACATCCCAGTTAATTCTTTGAATCAGAACAATTGATCCTGCAAACTTAGCATCTTCACTGATGATCTGACATTGAGGTGCTCATGTGAGTGACAATCATTCTTGTTCTATTGCAAAGTACTTTAGTTGTATCCAGGTTCCTGAGGAGTATGACAGGGACACCAATCTTGATGAGAGCCAATTTAGCCAAAGGCAAACTAATGGCTCTCAATATTCCATTGGATACAATACCAGGCCATTATCATATTGTCATCACAGATCATAGTTTTTGGAAGTTGTACTGTTTCTTCAGGCCCAAGATTCTTTCCAGCACCAACATCCAATAACCAAGCTGCATGAGCAATATTATCAGGAGTCTGATCTAATCTTATGTTTTGAACCAAGCAGTGAACTTGAATCTGATCCCAAAGTCTCCCTATATTGAGTGAAGCAGAAATCATGTGCTGCCTGAGCCCTTGTTGGATGACTGGAAGAGTTTGCTAAAAATCTCCTCCAAACATCACAGTCATTTCACTAAAAGAAACATTGTTATCTAGGATATCTTTGAACCCTTCAACAGAGTCAATGATATTTTTGTGTTACATTGGGAGTTCATTCCAGATGACAACTTTAATGCAGAGTAAGAGTTGAGCTAGATGTGTTCATCTCTTGATAATTAACAATAGATGTATCCAGAACAGGAATGGGGATTTTGAGCCTTGAGTGTGCAGTTCTACCATCCTCCAGCAATGAGACAGCAATCCTAGAAGATACTACACATAATGCCACATCTCCATTGGCCTGAATGGCAGAGGCAAGAGTGTTGCAGACAAAGGTTTTGCCACATCCACCTGCACTGTAAATGAATATCATCTTGTCCAGATTGTTGTCCACAGAGTTCATACCTTCATTGAAAGCCCCCAGTTGTTCACCATTGGACTTGGCCTTATTTTCATCCACTCTTATCTTCAACTCCTCAACATCATAATCAGTTTCTTCCTGCAAAACTCTATTTACTAAAATTATTTGATCAGTATTAATATCAATTATTCATACAATGGCCAATTTACCTGGAATCACATTCCAAACTTGTTGAGGTTCTGGCATGTTGGGAAAGTTTTGAAGAGTCTTGCCAAGATTCTTCAAGTTGTCATTGACCAGATGAAGGCCATAGTCATAGACATCTTCATCAGTAAAGACTCTGTTCCTGTACTGCCAGATATTTTCCAATCTGTGTTGAAGATCATCACAAATGGAGTGCTTGTATTCATCCCATAGAGCCTCTGGAGTGGCAGGAGCACAGTGGAATAAGATAGTGCAATGGAGCTGTCTGAAAGCTGATCCTGATTGGATTGGAGTGGCTTCAGCAAGACAGTGCCTCCATCCAAAAGACCAAGGGCCTTGAATGCCTCCATGTAAGTAGGATAGGTGTGACCATTGATTGTTCTGAGATCAGTCCATGATGTTGCATTGGTCACAACTATCAGGAGCATCCTAAAGTAGAACCTTTCTCCCTGTTTGGGTAAAGCAAAGTACATCCTTCCAACAGCTGTTTGTTCCTCTTTGCCTGTCTTTCCAAGTTCTTTCAAAAGCTTCATAGACAAACTTAGTTGGAAAGCTTTGATAGGTGGTGTTGTCATTAGGAAATCTGGCATTGGCTTCAAACCAAGTAGTGAGTGCAGTCTTGTTTGCATTGAGCCTGGCAGCTACCATCCCCAAAGGCTCATTATGTTGTAATCCTACACATGAGCACTGTGAGCTGAATTGCTGACAAATGAGGAAACAATGGTGGAAGGCCACTCAGGGCCAGGCTTTGCCAAAGGACAGAAAAGACAGTGGGTGACAATGGATAAGAATAGTATATATATGATGAACATACACTAGCCACCCTCAGTTGATCACATGCAGTGACTGAGGGTGAGCACAAATATCTTACTTATGCATGCCCTAGATTCATACTTACTGTTATATTAGGTGTGCATCAATTCAGTTTATTATATGGAGTGACTGAGGATTCATACACAGGTGACCTACACTTCAGATTATAACAGGTTATGGGTTGTTGTTGCTTTGAGATTTGAAGTACAAAAAGGGTCAGGCATACTCCAGAGTTCCCCAACTCTTTGCAATGTCATCCTCTGCTTATTCCCCAACATCATCAGTACCATCCACATTATGATCAGCATCTCCTGCTCCCTCCTCCTCAGGGGAATCTGATTCTCACTGCAGTCACATCAAACACATGTACCATAGTCATGAGTGCCAGTCTGTCCCTCTGTGTACCATCATGGTTGATTGAGTTTGACAGAGTTGTCTGCTGTAGTGGCTGGCCCTTCCAGGGCTTCATCCCAAGGCATGGTTCCAGTGCCACCTGCCTCAGCATTGGCGGGGCATTCCTTGAGGCCCAACTTTGGCCTGGGGCAGGTTATGGCTGTCCCAGAGGCATTGTGGGTAGCCCAGGCAGATGTGACCCCTGAGAGGTTCATGGAGGTGGTGGAGTGAGCATGGGGTCCCCCAACCCTAGAATGGTGTAAAATGGAAGCCCTGGTGAGTTTATAGCATTGTTTGCAGGGTTCCAAGCTGATTTAATGTTTTAGTGCACTCTCTGCACTTGCCATGGGGAACATTGTGAATTTGAGGAGCTGATGCAGGGGTCCTGTTGGGACACCTCTGTTTGCATTCCTTGCCATGCCAGGCATGAGAAGTGCCTGATATTATTAAGTTGGCACACAGCCTGTGTGGTGGAGGAGCAGGGGTGGGATGTGGAATGGGTAGCAGAACAGTTGCTTAAGGGGCACAAGGGGAAGGTGTCAGGTCGGGGGTCCAGAGTGAAGGGTGGAGCAAGTGCAGGGCAGCCGGTGATGAAGGTGGGGCCCCTGCAGGGTGGGCAGAGGGAGAGGGCTCTGTTGGCATGGGATAAGGAGAAATGAAGGGCATCCCCCTTGCCAGAGGTGGGGCCAAGCAAGCAGCCACAAGGGGAGAAGTCAATGGCAGGTCCTCTGGGACTGCATGTGTACTCCTCTGTACCAGAGGTTCTGGTGGGGGGTTCTGGTGGGGACTCCCATCTGCTTCGAGCAGTCCCTGAGACATTCTGGCAGCAGTGAGCAGAGGCATTGTCCTGACTACTGGAGTCACATGAGGAGGAGATTCAGGGAGTCAAAGGGGATTGTGATACAGTCCAGCAAGAGTGTGATGAGGTGAGGAGGGACCAGGATGTAGTGCAGTGGAAGTTGGAAGAGGCCATGCACATGATCATGGAGGGTTTTTAGAGGTGCAGGGGTTGCAGGAGTGCCTAGGGCAGCTGGAGGTGGGGCAGAGCAGCAGGTGGAGGCCCAGCAAGGAGCCATAGAGGCAGAGGGGGCCTGGGCAGAGGCATGGAGGTGGTGTGAGGAGTGGCTGGCCAACAAAGCAGCCTCAGGGTGTAGAGGAGTGATGTGTAAGTTTCTCCACTTCTTGCCCCTTTTACCCCACTGATACTGAGCCATTTAGACTAGGTCTATCAGCACCAGGTCCTCCTTGACAGGGCATTGGCCATGCATGCCTCAATACAAGGTGGATTGGTATGGATGCCTGGGGAGCTCCTGTTGGAGTTGGAGCAGGGGTTCTAGCAGATGGGGCAGTTGTGGCAGGGCATCAGCAGAGGAGTGCAGCAGACCCCAGAGTGTGGTGGGAGATAGCGACTAACATGGGGAAGCCATTGCTAGAGCAGCTGGAGGTTCTCACCATTGTGGTTGTGCAGATGGAGGTGGATCTAGTTGGGGGTAGGGTGTGGAGGATCCCAGATGAGGAGAGGGAGTGAAGGGGGGGGGTCAGGCCCTGTTTTCTTGCCATCTTGCAATTTCCCTTGTATGATTTTGTATTTCATAGCTCTGTACATGACACTTTCTTGCTGTTCTGCAGATTATGTGGAGTTTGAAATTGTATGAGGAGAGAGTAAGTAAAAACACATAGGGGGTTACTCATAGAAGTTGAATCCCTGATGAATCCAGAGGCAGGGGTTATGCCCACTAATGCCTTCTGTATTTTCTAGTCCTGGGGGTCCTGGAGCTTAGTGGGGTGCTGTTAATGGAAGTCCTGGAGTTTGTTGGGGGCTCCATTGAGGTTTCTTTGGGGTTTCCAAATGTCATCCTCAGGTCTGTAGCCCTTCCAGCAGACCAAGTACTGGGGTCAGCTATGGGCCACATGGGAGTCAAGGATTTGGTTGACCTTGTAATGGTATTTGTCCTCAACTTCAATGGGGGGCGGTTGACTGGGGCATTGCCCAGGGAAGGGGTCTGGAGCATGTTTTTCAAGGAGTTGTATGTGGAACATGGGATGGAGGCTCTTCATGCCCAGAGGTAGGTCGAGCTTGTAGGTGTGCATGGAGACCTTCTGGAGGACTTTAAAAGAACTGAGATGTTTGTGATTGAGCTTGATGGAGGGCCTCTGAGTCTTGAGATTTTGTTGATTGAGCCAAACCAAAGTGCTGGGGGGCCAGTCAGGGGTGGGGTCACATCAGGCATCAGCATGTTTGGAGTAGGCCTGATTGGCAGTGCTGATTTCATTCCAGAGGAACTGGTGAAGGGAGCAGAGGTCCTCAGCAACTTTGTGGGTGACATGGGAAGGGATATCCTTGAGGGATAGCATGAGTCAGGGGTTGTAGCCCTTGTTGGCATAGAAGGGGGAAACTCTAGTGGTGGAATGAGGTGTATTGTTGTAGGTAAACTTGGTGAGGGGGAGTTCTGTGTGCCAGTTGTTCTGTAAATAGTTAACATAGAGGCAGAGATACTGTTCCAACATCTGGTTTACTCATTCTGTCTGTCTGTCAGTCTCTGGGTGATAGGTGGTGGAGAGATTGGTCTTTATTTTGAGTGCTTTGCATAGCAATTGCCAAAAATAGGATACAAACAGAGGTCTGTGGTCAGAGATAATGTTGTTTGAGAGTCTGTGCTTGGAGAATATGTGTTTGAGAAATAGTTTAGTGAACTCCAGAGCATTGTCAGTGGTGTGGCAGAGAATGAAGAGGGCTTGCTTGGTGAGGTGGCAGATGACGACAAGGATTGCATCAAAACCTTCAGAGTCTGGGAGTTCAATGATATGATCCATTGAAATTGAGGACCAGGAGTGCTGACTGATGGGGAGGGGCTTCAATAATCTGTGAGAGTGGTGGCAGGATACCTCAGCCCAGAGACAAGGTTTGCAGGCCCTTACATATCATGTAACATTCTTCTTATTTCTGGCCAAAAGTAAGTCCAGGAGATGAGCTGAAGGGTCTTATAAATTCCTGGATGTCTATGGAGCTTGTGGTCGTGGTGTTGCCAGAGTATGTCAAGGCAAATGGACTTGTGGTCTGGAGCATAGATTCATCCACTCCAGAGCAGGAGGCAGTGGTCTGGAGACAGCATGAGTGAAGTTGTTGCAGGGGTTGTGCTGGGTGAAGAAGGAGTCTGGGAGTGAGTTTCTGATTTGGTGGAGGATTCCTTCTTCATTTAAAATCAGCATGGCATGTAGATGTTCAGGGGGGATTAACACTCAATGGTTGAACATGTTCTGCTTAGTTTCAAATGACTTTTTCAGATACATGTCAGACCTCCAAGTGAGGGTATCAGGTTTCATGCCGAGTCATCTGGGGTGATAGTGGATGGTGAAGTCATACTCCAAGAGAGTTTTGGACCATTGAGCTTGGCAGCAGCTGAGTTACTTCATGGTCATGAAGTATTGCAGATTGTTGTGATTAGAGTAGACTTGAATGCAGTGCAGGGATCCCTTGAGGTAGGCCCACTACTGATGAAAGGCTTCAACAATCATGAGGAGTTCTTTGTCATAGATGTCATAGTTGAGTTTCACAGAGATCATCAAATGGGTGTAGAAGGCAACAGGGCAGAGATCCTTGCCTCTAGAGTCCAACTGGGAGAGTATCCTGGTGATGGCATAGTTGGAGGTGTTGCATTCAAGCACAATTAGCAGGGAGGGGTTAAAATGGCAGAGGACTGGAGCAGAGGTGAAGGCCTTCTTGAGGAGGAGGAATACATTTTGACACTTGCTGTTCCAATCCCAAGGGGTGTCCTTCCACATAAGTCAGTTGAGGGGTTTGGTGATTCTGGAGTAGTTGTCAATGAATCAGTGATAAAAGTTAGCAAACCCCAGAAATGACTGTACCTCTTTGATGTTCTGTGGTGGGGGCCAGTTGAGTATAGCATCAACCTTGGCAGGGTCCATGTGCATGCTGTTGGGAGTGACAATGACTCTGAGGTATTCAACCTCTGTCATGTGGAAGGAGCATTTGTTGGGTTTGGCATGGAGGTGGTACTCCTGGAGTCATTCTAAGATGTGGCAGATGTGCTCCAGATGCTCCTCCAGTGAATTTGAGTATATCAATATGTCATCCAGGTACACAATAATGAAAACATCATTCATGTCATGAAAGATGTCATTCATGAAGTACTGGAAGGTGGTGGAAGAGTTAGTCATTCTGAAGGGCATTATGAAGTACTCAAAGAGGCCATAGTGGGTGCAAAAGGTGGTCGTCCATTCATGTCCCAGAGGAATCTGGACATTGTTGTAGCTAGAGTGGAGATCAATCTTTGTGTAGATCTTGGCACTGCAGAGACAGTCAACAAGGTCTCCAATCAAGGGGAGGGGATACTGGTTCTTTTTAGTGACTTTGTTGAGTCCCTGATAATCTACACAGAGTCAGAGTGATCTGTCCTTCTTCTTAGCAAATAAGACCAGAGTGCCAGCAGCAGAGATCAATGGGCATATAAAGCTCTTGCCAAGCATGTTGTTGAGGTATTCCTTCAGGGCCTGGAGCTCAATCTTGGACATGTTGTAGATCTTGCTAAATGGGGGCAAGGCACCTTCTTCAAGGTCAATCTTGTGGTTGTAGGAGCAGTGCAGGAGAAGTTCTTTGGCACTCCCTTCAGAGAACATGTCAGTGAATTCATGATACTCTAGGGGAATTACTTCATATAGAATCTGTTCCTCCATTTTGCACTCTGGTGGAGTAGTTTCTGTACAGAGGTGCTCCTTGAGTAGGGCTAGTGTGATTTGTAACTGGAAGGTGGGGATGCCATTTTGTAAGATGCATGCAAAGGGGATGGCACCAATGATTTTAATGTTGAGGTTTCTAGAGTTGACAGGGGTGGGTGATGGGGTGGCAGCAGTTGAGTCAGAATTGTTCAGAGGGGTTGAGCATTGCTGATTGGGGTACTGCGGGCCCTTGTATCAATTCCAGGGTATGTTGGGGGGTGGCTGTCATGATTTGATCAAGGGTGACTGAGGCAGAGGTGTGCTTTCTTCATCTTCTGAGTTGCTGTTGAAAGTTGAGGGGCTTTGGGTTGCTCTGAAAGTGCTGATGCTGGAGTTGGAGATGTTGGGGCCCAATATAGACTGGAGATGGAGGAGGATGGCAGTTGCTAGACTTGCCTCAGGGCTGGGAAATTGCATGGTGAGGTTCTTCCAGTTAATGTTGGGGTTGACATCTTGCAGCCACAGAAGTCTAAGCATAATCAGAGTTGATGGGGGGAGTTGGGTGACAAGAAGCCAGGCCTGAAACTGCAGGTTATTGTTGAGGGTGAGGGTGTTGTCATGGTACTGAGTGATTCCTGTCATGGTGGAGCTTCTGTCAAAGAGTTGGAGCTTGAGGGGTTTGTTGAGGTTGTTGCATCGGAGATCAAGTTGACTGCTGATGAAGATGCCAGAGGTGCTGCTATTGATAAGGGTGGAGAGGACCTTGGGTGAGCCATCAAGTTAGACATTGATGATGAATGACTATGCAGACCTCAAGCAAAGCTGTGGAGGAGTCCAGGGTTGGTTGATCGCAGTCTTAGGGTTCTTGGAGGGGGGTGAGACATTGAAGGGCACTAGTCCAGAGTTGGTTGGATTGTCCCAGTCAAGGTGGAGGGTGAGGCTGGGCCAGTCAATGCAGGGATTGGTGGAGCAGAGCCATGAAAAGCCTAAGATGATGGAGGCAGAGAGGTGTAGTTTTGTGACAAATAGTCAGAGTTCTTGCTGTTATCCATTGGCAAATGTCATGGTCATCTCCAGGCAGTGTGTGATATCTCTGACAGGGGTGGGGTCACCATCAAAGAGCTTGAGAAGGATTGGAATGGGGAGGTATTGGAGGTGTTGGGGAGTGAGCACCATTAGGGATTCATCGATGAAGTTATCCATGGCACCACTGTCAACTAATGTAGGGACAGGGTTGTCAGAGGAGATGGGGAGAGTGGTGTGGAGGAGGAGGGTGGTGGAGGAGTGAGAGGGGAGGTGTGCTGGGGGGTTGTCCAGGGCAAGTACCATTGTGTGGAGTAGTGTGGGTGGGGCAGAGAAGACGTTGGGGTCTGGTCCACAGTCTAGTGCATCTTTAAGACCTAAACTGCTGACTTGTTTTCTGTAAACTAGTAATCACAGTCTTCTCCATCAATCATCCACATGGCATGTCCCATCACCTGTTATTTAAGACAACTGCAGATAAAGTGTCCCTGCTCACCACATAGGATGCATGTGCTCTCTTTTTGTCATCTCTTCTGAGTTTTCTCCAGTACATTGATCTATGGCCTATCCCAAATCTTGTTTATGCATAGAGCTTCCTGGTCATCAGCAGAATCTGGAGTGTTTTTAAGGTCATCAGGGTTGGTGTCCAGGGGTTCCAGGGCCTTGTGGAGGTTGGCAGCATTGAGCTGGGCAGGTGGATGCAGTCCCAGTGGTTGAATGGTGCTGGAAGGTCCTCAGTCTAGAGGGAAACAGGGTGCGGGATTGGCAGGATTGATGGGGATCAAGAAGTGAGTGCTGTTGGTTGCTCCAGCCTGCTAGTTGGTGTTGCCAGGGGTGTTCCATGAGGTCTGGAGTGCTATGTTCTCACTCTGATTTTCCCAGTAATGTCAGTCAACCTGAGTAACAAGTGCATTATATCCATTGTAGGTAGTTTGCTTGGATGCAAGATGAAGGATGTCCTTAATCCACTGCGGCAGAGCACAATGGAGGGCAAATCAGAGGGCATTATAATTCCATCCAGTTTTGTAGGCCTTCCATTTAAATTGTATGATGAAGGTCATGAAATGCTCATTGTCACACATTTGGAAGTTGAAGAGGTTTTCCTCTGCTTCCACTATAGTATCAGAGATGCCAAACTTACTAGAGAATTCCTGGGTAAAAGTGAGCCAGTTGGAGAGTACAGAGTTGTTTGGATCAAATTGGAGTAGCACTGTATAATGGTCAAAGGCAATATCCTGCAAATAGGATGCAGTGAAGGCTACTCATGAGCTCTCAAGCTGGAAAGTGATGGGCTTAGCTTGGAACATAGTTAGACACTGGGTTAGGAAGATGCGCCACTTCTAGGGGTCACAGCCAGTGAATAGTTCAGGCTTTTGAATGTTGAGTTTTCCTTCCAAGCCAGTGTGTCACAAGTGTCATCCTGGGTATTTTGAGTTTGGGGCAGGGGTCCAGCATTGTAGTAGTAATGATAATCATTTCTGTTTCTGTGCTGGGGGTGGAAGTTGTCCATGGCCAGGCCTCATCCTCCAGGTGGTCTGCCATTGGGAGGTCCACTGCCAGGGGGTTGGCCCACATTGCCCCAGGGAGCCCCTGGGGCCCATCAAGGGGGAGGGGGCCCTCCAGGGGTGGGGGGTCCAAAGTAATTGGTGTTGGCAGGAGGGTTGGACATTGGAACAGGTGGGGGACAAGGGGAGTTAGTGGGGAAAGGGGGTTGGGGTGCCCCAGGGCCCGTGGGCTGTCTTGGAGGGGCTGGGATGTTCTGGCAGGGTGAAGGAATGTTAGTACAGAGAGCACGGAGATCAAAGTGGGGAGGTCTGTCTTGTAGAGGGCCATTGCATGGGGCAGGCTCATCAGTGGGGTTACCAGGCTCATTGATATAGGAAAGAGTTTGGTTGTCATCATTGATGCATAGGGGTGGCTGTTGTGAGTGGGGTTCATTGATGGTGAGCTGATCCCATGTATAGAAGGCACTGGGGACAGAGTTGGCCCAGGGATGAGCAGAAAGGGCCAAAGTGTGGGTGGTGGGTTGGTCAAACAATCCCTCTACAGGGTTGAGGTTCCTCAAGATGCTGGAGGCTGTGTTGAGTTCTTCCTGCTGGCAAGGAATGAGAGGTGGGGCTTCACTTTGTGTTCTGATGGGTTCCTTGCATTGCACATAGGAGCAGGAGGGGTCTAGAGGGTCTTCAAATGGGTGGGGGTTCAGACTGGTGTGAATTTCTTTGACCAAGGTACAGAGCTCATTCTGTAAATTAGTGTTGATTCCCAGGGTGCCTTGCATAATTTTGGGGAGGTTTCCTTGCAGGTAGCATTTGTGGAAGTTGAGGAGTTGATCCACCCAAACTTCTGGGGGTGTCAGAGTAGCCTAGGTTGACAAGGAGAGTGTGAGCATGCCTTGCAAACTCCATGGGAGAGAGGTGGAGGAAGCAGAGGACTTTGTTGCACTGTTGGACATAGGCTTTGACCTTTTGCTGCTTGGGGGAAGGAGGAACTTGAGTGGAAAATGGCAGACAAGAAGGAGAATAATTATCTGGGTGCTCAGGAGGGGCTGGGGCTGCAGCAGGGACTGAGTACACATAGTAGTGAGCAAAGGGGAGGTAGGCAGGGTTGAGGGGTGCTGTGGAGTATCCTCCGGAGTACATGCAGGGGTTGTTGCTATTGGTGGGGAATGTTGGAGGGCAGCACCAGCCCAGAGGTATTTCCTGGCTGACAGAGGGGGTGTAGAATGCCTGGTTGGAGTTAGGGGTCCAATGGCAGGGAACATACTGATCTGCAGGGGGGCCTGGGTAGAACAGGGCATATGGGTTCTCAGGAACTGGCCAACTATAGATGTCAGTTAGATAGCTGGCAGGGTTGTACATGGGATTATATGCAGACATCAAGAACAGAGTAAGGGGGAGTCTTGATATTATGTCAGGTTCTACTGACTATGGGGGCTCAGCTACACTGGGTGAGTCCTTACTAGGTGGATGTGCAATGTCCTGCACTTATAACCTAGTGCTCTGGAGTTTGCATGGAGTGTAGGGACTTGCAAGGAAAAGCTAGGGGAAGTGATCCGAGCAAGTCTGGAGTGGTCTGGGGAAGTCTAAGACCAAGTATATTAGGTGTTGGGCTTGGGTGGGTGTCAGGAACAGGTTTGCAGGCATACAAATAGATTGCAAGGCAAGTGGAGGCTTCATGAGTGATGGGAGCAGAGCCAGAGTTTGATGGGGGATCAATCAAGACTTGATGGGTTCCAGGGCCAAGCAAGGAGCAAGGTCTGGAGTTGTTGTAAGAACATTCAGGGGTCATAGCATGTGTGCAGAGTTTGTACTGTTGTCAGAGTCAAAAGGACTTAGAGAAACAAAGGAAATAGAGATAATCGAGACAAGATGGAGGTGAGATGAGATGAGACTGAGAAAAGAAATAGATTCAAGACTAAAAATAGAAATAGAGACAGAAAGAGATGTGAGACACAAGTAACCAGTTAATGCAATATCAAGACTAGAGTATGAGGAGCTACTCTATGACTTATATACTGACTACTGGATAGCTCCAGGGAATGGTGGGCATGACAGCAGGGCTCAATGGAGCTATGTGGAGTCAATGGGTGTCAGGTATGATCAAGAGGCAGGCCACAACAATATTCTGATGGGATCAGTTGGAGATGCAGGCTGCTCTAGGGTCATTGTGATGCTTTGGAGCAGGTTGGGTGAACTAGGACAGGAGGTTGGGAGCATATGACATGGTCAGGAATGGTGGGGGAGGTCTCAGGAGCTCAGGAGATTCAGGGGAAGTGTTGATGGCTGCAGAGAAGGTGTCGGAGTTGACCAGGGGGGCTGTTGGGGTTTGCCAAAGAAGCATTGGAGTTGGCCAGAGTGGGTGCAGAGGGTGTACATGGATTGGGGAGTTTGACGGGGTGTTGGGGGGGGGGACTCTGGAGGAGTGGACAGGTTGGGAACAATGTGCAGGGGTCCAGGGAGCGGGTCATGACAGTGGCAAGGCATCCTTCTGACTAAATTGGTTTATAATCCTATCAATCAGTGTGGTCTGCAACAATTTGACTATGCCATTTGGGTGATCCCACTACACCCCAATACCTATGACAAAACAAGGCAAGCCCAGGTCAGAAATCATCCATACTTGACACATTTGATTTTTGAACTGCTCATTTTCTTCCTTGCTGCTCACAATTGACAGAAAGTCATTGACATGGAGTGCTGCTATGATCATGCCTTGATCAGTTCCTCAATAATATATGCATGATTCACAGGCTAGTCTTTTGAAACCCCACAATACCATGTTTTCATTGACAGTCTTGTTCCAAATTTGCCCTGCCTGCTTCATCCCATACAATCCTCACATCAACATCCAAACTCAGTCCTCCTTTCCTTTCTCTTCTAATCCCTTCAGTTGCTTCATATATTGGGTTTCATCTTTGGGGAGAATTCCATAGAGGAATGCTGTTTTGATGTCTATTTGGGTTGCATCCTAACCTTTGGCTGCCATGAGATGGAGCAGGATGTGCCACAATTCCATGCATACTGTTGGTGAGGTTGTTTTGGTGTAGTCACATCCATGTATTTATTCATATTCTTGGAATAGTAACCTAACTTTAAATTGGGTCACATTCCCATGTTCATTGTGTTTTATTTTGAGGATAGGATGACCAGTCCTAACCTTTTGACTGGCTGGCACTGCCAATCTTGGAACAAGTTTGTATACTCCCATATCCCAAAGTGAATTGAGCTCATTGTGGTATGCAGCCTCCCATCTGTCTGCATCTGCTGACTCCTTGGCTTCAGCCCATGTCCTTGGTTCATCATTCACCCTGGGCATCAGTGGGTCATTCCCAAGTTCCTCTGCAGCACTCAGTAAGTATTCAATGTCTTCCAAAGATGCAATGTTGGCCAGATTGGGCCTGTGTATGTCTGGACCTTGATTGAGGTCCTTGGCCCCTTGATTGATTTCTTCCAGTCTCTGATCATTTGCCATCTCTTGTTGCAAGGCTTGTATGTGTTCACCTGCCTTGATTGACTCTTGTACAGCCCTTTGAACATGTGATGGTGGAGCATTATCTGGATCAGTCCTTGCAGTCAGCACCTAGATGCAATTGGATTGTCAAAGGTGAGGTACTGGAGGTGCTTCTGCTGCCTGTTTAATTGGATCTGGGGCCTCTTCTGGCTGGGGCTGGGGAATTCCTTGTGTGTTGCTAGGTTTGTGATCATCAAGAATGGAAGTGTCATTATCCTCACGAGCTACGCCCCGTGCCTTTGGCACGGGCCTGTAGCTCTTGCTTCATCCCAGACCCAACCTCACTTTGTTCGGTTAGGTCCTCGATATTCTACTCAATGCTTCATCCCAGACCCAACCTCACTTTGTTCGGTTAGGTCCTTGTATTTCAAACTTAATGCTAAGTCCCAGACCCAACCTCACTTCGTTCGGTTAGGTCTTTGTATTTTAAACTTAATGCTAATTCCCAGACCCAACCTCACTTCGTTCGGTTAGGTCCTTGTATTTCAAACTCAATGCTAAGTCCCAGACCCAACCTCACTTCGTTCGGTTAGGTCCTTGTATTTCAAACTCAATGCCAATTCCCAGACCCAACCTCACTTCGTTCGGTTAGGTCTTTGTATTTCAAACTCAATGCCAAGTCCCAGACTCAACCTCACTTCATTCAGTTAGGTCCTTGTATTTCAAACTCAATGCCAAGTCCCAGACCCAACCTCACTTTGTTTGGTTAGGTCTTTGTATTTCAAACTCAATGCCAAGTCCCAGAACTGTTGAGAATATCTATACTACACTGTCAACTCATATACATTAGGTGCTGAAATTCACAGAGATTAGCAATTTGGTGTTTGAAAGAGATCTACCTTAAAAGCAGAAAGCCAATAACTGTTTAGAAAAGAAAATGGATAATACTTGAATTAGTTCTCAGACAAATATAGAAAAAGCATACCTGAAAAGCTACTGAACACTCAGAAAGGGAGCCTAATGAAGAATGTAGTGAAGTCTGATTTCAGCCATGATTTGTCCCTAAAAGTTACACTCAAAAAAAGAGTACACCTAGCCCAATTCAGCTTCAATATAGAAACAACCACCAAAATCAGCTATTGGACAATTAAGCAAAGAAAAGAAAGCCCACCTGAAAGAAGAGAAAGCTACTCAATGCTCAGAAAAAGCCTGAAGAAGGATGCAATAGTGGAAATCTAGTTATCAGCTATGATCAGTGATTGGAGATGACAAACAGTAGAGCATACATGGCCAGGTTGAGTGTAAAAACCTCCAACAGAGGGTCAGTAGAGTCTATCAGGCCAAACAAAGCTTCTTCTCACAGTATCAGAGCAGAGAGAATGGTTGATGCTTCATATTGGAAAGAGGTCAAAAGAAAGAGTGATTCGGTGCAATGATTGATCTTTGCCACACACAAAGGAAAAGGCCGAAAATTTGAAGCCAGCCAACTTACGTAATTTTACATAAGCATTACATAAGGATTGATGGAACCCAGTTTCTTAAGATTCGTCGTCGCATATAATGAGCGCACAGCCACTTTCCCAGGAGTCGTCCCATATATTATAGATGCTTGGTTTTGATAGTGGCATGTTCCTCAGGGATGACATCACTGGGGAGGGGCATTACAGGATGAGGATGTCCATCATGGCTCTCACAGAACTTGACATGGTACATTTCATAGATTTTTCCTGTCTTTCTTTCATAGCATCTGTATGCCTTAGAGTTTTGTGCATAGCCTATTAGGATACATTCGATTGACCATGCATATACCTTTGGGTTGTGCTCTGCCAATAGCAAAACAAAGGCTTTGCACTCTATCTCACACATATATGAGTATTTTGGCCAGCACCCAGTCCATGCCTCGTGAGGGGAAATAGCTTTGGATGACTTAGTCAGTGTATGCTTGTAGAGATGTGAGGCAGTTAGATAGAACTTGTCCCACATGTTGGGGGGGCATCCAGCTGCAATCTGCATTGCTCGTGCCTTTCCCATGAGAGTGCAATGCATTTGCTCAACTCTTCCAATATGCGCAGAGGTATGTGCTGCCCCAAATTGTTGTGCTGTACCCTGGGATAGGAGCCATGCTTCCATTTTATGTCCCTCAAGCTTGCCATCATGTCCTGTTCTATAGCTGCTGAGTTTTCCTTGAATCTCATTCTCCCAAGCTGCTTGCCATGCTTTGAGGTGAGCAAATGCTTCTCCCTTTTTCCAGAGGAGAATTGACCAATTTTCACTCATATAATCATCAACCAAATTCATTATATATCTAAAGCCATTGCGAGATATGACAGCCTGTGGCCCCATCAAGTCTACCCAGACAGTCTCCAATCTTCATGTTGCTTTCTGCCCCTCCTCCCACACCTTGGGTACAGCATTTTGAGTCTGTTTCCCAAGGATGCATGAGTCACATTTGGGTGGTTTCGAGGAAAAGGTGGATGGCATACCAGGAACCAAACCAGATTTTGCCATATCTATAATGGTTTGGTAGTTGGCATGTCCAAGGCAACAATGCCAGGTCTCCAGGTCAGCAGCATGTTGAGTAGTGAGGGCATGGTGCTCTGTCAGAGTGGTGGTGAGGTTGAGAGAGTATAAGCATTGGTTGGGGATGAGTGGGCCTTGTGCTATGAGGGTGCGAGTTGATCTATTGATTAGCTTCATGGAGGCATGGTCGAATAGTGAGTTGAGGTTTGAATTGGTGGCAAGCAAGCTGACTGATATGAGGTGGACTGTAGCATTGGGGATGTATAGTGCATCCTCTAGGATAATATTCACCCCCTTGGCTATATGGAGGCAAATGTTACCAACACCAATCGCAGCAACTGATGTTCCCCTGAGTCCTTTAACATTTTGTGGTGGGATGGGGTGCAATGTCAGGAAGTCATCTCACAATGTAGATATATGGACGGAGGCCCCGGAATCTACAAAGAAAGGGGTTGAGCTTAAGGAGGTGATAGGCATATGTTTTGCCTGAGGAATGAGTGAGACATCTGCCACAAATATGCAGTCATCAATTGGTTTGGTATGCTCATCCCAGTTTAAGGTTGTGTGGGCCTCCTCAATTGCCATGAAGCCAATGTGCTCCCAGAATTTGGTTGAGTTATCCAGCACTGGTGTATATGTCTGTGAGGTTGCCATGTGTGCAAATGCTGCTGTTTCAGGTGGAGCAGGGAATTCCCCCAGGTTCGATGGGTCAACATACCATAGTTTTCTGTCTATTCCAGTGATGGCAACAAAGGACTTTGCTGGTGCGAATGCACTGCCTGAGGAAGTCTCTGATAATCCCTTCCTTGAGGCCTTTCGTGCAGCCTGTGTGTCGGCAATGGACTTGCCAGCCATTCCTCCCCCTTTTTGAACGCAGAATGGTTTTGTGTGTCCTCAGCATGGTCTTCCACGCAAATTGCAGTTCTTGCAGCAGGCTGCACCTGGACCGTGATTATGTCCAGGTAAATCTGTGTTGCGAGACCTAGCTCCTCCTTTCGTGTTTAAGGCTGTGGCGTGATTGGCGTTAGACTTTGAATTGATGATGTTCTGCGCGTTCTCCATCAGCAATCGGATGTCCGCTGGTTTGCATGGTGATTCTTTCATACTTTTGCTGATGAGCATGGACACAGAGTTTTGGAGTGCTTCAAAGGAGGGATTGTTCAGGCTATTTAGGAGGGCGATACATGTGAAGAGATTTGCGTTGATGTCGCCAATGTCAAACGCTCTTTTTACAATATCGGTGATACGGCTGGCTGTATTAGGCAGGGATTCGGACTGGGAGCAGTACATGGACAGCGCCTCCTGCAGAAGGGAAATCTGTTTGATGGGCCCTTCCAGTTGAGCGCGTGTCTTTAGGTCCATGAAGCATTGGTGGGCACCCCTATCCATGACTAGATCCCGATGCTCGACCTCATCCAGGGCAGACCTCATGAACGTGATCACAAGACGGTCATTCATGCTCCAACTTGCATAGGCACGAGGTTCGGTGTCCACATCGGGGCATGGGAGAACAGGATTGAAGACATATGCATATATGCCGTTGAGAATCATCACGTCCTTGAGCCTCTCAGTCCATTGGGTAAAGTTTCCATCGGCACGACTATACTTCGTCCCATCCCATTTGTGGCGGACAACCCGTTCCGGCACAGAAGGATTCGAGGAATCAGTAGATAGGATTGTGGGGGGCGATTTAGGAGACATGGCGCGTCGAGGAAGTCAGTTGAAGAAGAAGAAATTATGCGACGCCACTCGTGGAAGGGAGAGACTGTGATCCTAGAAACCTGGATTCGAACGTTTGATACTTCTGAAAGCTATCGAGCAGCAATACTCATAACCTGTTGGAATCCGGGCAAGGATATAGACAGAGTAGATCTAAGTAGATCAATAAGTATGTTCCTCAGTCTGGTACAAGAGACTGTATTTTTGACTGTACCTAAGTAGATCAATAAGTATGTTCTACGGTACTGTCAGTAGTAGTTTTTGTATGACATATAATGTTCCCTCACCCTCAGTCTGGTACAAGAGACTGAGGGTGTTATCTACGAGATGTCCATTATATGTCCGGTTTGTTCTTTGTTCTTTGTTGTATGCGGTGGTGCCTGGCGCCCCTGGCCCGACTGATGCGATAAACCCGACACAATGTGTGCGTGTGGTGTACTGTCGAATCTTCGAGGTCCAACACCTTCTGTATCGATCTCTTGTGTGACACGAGTAACTTCTTTTGTGAACTGACCTAGCTTGTCAGGCATGAAGAATTGATAAAAAAAGTATATCGTGGCCAAATTCGTTAGCAAAGGCTCAATCATATAGCCGCCGGAAAAGAGGTCGGAATGCGGCCTCGTTGAATTGATGACGAGTTCCTGGAAAGCTAAGATTTCCCGAGATTCGGACCTGAGGAAGCAAAACTCTAAGGTCAGTACACTTCCGCCCGGAGAAATTCCAAAAACATCTAATCCAGATACAAGAGCCAAACCAAAGGCTTCATGTGAATAGAGAGCGAAGCTGCTACAGTATTGCTGGCCGAGCTGCGCTACGCAAGGTCCTTGCAAGTATGTCAAATTATGCGACAAAACGTTCCATCAGAAAATGGCAAAGGTGATGGGAATAGGTTTTACCGTCCGGAGAGAAGCCGTAAAGGAAGTCCATAGATCAATCAAGGCCGGTAGAAGGACATTTGATGGTGCACGTTTCGCTAGTGCTTTCACAAGGCTGAGCATGGCAGGATACGCCGAATTAGATGTTGATACACAATGATCCACGTAAAGCGTAATAATCTGGGTAACCTCACGAGTCCCCCAGAACGTTGGAATGGAAATGAGAAGACCGTGCAAAACCGCGTAGGCATCTTCTGCAATGGCTAAATGACCCAATCAGTCCGGACAAAAAAAAAACTGGCAGAGTGGGAACTGTATACTAGAAGCGCCTTTGCGTATGACCACAATTTCAGTGATAATGTCACGGAAATAAGGAATGATTTGTAGTCCAATTTTGGTCCTGCTCGACTCAGTCAGAACATGGCCAAATGCCTCCAATGATTGAGGACATACGGGAGAGTGACCGAGCCGACAGCGCCACAGTAGCTGTAGCACGCCCTCGAATAGATATTAACATGAAAGGAACGGCGTCTGTGAGACCTGACTCTCAGCCAGAGCACATGGATAAGCCTATGGACCTCAAAGCTTTGTATCCAGCCCGAGCGAGTCCTTCATTTACTTGAGATGTCAGAAGGCCACCAATAAAGCTCATTATTTTAACAATAGTCGGGGCAATAATTCCATCATCGACAATACCCCGTTGATGAAGTCCGAAGCCATCATGCTTTCTTGAGGCGTGTACGAGCCGCCGGATATATCTCGTCAATGCTTCTGTCGGGATTTGTGCCGACCTGGAGAGCTGCCAGAGAGATGAGCGCCACAGAATTACTGAGCTCCTCCTTGGAGGCCTTGGACCCAGAAGCGGGAGACTTCAAAGCAGGGCCAACGAAAATGATGAGAACTTGGGACCGGCAGCGCAAAAACGTCGATAACGGAGTGTTTGACGCATTTTCCTTTGGTGATAGAATTGCTCAGATTGAAGGAAGCCTTACGAGGAAACTTCCAAAAAAAAAGTCGGACCGACAATATCTGGATGAAATATGCAACTCGCAAGGATGCTTGCTTTCATGCAAAAGGGTGGTAAGAGTCTGCAAAACCGGTGAATAAATCATATTTTAAAAACCACGGAGATCTACGCGAATCCACAACGACGGCGACGTATGCTGAAGCACAGACGTCGATAGAGAAAAGGATGCTTGAATTTCTCTCGGAGCTTGCTTGATAACCCTATTTGCAACCTTTTCGACCAAAAGCATACACACTGGTGCAAGGAAATCTTTGGAACCCAATGTATCGACAAGATGAACAAAGAAGCTTTTGTTGAAGCCAAGACCATGTCAATCTTATCCCCAGGGTTATCTATTTTTTCGACCTGGGAACAATAAGTCAGTAGGGAAGTTATAAACAGTTTCATGCTTATTCACAACTGTGAGGGAGATCCTGAGCTGATCAATGGTTTCCTGATCGACGTCCTCTCCCTGATTGATAGCATTCATGGATTCTTGGAAATTATTTGGGTGGCGCTGCTGAATGGCTGTAAGTAGACGCCGTGCTGTTGTCGCTTCTGAAGTAATGTCCGTAAAGATGACAAACCGAATCAACAGAAGAGAGGTTCGTTGGATGAAAATTTGAGGGATTTTTGGCGCGGTCAGGAGGGAATCAATTACTGAGAGTACTTTCTCCTCGTTAATGCTGTTATAGAAGCGAGAGATCGTCTAATCACAAAAGGTTTTTGACACCTACAGTGATAGAAGCCCAGGTATTAGTGGATTAAGAATCTTCTCAACTCCGATCCAAACGGAAGTATTTCTCAGCTCCTTTTCTATGTTTCTATTTGAGAAGTCATTAAAATTCTGATGAACTACAGTAATTGTGCGAACGGTATGCGAAGCATAGCTTTCAATGTAGCTTTGAAAAAACCCTCTAGTTCATCTTGCGGTTCGCAAACACATAATATAGCACTGATGTATTGTTGAGAAAGAATATTTTCAGCACCATTCGTCATCACATTCAAGATAACACTGAGTGCAGCCGGCGCGATGCGGCATTTTTGAGAGAGCGCAGCGAGAAGAACGTAGGAACCAGGCTAAAAAGGCATTCTACCCAAGTCATGCACATCATGGATATACGAAATACATACGATAGCATCTTTAATCGGTGGCGTACTCTGTAGAGGTTCTAGCAACGCTGGGAGTAGATACGCTACTGTTCCTTCATCTAATGTCTTGCTCCGGGATACGAATTCGTGCAGACACGCGGCATTGAAAGCCAATAGGACGCGATGCGATCGATTCTCTTTTAAGGCAGAGGGAAGGGGAAGGAGCGATGTAACGAAGCGCGATACGTCTGTGGTTACGTAGAATTTCAGTGACGAGCGACATTCAAAGTAAATTTTGTGCGGCGGATTTAAAAGGGAGGAGGAAGCTCAAAGTAGAGTTTGTCTTGGAGATATATCAGAACGTCATAAATTGTTTGGCGCACTTGATACGCAGTATTGATAACATTTCTAAGGACAGCTTCGATGTTGAATTCGTTGATTCTTCATCAATCAAGTCTACAAGGAGGTAAGCTGATCATCAGTCACTTGAACCTCCATACTAGCCATTTCTTTCATTGAGCATCAATCAAGTTCAAGCAAAGCAAGAAACGCCGCAATTCCTGCATCCAATTCCGCGTTCACTTCCAACGGCAAAAGTGTCCAATCCGTCGCCTTGGCGTATTCAGAGAACAGCTGGTCCTCATACTTCCTCAATACAGGGTTAATCAAAGCCAATTGCAGCAACCCATTGACACCAAGCGCGTGGATAGATTCCTTCCAAGACGTGTTGGTCGGCTTCACGGCCGGTAAATAGGTAAGATTCTGCTGATTTTCAACGAGACCTGTCCACTAGTAGTGCAGCATTTAGAGAAGCATTCTGCGCAAGTTGCGCAGCAAGGCTCGACACGGGTCGCCTACAAGCTTTGGTGAAGAAATTTCGGCGTTGTTTTCGCCTGTTACCATTGAGATGTTTTGCCGCGCATTGTCAACTAATCCGGGCGGCCCGGCTTTCCGAGCCCGAGCTGACCTACCCCCACAGCGATGACAAGCTCTAGCTTACCCCCTCTAGTCGAAAATGGAGTCTTTTCGGTTTCTTCTTCCATCTTGATTGATGCACCAAGGGAAAAAGTTTGGTCTATTTTGCTAGACTTTCCATCTTACAATGAATGGTGAATATGATTCCTCACCGACCTTATGCTTTTCTGAGCATTTATCAGGAACCCATTTGTGTATGTCGAATCTGTCATAACTCTCTGATGCAGCTCATATATTGCTCAAGTCGCGCTCAAATCATAACAGACAAGTCAGGAAACCCTCTACCTGACCAAACACCCACAGAGGGTAAATACCTCCTCATGGCCCCCGTCCACCTCCCGCCAACCATGGGTGAACCTGGCTGGTTCCAGAAACAATCTTCTTGGGAGTTTATTACGACCGTTGACCACGAATATTATCGCCTCGCTTGGACAAATATCGCGTTGCCCAAGTTTCTTCTAAGTGTCGTCAGGTGGCAGGCGTTGAGCGTGGTCGATGGGAAGACGAAGTACGAGACGATGGCGGTGTTTAGAGGTATTGTTGCGTATGTTGTCAAGTTCTTCATGTATCAGAAGCTTGTGCTGGGCTTCGACGCACAGGCGGAGGGCCTGAAGAAACAAGCTGAGAAACCTTAACTTCGGTTTCTCTGTTGCGGGTGCGTTGCCTCTCAATGTTGCTATGGGGTCTTGTTTATATCCTTTATGCATTGTGCGTCCCATCCAGCCTCCTCAATGTCTTGTTGCTCTGTTGATGCTAGTAGTTTATTGAGGCACACGTGGCCTATCCCTCCGATATTCCCAGATTTGCATACCCCACATGAACTTTGGCAAATATCTATATATCAGTTTGTTTCAACGTCCATGCTGATGGTGTCAATTCGATGTGTACCAGGAAGATTCTGCCACCCATGTGTCTTGTGTCATGTACGGACGTGAACGCGAATTTCCTTGGAGCGAATATCTACAGTTTGAGCAAGTTTCTTCCCATAGACCCCTTGTCAACATCGTAATATCCCCGAATAGTCTATTGAGTGTCCTGGGAAATACATCCGTTCCAATGGAAAGATGTTCACTCATACTACTCCCTCAGCTATGATATCCTCGGAGTTATCCATTCTTCTTGTTCTATGACGCAGCTGTGGGAAAGACGTATACTTTGAATATCATTCCTACTCACTATTACGGCAAGCTATCGGTGAACCAATCCTCATCGATCTCCCAAATTTCAACAACGCTTCATTCGAGGTCTTCCCCAGCTTGAGACGCATTTGCCGATGTTCTACGCACGCTGTGGGTTATATACCCGCCATTGCAGTACAATTTCATTCTCAGTACCTTCGTCGTACAGACGAATACCGTTTCGGCCGTTGAGTCAGGACTAGATATTCCTTGCACTATTGCACTCTTCTCCCCTTCTCAGACAACGAACTTCGTCAATTTGTTTCCAGTACCCAACCCCTTGGGGACTGTGGACTGCCGTGATCAATGGCCTGCTACCGTATGTTTTCCCGCCAGTACTTCCACTAGCTTTTACTCTGGTTGCACCGATCAGATTCTTCAAAGAAGAGCCTGCATGTGAAAACGGCATTCGAGTTGCAACCGAGGTGTTAGCCACTTCCTCAAGGACGAGATCTTCACCGCTAGTAGAAATATCACTCAAACCTCGGTCGCTTTGTTGACACGGGGCGGATGTTTGAACTACGGCATATTGTCAGTAGCTTCAGTAGCCTCCAGAGCGTGGCATTTGGAAATTCATCCGCTTTCGGCTTATGCCCTTACTTGACTTGAATGGATCGAAAGTAACAGAAGTTGCTTCCATATTTGATACATACTTTCTGCTACTCTGAATATTCATTCATGACGGTTTTTCGATCGTGGCGACGGACGCCAAAATGAAACAAGAGAAACTTTGTGGCCAGATCCGTTGGAGCATCGATCACAACAATTACAGCGCTTCGCGCTTCCGAAAATGACGTCACTCTCTTCCAGCAAATTCTTGAAGGGGCAAGGAGCCGCGAGACAATGGCAGCGCACAATAGACTAACGGGAGAATAGAGAATTTCTGTGTATTTATTGAAGCTTAGGTCTTTCCGTATCTTGTGTACTTGAAGTCCTCATGTTCGGCAACCCCTTTTACAACCTCCATTCATCATACTACGACCCAGCCGACTACTACGGCAGTCCCTATTATGCACGAGTGCCACGACCCTCCATAGATCGAAGACGGGCTCTCGCTCAGCAGCAGGCTCTGAAGCAAGAATATGCACAACGTTATGCAGAGATGCTCCAGCGCGCGAGGTATCTTCCCGACGAAGATGACAGTGATGAAGATGTCAATTGGGCATATCGTGACGCTTTGGAGCAGCGTCGAGCGTACGAGAGGCGACAGCAGGAAGAGAAGATAACCAACCAACGGCGCAAAGAGCAGGAGGCGCTGGAACAACTAGCTCGGAAACAGCAGGAGGAACGTCAAGAATCTATACAGCAGGCCCGTCGCCAAGAGGTGAGGATGAGAAATTGATCAACTCTAGAAGTCTATAACATTTTTTAGGCACAAAATCGTCCTGACCAACCCCCACCTCCCCCACGTGCTCAGTCTCCTGAACATCCAATCCAGACATTATCAGAGACTTCCACCCCACTTCAGCGCTCTCCTTCACCGGCACCTGCGGCCGAGTCGGCCAACCGGGAAGACAGAAATCAAGAGCACAAGGACGATTCCGGAACCATATCTCGTGTCCAGGATGCTCTTCTTACATTGCATAACTTGGCAGCCGAATTCGACACACTTCGAAAATCTTTCACCCTCCCCACAGTAATCGACTTTCAAACGTCCCAGAGCATTGTCTCGGTTACCGTCCCACCAAGTTTACCCGCGATTACGAGCGACACTGATACCCCAAAGTTGGCCTACAATCAGACGAACTACGCACTCCATAACTACATGGAATCGCTCAATCGCTTGCTTATCAAACTGGACGGTGTTGATAGCTGGGGCGAACAATCGGTACGAAAGACTCGTCGAAGTCTTGTTGGAGATGTGGAAAACGAGGCAAGCCGTTTAGAGACGCATTGGAAACAAGCATGGGCTGCCCATGTCGCAGATACAGAACAATAGCAAGAAATCGTGTCTTTCGCGATCGTACAATAATATGGATTAGAGATCAATATAATCATCGTTGTGGTACCGTATTCGTGTGCTAGCTGACCCCCTCCTGCTAGCCTGAGTCACATCATGTCGGTCGTCATGCCACAATTCGCGGCGAGGGGGTGGAGAGCGGGATGAATTAATCTTGGATGTACCGGGATGTATGAAGGCAGGCGTAACCGTGACAAAGCACGTTGACTTAGGCACTACATATAGTCTGAGTATATACATATTGTCCATGACAGGGTCAGTCAAGCAATCACGGCGCTTGGAGATGATTTTGCGCGCGAAACTCACAAGATCGTGACCACGATTGTGGATGCGTTAGATGCAATCTAGACGACCTCGGCGTTTGGTCCAGTCACTGGAAGTGGATCTCACCTTCGACCAATAATAGACATTGTTGCACATATGAAGTTATGGAAAGCGTTTACGAACGACGAGCATGACAGTACCTCCATTGCAAAACAACATGAACATCGTACGGAATGCGGCAAAAGACGTCACAAATCGAGCAACTGTCAAGAGATTAACGTTTCCTGAAAGTCGGATCCACCATATAACTGTAGCTCGACGTCCACGCAGAACGAGACATGAAAAGAGAAGACCCCAAATTGCCAACATATATCAACACCAAAGTCATCAGATTACGGGCGTATGTTGACCTGTCTGAGCAGGTTTTTCAACGTCACTTGGCCACTGGAATGAATGGCTCTTAAACCAACCTAGAAATGCAGCAAAGTAAACATGACGACCCTCTCTGGCATCTTACAAATGTATGAATGAATACGTACTTGGATCAGGGGTTTTCGGTGCCTGTCGCGATGGAGCTCGCATTGCTCTTCTACGACGGAACCAAAGAAACGTAACAACGGCCAAGGCGATACAAACAAGAATAGCGATGACACCACCGGCTATAGCACCTGCATGGTTCCCTGATGGTGCAGAGGTTACTTGAGAACTTGAGCCTGGAGGTATAGATATCCCGGACGAGGCGGAAGGCAAAGCGGAGGAAACGAGGGATGAAGAAGGTATGATGGTTGTTGCTTGGAATGCTGATGTTTCACGGCAGGATTAGCTAGTGGATGCAGTATAAGATCGTAAGTCAAATAAAAAGGCTTACATGATGTTGAGCTGTGGCCAACATCGATGATGTAACTTGAGCTGGCAGGCTTTGACTGTGATGTTGGGGTTGGAACAATAGAGGGAGTAACAGTTTGAAATCCTGCGAATGAAGTCACGGTTGAGGGGGGCAGAGTAACGATGGACTTGGAGGAGGAAGGTAAGGTGGAAACTACGGATGAAAGAGTGGTGGATATTTCGGATGATGATTCGGCAGTGGTCGGTCGTTTTGTCGGGATTACAGTACTTAACGTCGTTAACGGTCCCGCATTACTGATCGTGACACCCACCGCGAGAAAGTCCAACCAAAACTGTGCACCAGGAGTCATACAAGCGATGATGAGCTTGTGCTGCCCGTAAGGAAGATCAGAGACTTGATAGAACAGTTGTTTGTATTGGACAATGCGAGTAGGGTTAGCAGTAAACACCACAGGGTGAGACCCGTCCATAGTGTATATTGATTTAACGTGCTTCGCGTTCGCGGCGATAGTGCCATATACTGATATAGAAGTACCTGAAAGTAATGATTTGGTGAGATGCTGATTCTTCATGAATTAAAGAAATAGAGCTAAGCGCACCTAAGAAGGTAAACGAAGCTGACGCGCCAACTTCATTTGTGCCATGGGTAGTCGAAAGATATTCTGACGGGGTTCCACCAATGCTCCACTGACCAGTGTAGATAAGATCGGTGTCATCGATGTACGTCACGGGCATTATGGACATTAAAATTGGGAAGAATTGGCAAAGAGCGGAGAGAAATTCCAGAAACACTCGGAAGAAATAGCTCTCAAGACGTAGGAGAGCGAGGGGATAATGAGAGAGAAAAGCAAGAGTTGATGGGTCTCTGTGTGGCCAATACACGGATATAATTCATCAACATCATGGCGTTACACGGAGATGAGCGAGTCTTGAGTTTAGAAGCACAACATAACCATTCGTTTCGTCAAGGCTTCAAGTTATGGAGCGTTGAACTTGAGAGCGTATACACATAGACAGCACAGACTTGGAAGACGAAGCATGCGGACGAGGCTGCTCTTCGGCGCGCACGAGGGGACAACTAACAAATGTACACGTGCCTTGATATCAGATTAGATTACAATTTTTTGTTATCGTCTCATCCTTGGGCCTTTCTGTGTTTATCTGTTCAAGAAAAGGTGAAGGAGAACGCAACCGAGGTGAGGAGATCGTATCGCTAATTACATATCTATCTAACCCTGCAGCTGCAGAAGATGCTCGTTCTTCCAGGTTCATCTGCGATCTCCCAGCCTAAGCGAGATGCGCTTCTCAAAAACATACAACTAAGCAGCCCCGATGTCGTGTCTGTCGACGCCATCTGGCTTCATCTTGTCAAGTGCACGTCAAGTGATGCAGAAGCAGAACTTTCCGATACCTCGTCTGCCTCCCGAAAAGCGCTTGATCGATTATTGAGTTACGGGGATGATATCACTCTGAAGGGAACGAGGGAACAACTCTTGCGACACGACAACATCGTCTTCGTTACCCCACGACCAGGATCTATTTCTCCATGGTCAAGTAAGGCCACCAATATCGCTGCACTATGTAACTTGGATACGCGTATCCAACGTCTGGAGCGTGGCATTGCTTTCGCTTTCGTCACTAACACTTCGTCCACCCTCCCAGACTACCTTGACAAATTTGCCAACTCTATCCATGATCGTATGACTCAAGTCTACCAAGTTACGCCCCCTGATGAAGACACTATTTTCGCGAAGAACGACCCTCGTCCCCTGCGCACAGTCGACCTCAAAACGTCTTTCAAACAAGATTCCACACCGAAAGAGAGGCTCATGGATGCCAACAAACGCTTAGGCCTTGCGCTTGCCTCTGATGAGATTGATTACCTTGTCGATGCATACATCACAGGCCCAACTCCCATCGACCGCAATCCTAGTGACGCCGAACTGTTCATGTTCGCTCAAGTCAACTCCGAACACTGCCGGCACAAAATCTTCAATGCTTCTTGGACGATCGACGGAAAGGTGCTTGACAAGTCTCTGTTTCAGATGATCCGCAACACGGAGAAGATTAGTGGCACAGGCACCATCTCTGCATATTCCGACAACGCTGCTGTCCTCCGTGGCCATTCAGCACAGCGATTCTATGTATCTCACGAGCCTTCTGAGGGTGCTAACCCTGGCCTCCGCCAACTCTACAAGTCAATTGAAGAAGAATTCCCTATCCTGATAAAAGTCGAGACACATAATCACCCCACTGCAGTTTCGCCTTATCCCGGTGCCGCAACTGGCTCAGGAGGTGAAATCCGTGATGAAGGAGCTACAGGCAGAGGCTCAAAGCCAAAGGCCGGGCTCTCCGGTTTTACCGTGTCCAACCTTCTCATCCCCGGATACGAACAGCCCTGGGAAACCGATTTTGGCCGCCCAGCGCATATCGCGTCTGCTCTCGACATTATGATCGAGGGTCCGCTTGGCGCGTCAGCGTATAACAATGAATTCGGACGACCTGCACTTGCTGGTTACTTCAGGACTTTCTCTGAAAGTATTCCGGTCACCGACGATGGAAGAACTCGTGAAGTGAGAGGGTACCATAAGCCCATTATGATTGCAGGCGGGTATGGGAACGTGCGTCCACAGTTTTCAACAAAAAAGGTTGGAATTCTGGCTGGGTCGAAGATCGTGGTCCTGGGCGGTCCAGGACTGTTGATTGGACTAGGAGGAGGTGCGGCATCGAGTCAGGTCTCGGGCGCGAGCTCGGCGGAACTGGACTTCGCATCGGTGCAGAGGGACAATGCGGAATTGCAGAGGAGGTGTCAGCAGGTTATCGACGCTTGCGTAGCGTTAGATGAGAATCCTATTGAGAGCATCCACGATGTCGGAGCTGGAGGTCTGTCAAATGCCCTTCCCGAACTCGTGCACGATTCGAACTTGGGTGGTACCTTCGAGATTCGGGACGTTCTGGTGGCGGATTCTTCGATGTCACCGATGGAGATCTGGTGCAATGAAAGTCAGGAACGTTACGTCCTCGCCATTTCGGCTGACAAGGTCGATGCCTTTGAGACGATTGCAAAGCGCGAGCGTTGTCCATTCTCGATCGTTGGTATCGCCACTGCAGAGGAGGAACTCGTCGTCACAGACAGGTTGTTCAACCAAGATGTAATTCGCCTCAAGATGTCGACATTGTTCGGCAAGCCACCCAAAATGTCGAGAAAAGATGTTACCCGCAAACCAGCCCAGATCGCATTTGACACATCTCTCTCCAAATACCTACCCAGTATAAGCTCGCTTTCAGATCGCCTTACTTCTGCAATCAACCGCGTCCTCCGTCTTCCGTCCGTTGGCTCCAAGTCATTCCTCATCACCATTGGAGACAGGTCTATCACCGGTCTCATCGTTCGTGACCAGATGGTCGGCCCCTGGCAAGTGCCCGTTGCTGACGTAGCCGTCACCCGTTCATCCTATGGCTTCGATGTCATCGTCGGAGAAGCCATGGCTATGGGCGAAAGAACCCCAGTTGCACTTATAAATCCTGCAGCCTCAGCTCGGATGGCCGTCGCCGAGTCCTTGATGAACCTCACGGCCGCCACCGTCGGCAACCTTTCCCGAGTCAAGCTGAGTGCGAATTGGATGTGTGCGGCATCAAAGAATGGAGAAGGTGCGGCTCTATATGAAGCTGTGAAGGCCGTTGGAGAAGAGCTGTGCCCGGCACTAGGTGTTGGTATTCCTGTTGGGAAGGATTCGATGTCGATGTCGATGAAGTGGAGAGCAGGAGAGGAACAGAAGGAAGTTAGCTCGCCGCTGTCACTCATTGTTACTGCTTTTGCTCCTGTGGACGATGTCAGGACTACCTGGACACCTCAACTCCGGACCGATGTCGAGGAGACCACCTGTCTTGTATTCTTTGACCTCGCTGATGGCAAACAGCGTCTTGGAGGCTCTGCTCTTGCGCAGGTGTTTAAGGAGATTGGCTCTGAGGCTCCGGACGTAGAGAACCCTGTGGTTCTTAAAGCTTTCTTTGAAGGTTGTCAGAGGGTCAAGACTACCTGTGCCGGCCTTGTTCTAGCGTATCATGACCGATCCGATGGTGGATTGTTTACTACAATTGCCGAAATGTGCTTTGCAGGCCGTGTTGGAGCTGAGATATCCCTCGATGCTCTCCATTCTTCTCAAGATCCAATCTCGGCACTTTTCAATGAAGAACTTGGTGCTGTCCTTCAGGTTCGCCAGTCCCAGCTCCCCGAGCTCCTTGCCATATTCGTTTCTGCCGGTTTCCCGTCGACTTCGATACATGCTATTGGCCGCGTCAATTTATCACCCAATGAACAAATTATCACCTTCATCCATGGTGCCCAGCCTCTCCTCATAACTACGCGTGCAGAGCTGCAGGAAATATGGTCAGAGACGTCGTCCAAGATGCAGGCCCTCCGTGACGACCCTACTTGCGCTGCAGAGGAATTCAGCCTTATTCAGGACGAATCACACACTGGCATTTTTTATGATCTCACATTCTCCTATCAACCCTCTCGAAGCCTGTTTCGAAGACCCAAGGTCGCTATTCTCCGTGAACAGGGCGTCAATGGACAAGTGGAGATGGCATGGGCATTCACCGCAGCAGGTTTTGATGCTGTCGACGTGCATATGTCTGATATCCTCTCGGGCAGCATCAGTCTCTCTGGATTCGTTGGGCTTGCCGCTTGCGGTGGCTTCTCCTATGGTGATGTCCTTGGCGCTGGCAAGGGGTGGGCACACTCTGTACTCCTTAACGAGACTGCCCGCACCGAGTTTGCACAATTCTTCAAACGCGGGGACTCGTTCGCGCTAGGTGTATGCAATGGCTGCCAATTTCTTAGTCACCTCCGTGAAATCATCCCTGGTGCACAGGATTGGCCCGATGTCAAGCCTAATCGGGCTGAGCGCTTTGAGGGCCGCGCATCAATGGTGGAGATCGTAGATAACAAAGTCAATCGTTCCTCTGTATTTTTCAGTGACATGGTTGGTTCCAAATTACCTGTGGCCGTAGCGCATGGGGAGGGAAGGATTGCGTTTGATTCGGAAGAAACGCGCCAACGCTTGGAGGGGCAAGGGCTTGTAGCTGTTCGATTTGTCGATTCTCAAGGAAAGCCTACGGAGAAGTACCCACTGAATCCCAATGGCAGCCCTGGAGGAATCACTGGTTTCCAGACTCCCAATGGCCGTGTGCTGGCATTCATGCCCCACCCTGAGCGTGTAACGGCGTTAGAGAGCAATAGCTGGCATCCTCCTTCGTTCCAAAGTATCTGGAAAGGGTCCGGGCCCTGGTTTAGGATGTTCCAGAATGCACGGAAATGCTATAATTGATTCAAAGGCGAGCTTAGCTTTTGAATTCTTATTGCATTATTGACATCGCCTCTCCTCAGATCTGTATGTTCATATCTAATAGAAATGGATTGTGAAATCGTCTTTGAGCTGAAGGATATCAGTTTGAGGATCTAGACAAAATAGTCTTCCAAACCCGTCACAAGTATCATTATAAATCAAGACTGCTTTCTCATTAGAACTTGTATTTCTTATTCTGAACTTGTATTTCTTATTCTGACTTCTTCCCTGCTCTTGACTTTCATTTGCTGAATATGTACATGTATATGTTTTTTTTTCTTTCGTTCTGAATGCTTTCCAACTTCCAGATATGGTCTAGCTCACGAATGGGTTATGTATCGAGCGTCAATGGTTTCATCGCCGTTCATAATCAAAGTGTATTACTAGAAGCGATACATGGTCAGGCACGTTCTCATCCCTTCCTTGACCGGATGGGACACGGTAGCATCTACTGAATTTTGAAAGCAGGACCTGGATGACTTGAAACTTGTCAGTTGTTGGCGTCAAGAGCTTGGTATTTGTGGACGTGCGGCCAGGATAAGTTGTCTCACATAGCTTCACTATAGCTTCCAAAGCACCCTCTTGGCACCCTCCCAAGATGCGGGACTATGTAGCTACCTAACTGGGACAGCCTTTCCCCACTCTTTCCCATCGTATGGCGTGCTTTCATTTCTTGATTGTTGCTTGGTGCAGTGGTCTTGGCGTTGTTCAGATGGCGGCGACGTTTATTCTCGTTACTGTTGAGTATGGGCCGTTGTGGCGCACGGCAAGTCCGAGGTATAATTGAGAAAATACAATATATTCAGTCCAAACGTACATATATAGCCAATGTAGCTATCTTAGTTGCAGATACAGACATATCTAATGGTCCATTATATTTGATCATTTGGTGTCCTGTCAGTCCATCATGGTACCATACATCACTGTTCTTATATATATACCTGCTTGTGAAGTGGTTATCACTGTAATACACCACATCTTTTAACTTATACACATATGTTTTCAATGTGTCAACAGAGGATATACATATGCTATCATTGATATGAACATTGACAGATGATACATCAAAATACAGCAAAGGTGGTGCATGCAAGAATTCGAAGACCCTTATAAGATTCTTTCCACAAGACTGACATGGAGAATCTGTATGTAACCAGAAATTTTCTAAATGATCACTAATTGAACCTCTTTCAGTCAACAATATTATCATACATGATTTTGACCGTGCTCTGTGCCAGCTTCCCCTGTGATGTTCAGGGCATATAGTGTACAAATCAAGTATATTTTGTCTATATACAGAAAGTTCATTTGTCAATGCATGCACTGACATATATTCACCAAAAGGGAATGTAACTGGATTTTTAGAGCTTAGGCAAATGCAAAGCCATTCTCTGTATTCTTCCAATGCTTTGTTATCACCTGGCCTGATATTTACAAAATCTTTTACTATTTGGGTAGTCAGTTGAGGACTTATTTCATTCATCTTGCATGACCATGGTATTGCATCCTCTCTACACACATTGAATAGTATAGAAATGAATGAGTCATAAGCACAACTGTTTGAGCTCCATTCACAAGCAAAGGGATATTGTATATTTGCAAGTCCAGTGTGAGATGAAGCAAAATCATTCAAACATATATGTTTGTTTGATGCTGAAGAATGATCTTCAGTTTTCCACTTTTGGTTTTGTACTGATGTGTCATTAGATGGTTCAGCACCTTTGGCTGTAACAAAATTATTCTGAGAGGGTTTATCCTGTTGATGAATGTTCTGTTGTTTCTTATCTATTATTTGCCATGGTACATCTATGTATCCTGCATTGTTGAATGGGTCATTGGAGGACCATTGGAGAGTGGGATGAATGTTAGGAGGATGGTAGGTATCATTTTTGCACTTATGGAATGATACTATCAGATCAGATCTTCTAGGAGCATCATGAAGACCAACAGGTAATTTTCCTATATATCTTAAATGTGTAATCTCATCAAGTATTTCAAGATCCCTGAACTCCTGATGCAATGCCCCACTTGCTTTACCTTGAATCACACTTCTATCAAATCCTCTGACTATGAGCATGCCAGATGCTGTAGTGCTTTGTGACAGTGCAGTGTAGTATGCCTGATGTGTCTGACATTTGAATAGATCTATGGGATTAAATGACCTTGTCTTACCTTGACTTGCATAATCTGTAATCACATAGTTTATGAGAACTCCAACCTGAGTTCTTGATATATTAATCTTCTGGTCCTTCAGTAAACAGCATTCTATGGATGTGGCTGTGTGGTTGTGTGAGTGATGGGCACAATATTGTCAGGCAACCCATCTATTTGAATTGTATTAGGGGGGTTTTTTAGTTTCACAAATAGAGTGTTTAACATATGTTGGCCTACAGAACCTATGTAAGACATCCAACCATACACATAACCTTCCTGACCATTAGTTATACATAACTCCATTGCTAAATTGGTCTTGATTATAACAGGCATTCCAACACACAATGACAGTTTACTGGCCACATGACTGGATGTCAAAGATGGTGGTTGATCCCAGAGAGCTTTTTGTAGAGATATTGGTATTCCTTGAGACTTACATGTTTGATTGTTTCCTTTCAAAGGTCTTTGATCTTTCTCTTCATTTTTGTTAGTCACAGAATCTTCACTAAAAAAATCTGTGAGTTTTTGATTGGTTTCCAATGCAAAATGGAAGGTTCCAATAGTGTTTATTGCATCCTTATCAACATTATGAGCTGTTATTATCAACACATTGTGGAACATATCATCTGTTATTCTGACATAATTTAGTGAGTGTACACATCAGGACTCAAGGAAGCAAATATTGTCATTAGTACATGCCTTATACCTTATATTGACCAAAGCATTTCTTAGAGCTTTATCATCCTTTGTCTGTGTTGTCTGCCTCATATTTTGATGAAGGATAACAACAGTAGTGACCTGATGCTATACAGCTTTGCCCAATGCAGCTTGCTGTTCTCTGACATTGGATGACTTAGCGCTTATTTTCCTACTGTACAATGAAGTGTTCTCTCTCCCTGCCACTGGAGGAAGCTGAGCAAAATCACCCATGAACACCATATTCATGCTGCGAAAAGGTAGATGAGTCCTACCACTGATTTGTGACAGTTGTGCTGATATTTGATACATGTCACTGCATGAAAGCATAGAAACTTCATTGAAAAACACATACTCAACACTAATTAGACATGATTTTACTTGTGTGAGCTGAGACATCAAATCATTTGCCAAATCATTTCTTCCAATAGATAATGATATGTAGATCCACCAAGCAATGACACAGTGGTGCCTGTAGGTGCTACCACAGTGAGGCAATGAGACTCTCCACAAGCTGAAAAAAAGGATTTTAAGGCCTTTAACACCTGTGTTTTTCCAGTTCCTCCCATTTCTCCCATGTACATCTTCAATTGTTCTGGTCCCTTAGAAGCAGCATGGTTAGCTACTATTCAAAAAGCACATGTTTGCTCTGCATTGAGACAGAATTTGGTTGTAATTTCATGCATTGTGGGTTCCCACACTGGGTCTGTCATTCTTGCCTCAAGATATGATCAATCCACTACATCAACATTACCAGGTACATCCAAATTGTCATAAGTGTTGTTATGATTAGCAGTAATTATAGAAGACTGTCTATCTTTCAGAATAGATGACCTGGTTTTGTTGACCTTATGTTTCCAAAAGGATCCAGGTTGATCTGAAATATCAGGTGAATGGTTATTCATAACTTCAAACATTTGGCCCATTATAGGCTTGTCCCATTGAAGACTGTTCATGGTTGAGGCCATATGAGCCATATCCCCTCAATGTCTTAGTTCATATTTGCCAAGTTGTTCATCATTATCTAACATTATACTATAATCTTCAGCAAATCCTTCTTCCATATTCTCCATCTCATCTGTTTGATGTATGTCATTCAAGTCAACAGCAAACTTATGGTTTCCAGGTAACAATACACCACCAGAGTTCAACTGGGCATAGAAATCATCACAAGCATCCATACACTCATATTTAATATTCATGTTCTTCATCAAGGTTTGTTGTTTTTCATTAAATTTATAGGTGGCAAAGGCAGTACTCCAAGACTCATCAGTGTCTTTTAAATATAATCCAGACTTCCAAGGTTTGAATAGCATAAGCATAGTAAGTGAGTATTCTTCCTTATCACCTTTATCATAATGAGGCAGCATCTGACCTATTAAGTTAGGTATTTGCTATTAATGTAGAGGGTGTACTATGACACTGTGTGTGTCAAACAAAGGGTGTTGGTCAGTAAATCATATTATTGTTGATGAAGCGAAAGGTGAGGGGTTAAGTTCATCTTCATTATCATTTGATAAACCCTTATTAGATCTTTTAGACAGCTTAAATCTCTCACATCTAGCCATCCATTCATATAAAGACATATCTTGAAGTTCAGGTCCTCTATAAATATAATCAAATACAGGATACAGACCAACCACACAACCCCTCTTCTTTATTATATTGATTTTATCAGGTCCATACAAGTTTTCCCATTCTGATGTGCTATTGTCAGTCCAAGCACACTTAGCTTCATGAATGAAACTTGGCCAGTGAATGTTCATGAATGTGTGATCAGTGTAATGGTCAGGGTTACCCAATAGATACATAGATATCATAGGAGAATCTATCTCTGATTTTGCACTTAAAACATTTGCCATTTTAGTCATTAATGATCTAGCTTTCTCTTGTACAGGAAGAGGGCTGTTTACTATATCTTGATTTTTTGCAAGTACCATTCTTACAGCTTCAAATGATGTGTAAGTTTTCAAAGAAGATTTTGTAATGTATTTTGTCCAACATATAATAATACAGAGGATGTATGGGATATTTAACTCAATGAATGAAATTTTGAACTAATGATACACTTAAGTTACAAGAAGTGCAAGCCAGAGAGATTCCACACAGGAGACCTGGTGTCCATTCAGATATTGTTTCAAGTCATTAACCTGACAGGGGGTAGATTGAAAATACTTCTGGTGTTGAGATCTATCACACTCATTGACAAGAACTTCAGTCAGGTGAGCTCATTGAGAGACAGAGATTGGACATAAAAATTGATTCAGATGACAGAATGTAAACAAACAAACCAAAAATAACAAAGGGAGAAAATTAAAGAGGAAGCTATCAGGGGATGTCACACTTGGTTCCCCTTCTCCTGGTCCAGTTCTTGTCAGATTTCCCCCACTATAGTTTTCCTTCATTCTCCTTTCTTTTCCCTATCTATTGGTCCTAGTATCAGCCCTCAGGCTGCACTGGTTCTCTGTTAATAATTCAGACAAGTGTGGCCCCTTTGACACTGCCACCAGCTTATGTAACTGCTGACCAATTGCTGACACATCACTTTTGTCTTTTTTCTCTGTCATACTGTACAGTTGTTTCTCATGGCTTCTGAAGCCTCTGAAGCATCACACCTGGCCTAGAGAATCCTCAGACTTGTTCTCTTTGGATTTCCCTTTGCCAGGTGAGTAGTTATCTCAGTAGACACTGTACAGTACTGAATAGACTTTGGATTTCCCTTTGCCAGCTGTGTGATTGAGCCACAGCCTCCAGAGGTCACCCTTATACCAGAACAAGTCTCTAGATTTGGTCTGGGAGCCCCCTTTTCAATCACCTGAGCTTCTACTTAGTTCCTCAAAAAAGGTCTCTTCCCCACTGGTATCTTAGTGCCCCTGTGCTTCTCCTATGACCCAGCCAACCCCTCCAGCACCTCTCCCTGATGCTTCAAGCCCCCAGGACAATGCCTGGAGCTGTTTGCTGTCCCTGGAGACATAGGTTCAACTCACCAAAGCCTCCTTTACTTCTTACACTGCTGAACTCACTGGACTCCATCAAACTACTGAAGCAGTGTCCCTTTCTCTCCAGGCCCTCCTGGAACATCTCCCCCTTGCTTCTACTCCCCCTCCTGGACCCCCTGCAGCTGCAGCAAGGTTTTCTTCTGCACCTAACTCAGAGGTTTCAGCACCCTGCTCCAAACTTCCTCACCCTGCCCTCTCTAATGTCTTTGATGGGAACTGTAGAGTTGGGGAACATTTCCTCCAGTCCTGTATCACCTATATCCAGCTGAGTGGTGAAGCCTTTGCCTCTGATGCTTTGAAAATTGCTTGGGTTCTCTCTTACTTAAAGGCCAGCCAAGCTTCAACCTATGTGCTGCATATCTTTCAACACCCAGGAGGAGTTGAGAGTTTCTCTGGCTGGATGGAGTTTGAGAAGGAGTTTCAAGCTGAGTTCTTTCCCCTTGACCCTACCAAAACTGCAGCTCTTTCCCTTCAAGACCTCATCCAGTATGATCAAGGGAAGCTGTTACTCAATGAGTACATTGACTCTTTTCATGCCTTAGTTGAACAGGCTAGATATCTGGATGGTCTGCAACTTTGCCTAACCTTCAGTGATGGACTTCACCCCTCTCTTATGGATTGCATCAACAGTATGGCAGAGGGACACCCAGATGATGAGCATGTCAATACCTGGTATAAGGTGGCATGTGAGCAGTGGCAGCTCATGGAACTGCAATGTGAGTTGCAGTGGACACAATCTTCAACCTTTTCTTTCTCTCATGGAGGGTTCACCTCCCAAGCTCCCCCTTCCACACCTGCACTAGCATCCTCACAAGCAGGTGCAGCTCCTTCCTTCACACCTCACATGGCTCCCTTGCACTCCCTACCCCAAGGAGTCCCAATGGATGTTGATGCCTCCAGACAGTGGTCCTCTACTCTCCTGTTGTGTTGATGCTGTGGGAAGGCTGGTCACCTTGCCTGCTACTGTTCCCAAGGACTAGAAGTCTGCTACCTGTCAGTGTCAGAGCAAGAAGAGCTGCTCATGCAACTCCTTGCAGCCTGGGATACAATGGAAACCCTCTTTCTGGACACACCTATAGCCATCCAGTCCAATGAAGTGGCCAATGTATTGGAGGAGGTTCCTACAGAGTCTGATGATTTTTAAAAGGGCAACAGATGAACTGTATGCCCCTGTTGCCTAGTTCTAATTGTTTCACCTTGCTGTTTGTAGAATCAAATACATCTGTTGCCATTGTTGATACTACACCCAAAACAATAAGCCCCTCCTCAGATGTACAAACCCTCTCTCTAGCTAAAGTCTTTGCTGGAAACACACTTCCTAGCCCATGCTTCCAGATCCTTGCATGAGAACACCATCTTCTCCATTTTTACATTGTTGCTTCCACCCCTTCAACCAACTCCTTGAAGCTATAGGTAGAAATTGAGACAACAGACACCAAGCAGACCCAAAGTGTGGTTGCCCTGCTTGACAGTGGGGCAACAGGCCTCTTTCTCAACACAGACTACATGCAATGACACCACCTCACCACTTGCCCCCTTTCCCATCCTATCCCTGTATACAATAGTGATGGCACACTCAATGAAGCTGGCTCTATTTGCTCCATGGTGGACCTGGTTCTTCACTACCAAGACCACTCAGAGTGAGTTGCTTTTGCTGTCACTAGTTTGGGAAAGCAAGACATGATCTTGGGGTTCATCTGGCTATATGAGCACAACTCAGAGATTGACTGGACTAAGAGTGAGGTGAAGATGAGTTGTTGCTCCCATCACTGCACTACCTGTGCAAAAGAAGCCTGTAAAGAGCAGATAGCCAAGGTTTGTGAGCATGCTGCTGTGTGTGCTTGTTGTGCTGAGCATCTCTCTTATGCTGATCTTGACCTCCTGAGTCCCTCCCCTCTGGCATTCCCTCATAGAGAGTGTGAGGGGACAAGCACAACTACAGATAAACCTGGCAATGACAAATGATGCAAGCTGCAAGTGAGAGTCAAAGGGGCAGAACAGCAGCTAAGAGTCAGGCAAGAAAGTAAGTGCAGCAAGCAAAGCTAAGGTAATGATGCTGGGGCTCTCACAATTGGTTTGCTGGATAGACCTGGGGAACACTGTTATTGATTGGTCAAAGAATATGCTATTCTTATGACCAGCTTATATACTACATCTGTGGCTGTGCTATGACTAGTACTATATGTGGTAAGTGGCCTGGGTTGTCAGGGGACTTCCATTTCCAACCTCCATGACTGGTTCCAGCACCTCTGCAGCTTGTTTGACATCTCCATGGCTCTTTGAGAGTTCTGGGACACAGTACCCCCCTACCTACATGCATTTGAGGATGTGCTTTCCAAAGCCTCCTTTGACTCACTTCCGGAGCACAAGAGGTGGGACCATGCCATCAAACTGCTGCCAGACTCTGCAACCTCCAGCTATAAGGTCTACCCCCTCATGCCCAGGGAGCAGGATGAGCTCGATACATTCCTCCAGGAGAACTTGGACTCCAGTCATATCCATCCATCCAAGTCCCCAATGGCTTCTCCAGTCTTTTTCATCAAAAAGAAGAATGGCTCCCTCTGACTAGTACAGGACTATCAGGTACTCAATGCCATGACAGTGAAGAACTGTTACTCCCTTCCCCTCATCTTTGAGCTCATCAACAACCTCTGGGGCATGCAATACTTTGCTAAACTGGATGTCTGGTGGGGTTACAACAATGTGCACATTCAGGAAGGAGATGAGTGGAAGGTGGCCTTCTGGACCAACTGGGGATTGTTTGAGCTGCTTGTTATGTTCTTTGGTCTCACCAACAGCCTGGCCACCTTCTAGACCATGATGAACAACATCTTCTGGGACCTCATTGTGGAGGGCATAGTGTGTGTGTGTACCTCAACAACATCCTCATCTACACTAAAACACTGGGAGAAACACCATCAGATCACTCATTTTGTCCTGGAACACCTCCACTAGCACCAGCTCTACTTCAAGCCAGAGAAGTGCAAGTTTGAACAAACCCATATTGAGTACCTTGGCCTGATCATCTCACATGGAACTGCAGAGATGGACCCAGTGAAGGTGCAGGTGTGGCAGAGTGGCTGGAGCCCCAGAATGAGAAGGAGGTGCAGGCATTCCTTAGATTAGCAAACTTCTACCAGAGATTCATCCAGGACTTCTTGCACCATGCCCACCTGCTGTTTGACCTCATGGAAAAGGATGTTACATGGAGCTGAGGACCTCTAGAGCAGATGGCCTTTGATACTCTCAAGCATGCCATGACCTCTAGCCCATCCTCCTATTCCCAGACAACAACTCTCCCTTCTGCATAGAGGCCAACAGCTCTGACTTTGCCACTGGGGCAGTGCTCTCACAGCAATCTCTGGAGGATGGGAAGTGGCATCCAGTGGCCTTTTACTCCAAAAGCCTGAATGTGGTGGAACAGAACTACAAGATCTACAACAAGGCAATGCTGGCCATCATCCAGTCATTTGAGGAGTGGCAGCAGTTCCTGGAAGGTGCTCAGCACAAGTTTGAGGTCTGGACAGATCACAAGAACCTCAAATACTTCCAGACAGCCAAGAAGCTCAATTGCCGACAGGCCTGATGGTCCCTCTACCTTGCCAACTTTGACTTCTCCTTGCACCACAAGCCTGGCCAGAGCATGGGGAAACCAGATGCCCTGTCCTGGAGGGCAGACCACAGTACAGGAAAAGGGGATAACAGTAACATTGTGCTCCTCTGCCCCAAATTGTTTGCAATCTGAGCTATGGAGAGCCTTGCTGTTGACAGAGCAGAGGTGGACATTCTCCAGGACATATGGCAGGGTAATCAGGACAGTCAACAAGAGGAGCTTGTAGTGCAGTGATAAGACCCAGTTGTTGCAGAGCACCATTTTTGGCATTTCAGACTTAGTGGCAGCTGACTATTTTAAATTTGGCACAAGTCACAACATTCAGCATGCAGGGCCTAGCCCAAGGTCTGGACCAATATAGCCTTAGCATGGGACCTTAGCGGCCATGAAGCTTATTGATCATGAGGAATATCATGTGGAGCCTGGACCTTGGGTCTAGAATTGTAAGGCCAAGACCTTTCTTAGCAACTTTAGCAATCCTAGCAACTCTGGCAACAAAATGGTGTTATCTCGCTATATATGGACATATTGCCAGATGTGTACCTTTTTGCTATCATTCCCCTTGTCAAGTTGACCAACATACTTGAATGGCATCTACATGTCAGAGACTTTGCTTATAGTTTTTCACTTAGTTACAGACTGACACCTTGTATGGACCATAAACACATTGACAGATGCTGTTGCTAGTGGCAACTATTTGCTTACTTTCCCATACTATACTTTGAAACCATATAAATACTGTCTGTACATAGACACTTCATCATCAAATTGAATAGATCCCCCTCAAACCAAATCTGTCTATCTCTAAGCTTATCAGCTTGAGATTTCACTTTGCCTCTATCTTCACTCTAGTCCCTTACCCACCATTGACTTCAACTTAGTAACAAACCTTAGCAACTTTGACTTTGCCCTAGTGTGGTGCCAACTATGGGCGCCCTTTGTGTTATCTCAACTTAGCAACACTAGCAACTGCGGCTAGCAACTAGTTTATATTTGTGCTCCTGATTCTGTCTCCCTATTTCCCCCTTTCTATTACACTCCCTCACTCTCCTACCACTGTTTAAAGTTTGCTCCTGCCTTAGCAATGTGCTCTGTCTTTACCCATTCCCTTTTCTGTCACTAGCAACTTAAGCTAGCGATAGCACCTCCTCTTAACTTCACCTTATAACACAAGCACTCGCTCTTGTTCTCTGGGACAGTTACTGACTTGCCCTCTACTATTAACTTCCTATGCCCTCTACTATTAACTTCTTACTGCTAGCTACCCTATTTAGTGACTAGTGCTAGGGTTCTCTTTTTAGGTTTCCTGCACAGCACTAGGCAGCATAGGAGCACATCATTTTGGAGCCCACTATGAGGGGTTTTTGAAGTTAACCATTCTGCCAGAAACTAGAGCTCAAGTGAAACATTGCTTGGAAAACCTTAATGAATTACCCCAGTCCTCCTTTTCAACCCCTCAGTACTCTTTGCCAGCAGCCAGTCCTCAACTTCTTGCCGACAAACTTGAAACCACTAGAAACCTTTGTGATGTTAGCAAAATCCTTGCTGACTTTCCAGGCACTTTTATCAAAAGCTTCCTTGACACACTCCTTTCACCTGTGACCCCTACTGATTCTATCTTCTTCCCAGAAGCCCAATCTATCCCTTCCTTGCCAATTAACCCCCCTCCTGAACCAATTCTGACAATTACTAATATGAACAATGACCCCGCCACTCAGTGTGCTAGAATGCTGCTGCACAACAATACTACTGCACCTAAATGGAATGAGAGTCACCCAGGGAGCTCCTCCAATACTTTAAAGAACTGGAATACCTTTTTGCTGATTGTGGCATTGTTGACAACACTCAAAAGAAGGAGTACACATCTAGATATGTTTCTTATGACATGGTGGAAACCTGGCTTAGCTTACCTGAATTTGGCAATAACATTATCACCAGCAACAATGCTCCCTGACCTTACACCTACCAGGAACAAAAGGTGGCAGTGCTCAGGTTGTACCCTGGTGCTGATGCTAGTGCTTGGTATAACCTTGGTGACCTGGAACAACTTGTCAATCAGACTTTTAACAGTGGCTTAGCAACTTTGGGCAGGTTCTCAGACTACTACAGGGATTTCCAACATATCGCCAGATGGTTGCTTGCTAATGGTAAACTCTATTGTAATGAGGAACATTGCTTATTCCAACAAGGTATTCCTACATCACTTTAGTCTAAAATTGTTTGCCATCTCAAGATCACTCTTCCTGACCACCATCCTGAGGACCCTTATGATGTTGACCAAGTCTTTGAGGGCACTAAGTGGGTTTTGAAGGGAATGGACACCTCAACAACCAAGACCAGCAATGGCACCAGTGGTATTTCTTCGTTGTCACCCATCACTAATGCCCCAGTTCCCCCATCGCCTATGCCTAAATGGGAAACTTTAGAATTAGCGACAACTACAGCAATTGTCAGTGCCTTGGAACATCTGGAAGCCCTCTTAACCAATGGTAACACTCAACCTTGCCAACAGTTTGCCAATAGCACTTGCCACTTTTGTAGTGAAACAGGTCACACCATGGTCTGAGGTACTTGTATGAAATTGGAGCAAATGATTCAACAGGGTAAGATCCATCACAATGCTGAAGGCAAGATCATCTTACCGTCGGGCGCTATGATCCCCAATTATTTTGGCAAGCAACTATATATGGAATACATTGAGGAATGGCACAGGCTTAACCCAGGACAAATTGTTACTGGCAGACTCTCTGCCAATGCTAATCCTGACCCAGACCAAGCAGCAATGCAGCAGTCGCTAATCCATGAGGTAATGCAACAGGATGTTGCTATGGGCTGAGTGCTAAGCAAGGAAGAACAGATTGAGGCTTTAGAACACAAACTCTTTGCACTTAGGCAAACTGGCAAAAAGTTTGTTGGCATACAGGTTCCCTGTGTGGCCTATCAACAATCAAACAATACCCCCAAGGCAGCACCCTCGACTAGTGACACCCCAACAAATTCATCCCCTTCTGATTCTACTCCAGCTCCTGCCACTAAGCCTGTAGACAAAGGCAAAGCACCTGAATGTATTGTTGCCAACAAACAACTGCCTGTCACTAAGGAACCCATCACTCAGCCTCCCATCCACCTGTTTTCTGGCATCCCTGGTCTCTATATTCCTCCCACTAATAGGAATTTTGCTGCCCCTGAGAGGTCTAATAACAGCACATATCGAACTATGCCACTCATTTACAACATCTGTAAGGGCAACCTCTGGAGGCTGTGGCTCAATCACACAGCTGGCAAAGGGAAATCCAAAGTCTATTCAGTACTGTACAGTGTCTACTGAGATAACTACTCACCTGGCAAAGGGAAATCCAAAGAGAACAAGTCTGAGGATTCTCTAGGCCAGGTGTGATGCTTCAGAGGCTTCAGAAGCCATGAGAAACAACTGTACAGTATGACAGAGAAAAAAGACACAAGTGATGTGTCAGCAATTGGTCAGCAGTTACATAAGCCAGTGGCAGTGTCAAAGGGCCACACTTGTCTGAATTATTGACAGAGAACTGGTGCAGCCTGAGGGCTGAAACTAGGACCAATAGATAGGGAAAAGGAAGGAGAATAAAGGAAAACTATAACATAGCAAATCTGACAAGAACTGGAGGAGGAGAAGGGGAAACAAGTGAGACATCCCCTGACACTGACTGAACTCTAACCAGGCTAACCATGTACTCAACAGGCAGGCCCATGGGTACATAAGCCTAATTGTGTTAAGGTTTATCCCTTAGTCTGTTAACTCAATGGTTCTATTGTGTCTTCTTTGGAATTGTGCCTATCATTCAGAAGTTTGTTGGTTCAATTCCCTTTGGTTGTCTTTTTTTTTGTCCAATGCAACATTTGGTGCTGTTGACATCATGTGACATTACAAGACTTTCATATATGGGGCAGTCTTTGTAAGTACAAGCATATCACACTTTGCTTGTGTTTACAGGCGAGTAATATATTACTCTGCCTCTGGTGAAACTCGCGGCTCCAAGCACCCAGTGCTCAATACTACTGATGCATACATCATAAGACAAGAGTGAGACACAGATACATGTCCATAGTCAGTGATTTTCCTACGCTGAGCAAGACAAGATAATCATCGCAAAAATTGTCCCCATCGTCCATCCTCGAAGGGAAATGGCCCTCCGCAAGACACTTCATCCCACTCCAACCGCGCACGAGCTAACTCGTGCATAGAAAATTCATAGTCCTCTGGATCCACACAACCATCGCTAGTACATCGGAGTTGTATAGACAAACGCGAAAGCGCATCATCAAATCGCTCAAGTCGTTCCTGTTCTTCCTGATATCTGTGGAGTTCATCCGATCCAAATGTGTATGGGCAAGGGCCCAGCTCGTTCGAATCTTCGTCCCATAGGATCTTAATCCGGACTAACAAGTGCATGAGAGTGTGCGGACCGTCAGCAGTGGCACGCAATATGCCCTGGGTCAGCAGATGGAGGTATCTCTGGAGCGGCCAAACGATCAAGTAAGCGTATTTTGGTACCTTAAGAAATACCTCATTCCAGCGTACTTTGCGTGTCGCAATCCGATGTTCTGCACGGAGGACCTCCTGTTGGGATGGATTGAGCTGATCGAAGCCTGCAGGCCACGGTACTTCTTCGAAGCCATTGACGTTAAGCACTGGTCGCCCGTCCGCCTGGAAAAGGCGAGGCTGATACTCTGCGACGTGCGGGATACACCATTGCAGCGCATGAGGAAGCACAGGTGTTCCTTGCCAGTCAATGAAGCATGGATCCTTCATACGTGAAACATCGTTTTCGGCAGTGAGTTTGGGCACCATGAGGTTTTGCGCCCGAATATCAGGATGGAGGAGGACATTCATCATGAAGGAATCCGGCAAAGGAGACGCCTGCTCAATTACTTGTTTGAGATGTGGCGCCAGAGCTACTACCTTGTCGAGGAGATGGTCAATTTGCACAAGATCATTAACGGAAGAGTTGGTGTAGGATAAAGAGGAAGGATCTTCACGGTGGCGTTCTACAGCGCGACGCTCTATGCGTACGGCAGCATTGATATAGTCTTCTACTGTATCCCACGGCCCACGGTCAAGGTGTGGTTCATCATGGTAAGAGCGCCACCACAGGGGATCAGCAATCGGGCCGACGCGTACTTGATCCTCAAACAGCCTCGGTGCAGCAAGAGGCGGAATAGAACTTGGAAGGTCGGCCGGGAAATAGAGGCTACCAAGCTGTGAAAAAGAGACCGCATTCATCCTCGCGATGTCGTTGGCGACTTCTGTAAGGAGCTCTGCCACTGGCTCGCCACGCATCTCAGGTTTCGTCCACTCGTTGTTTAACGAAACACCCTCCACATCTTCCATCAGGATGTAGGGCCAGCCAACAGGATTCTGGGATATGTCCGAGTCTTTATTCCATGCGATGACACGTGGTGTGCGGACGTTCAACTTATTGCCAACAAACGTCATCGTCGCAACTTCGCTTGCAATGGCCCAAGAGACTCCGCTGCCAAACATACGTGCAGAAGGTATGCGGGCAATAAGAGACTGAGAGTTTTGGAAGCGCAAGCGAAATATTTTATTAAAAGACCCTGAGAAAACGTAAATTGAACGATTCAAGCCGGGTAACAGAAGAAAACCACGCCACCTTCCGCAATTTTGTGCATCTGGAGACAAGGATCACCACCAACAGCAGCACAGGCAACCCGGATTAGCTCAGAAACATTGAATTGTACATGTCGAATTTCTTGCTCTATGTTAGAATGTCAGTGTTAACGTTTGTTTTCTCAACAACGGACTCACGTTGGGCCTCGTTGAATAACCAACGGGAATCAGTCTCGTATAATTCAGCTGTGCATGGTAGGTGCATTCTCTCTATCCTTCGGGAGAACGTAGACAATAGTTGACGCTTCACGGGGGGGATATGCGGGAAAAATGAACGAGAAAGTCCCAACATCCCCGACTCTCTCTTACGTAAATAATGGATGGGGCAAGTGTGTGTGGTAGGAGTTGCCCGGGGTCAATTCGGGGACAGATTAGATTACCGCTCCTCTCCCTTCACACTTCACACTCATCACTCCTTTGTCTCATTGCTCTTGATTTACTTATATTGCTGTGAGTGTTGGCTTAAGCAAACTGCCATCTCACACTGTGCTACAAAAATCTCAACAGTGGAGTGGCCTTTGAATGGAAAGAGTTATATGATGGCCCACACCAGCTAACAGAACTGTCTTTTGCAACAGATGTTGCATGACAATGGAAAGCATGCAGCTGATGCCTGCCAATAGCATTGACAACAACACAATGTAAGACTCCTGCAAACCAAGAGGCCAGTCAAAGATGTCTGCTCAGAGTGTATTCAATGACACATTGTAACATTGCAGATGTAACATTGTTCACTTCAGCTACAATGCAGAGGACTCTGCTGGACATGTAGCATACAATACAAAACATGTTCTGCTACAATGTATGACACATGCACTTGTTGTGCTCTACCCTGCTAACAAGAGAATCACTGGTGAAGCTCATTAGAAATAGATCTAATCTACTGATAAAAATGCATGACATAATGCAAAGAGTATTAACAAGTGCTGCAAGTGCAGTGTGAGATGATGTGTGTAAGTAGGAGTGAATGATATGTACCTGTACCATAGCCAGATCCCATCAAAGCATTTCTGTTCAAAAGCTCTTGGTCCATCTGTATTAGATATTTGTTGAAATCTGTAAAGCAGTTATGGTAGGCATGAGAAGCCATCACAGAAGCATTTTGGTAAGAGCCCACTACAGAACTGTTTTGGTAAGGCTGAGAAGTTGTCACAGAACTGTCTCCACTGCTGGAGTGTCATCTGTTGCAAACTTGGTGGAAATGACCTGGTGAAAATGACCATTTCCAATGATTGGGCTCTCTGCAGATGTTTCAGAGAAATAGAGTTATGGGAACAGTATCATGGCTTAGTGGTTTTGAGTGCCATAATGCCACACTTCTCTCTGTCAGGATGAGAGTTCAATTCCTTGATTTGACAATTGACTGCTGATTTGGTCTTGAATTTTATTTATTTTACTTTTTCTCCCATGCTCTAACCAATGTGTAGGCTCACTCTGAAGCAAAATGCCCTCATAGTTTGGGTATTCAGGCTGGCTACCTGCCAAATCCTTTCCTGCACTGCAGCCAACATTGCTCCACCTGTATGATGGAGATTATAAGGCTGGGGAGTGTTTCTTTCAATCCTGTGTCACCTATATTGAGTTGAGCAGTGAAGCTTTTGCCTCTGATGCCCTGAAGATTGCCTGGGTCCTCTCTCACATGAAGGTTGGCTGAGCTTTGACCTGCATATTGTGCATATTTTAATGCCCTGGATGAGTAGAGAATTTGACTGACTGGATGGAGTTCAAGAAGGATTTCCAAGCTGAGTTTCTCCCTGTCAGGTTCTGCTGATCATGGGGGCTCACCTTAACTGGGCAAGTCCTTACTAGGCAGACACAATGTCCTGTGCTTATAACCTAGTGCTCCAGGGTGGTCTGGACTTCAGATACTTGCAAGGGTAAGCTAAGGGAAGTTGTCTGAGCAAGTCTGGAATGGTCTGAAATGGTCTGAGCAAGTCTAAGACCAGGTACAATAAGTGTTGAGTTTGAATGGGCATTAGGCACAAATTCATAGGCAAATGTATAGACTGCTAGGCAAGCAGAGGTTATGCAAGTGATGGGAGTGGGTCTAGAGATTGATGGGGGATAAATTAAGTGTGATGGGTTCTGGTGCTGAGCATATGGCAAGGTTCAGAGTTTGTTTGAGGATCATAACATATGCATGGAGTTTATAACAGCATTAGAGTTGAAAGGAACTTAGGCATGATAAAGGAAACTGAGGCAAACAAGACAAGACAGAGTCAAGATGAGACAGAGACAAGAACAAAATAGAATTGAGAGAGATACAAAACTAGAGACAGAAACAGAGAGAAGAGTAGAAGATGTAACAAACACAGAACAAAACAAGAAACAGTAACCACAGGTAATGCAATATTAAGACTAGAGTAACAAATGCTACTCTATGACTTGTATACTAGCTACTAGAACTCCTCTGGAGATAGTAGGTTTAGCAGTGGGGCTTGCTAGGGCTATGCTGAGTTTACAGGTGTTGGTTATGATCAGTGGGCAGGCTGCAGTAATATACTGATGGGATCTGATGGGAACATGGGCCACCCTAGAGTTGTTGTGAGGTTCCAGACTTGGTTGGGTAAGCTGTGTTGACAAGTAAGTGATGTATGCCAGGATAATAGTGCTGGGGGGTTCCAGGGGCCCAGGAAGTAAGGGGAAGTGTTGGGGCCTGCAGGAAATGTGTTAGAGTTTGCTAGGGGGCTGTTGGGGTTTGCTGGAGAAGTGTCAGAGTTAGCTGGGGTGGGTGCTATGGACAAACAAAGGTCAGGGGAGTCAAGGGAGTGTTGAGGGGGGACTCTGGGGAAGTAGGGTGGCTTGGAAAGAGGTCTAGAGGTTCTGGGAGTGGGTCATGACATCACTCCCCTTTCAGCATCAAGACTCTTGAGATGCAGGGCATGAGTTGGGGATTAGTGGGGACATGGGAATCAAAGCCAAGCAATATTAATCAAACTGCAGTGAGTGGTGGCAGCATGGGGAACAAAGTTGAAGCATGGCTGCCATTTGTCAGGGGGCTCTTCCCAATCAATTAAAAGGATCAGACATATTTTGGAGTTCCTAAACCCTTTTTCCCCATGTCTTTCTCTGCATTGTAATTAGCTTCCACATCATCAGCATCACCAACCCCCCCACCATTGGATGACAATTGGGTCAATGTGTGGTCAGCATACAAGGGTTGCCAGAAGGGGCACAACCAGTGCTGAGATTGGAGGAAGGTGGATTTAATATGTCATAGTTGTAGGTTTCCTCCTTAGCATGTGATGTATTGCTGACTTTAGCTTGATAAAGCTGTCTGTAGCAGTGGCTGGCCTATCTGGAGCTTCATCTTGGAGCAGAACTTCAACATGGTTGGCTCTGGCACTGCTGGTGTGTTCCTCAAGGCCAAGTTTTGGTCTGAAGGTGGTGCAGGTCATTCTGGAGGCCTTATAAGTTGCACAGATAGAGGTGACTCTGGAGAGGTTTGTGGAGGCAGTGGAGCAGGTGTGGAGTCCTCTGATCCTCAGGTGATCTCAAGAAGAAGCTTTGGTGAGTGACTAGAGTTATTCTATCAGGTTCTGGCTAATCTAGTTGCATAGTGCACCCTTTGTGCCCAACATGGGGAGCAGTGTAGTTTCAAGGCACCTGTGCAGGGGTCTTGCCATGACATATCAGTGTGTCTTTCCTGCAGGACAAGGCACAAGAAATGCTCCATCTCATTGAGCTGGCATGCAGCCTGTATTGCTGTGGAGCAACAGTGGGACCACAATTGAGTGGTGGCACAGTTGGGTGAAGGGCAGAAGGGTAGGGTGTTAGGTCAGGAGTCTGGAGTGGAGAGCAGAGGAGGCTGAGAGCAGCCAGTGGGCAAGGTTGGGCCCCCATAAGGTGGGCAGAGGGGGGGGCCCTGGCAGCACATAAAAAGGGCAAACAGAGGGCCTCCTTGTTGCCAGAGGTGGGGCCTGGAAAAAGGTTATAGAGCAGGGAGTCAATAGCAGGTCTCTCTGGGCCCCATGTGTACTCCCTTGAGTCAGGAGCCTTAGTGGTGCAGCTGGTGGAGCCTTCTGGGTCAATGGCTGAGACCCTCCCTGTGTTGATAAGTAAAGGGCTTGACAAGAATGTTAACAATTCATGAGGAGGAGCTCTAAAGAGTTGGGGAGGATTGGGACACAATGCAGACAGACTGAGATGTGACATGAGGAGACAGGAATATAACATAGAGGGACCAGGATGCTGCCATACAGGCAATTACTGAGCAGGCATTGGAGGTCCAAGGGCTGCAGGAGCAGCTGGGGCAGCTGGAGGCATAGGCAGAGCAAGAGCAAGGAGCAGGGGAGCAATGAGGGGTTCTGGAGGTTGGAGTGCTCTGGGCAGTGGTGGAGGCAGGGAGGAGACATGAAGAATGGCTGGTCAACAAGGTGGCCTTGAGGTGATGAGGCATTATGCATGAGTTCTTCATTTCCTAACATTCCACTCTTACTGATGCAAGTTGATAGCCTAGGTTTGCAAGCATCAGATTCTTTTGGACAAAGTGTTGGCTGCTCAAATATCAATTTAGGATGGGCTGGCACAGATGCCTAGAGACTTCCCTCTGGAGTTGGAGCAGGAATTCAATTAGATGGGGCAGTTGTTGGCAGGGCAGCAGAGGAATGCAGCAATACCTGGAGCTTGGTGGGAGGGAGCTATCAACATGGGGGAACTCTGTAAGGGTGACCTCTGGAGGCTGTGGCCCAATCACACAGCTGGCAAAGGGAAATCCAAAGTCTATTCAGTACTGTACAGTGTCTACTGACATGTCTACTTATCTGGCAAAGAGAAATCCAAAGAGAACAAGTCTGGGGATTCCCTAGGCCAGGTGTGACACTTCAGAGGCCTCAGAAGCATGTGAAAAACTGTACAGTATGACAGAGAAAAAAGACAAAAGTGATGTGTCAGCAATTGTTCAGCAGTTACATAAGCTGGTGGCAGTGTCAAAGGGGCCACACTTGTCTGAATTATTGACAGAGAACTGGTGCAGCCTGAGGGCTGAAACTAGGACCAATAGATAGGGAAAAGGAAGGAGAATAAAGGAAAACTATAGCAGGGGAGATCTGACAAGAACTGGAGAAGAAGAAGGGGAAACAAGTGGGACATCCCCTGACATCACTCCGAAGTTACAAATTGCCTGGTTAGCTGGTGAAATAGGGTAGATGCCTCAAATAGCTTTTGGGGCATTGGGATGCCTACAGTAGAAGTCCCAGACCAAGCCTGATGCATGAACATTAGCCTGTAGTTCCCAAGAGATGTCCTCAATGCCATATCCCTTCTATTTCATCTTGAACTGCAACTTCCCTTGGAAGAATCTGCTGTCCAAGATTTCCTCCACCTCATACTCCTCCTCATCATTGACCAGGACTGGTGGTGGGGGTGGCTTAGAGTGATGGCCTGAGACTGGATCCTCTGGAGCTGGAAATAACTTAACTACATTGAAGACTGGGTGCAGTTGGTGGAGGCCTGCTGGGAGTTCAGTAGGTATGCCAAAGGCCCTACCTTCTTCTCCACTGTGAAGGGAGGTTCTGGGGAGGTGGGGCGTCCTGGGGAAGGGTCCAGAGGTGTGGGAATGGGTTGTGACACTTGTACACATTGGATTTATATAAGATGACAATGTGACAGCTTCTTGAATGGCCTTGTTGTTTTAATGTCTGAGCTATCCAAGTACACACAGTCCCCAGGCTTGTAAACTGGGGCAGGTGTCCATCTGCAATCATAGTACTGTGCCATGTCTTCCTTGGCCTTCACCAGTGCAGCTTTTGCCTCCTCCTGTGCCTTCCTCATCTGATCTACAACTCATTGACAGAGTCATTCTCTGAGGAGCATGCTTGAGATTCAAATCCCATGCAAGAGTGCCTGCCAGTGTTCAGGAAGAATGGAGTCATCTGTGTGAAAGAGTGAATGTGGTTGTTGTACTGGAATTCTGCATCCAGCAGCAGCTCATCCCAGTCATCCTGCCTCTCATTACAAAACAGACAGAGATACTGTTCCAGTTCCTGGTTAACATGTTCTGTCTGCCTATCTGACTGAGGGTGATAAGCTGTAGTGGTATGGAGCTTCATGCTTAGCAGGTGATACAGTTTTTGAGTGAATTCTGCCACAAACTGGGGGCCCAGGTCCAAGACATACCATACTCATCTGACAGACCATAGAGTTTCTAGACATTTTTCCAGTACAGGCTGGCTGCTCCTAAGGCAGAGTATGTAGTGTGGGTAGGTATGAAGTGAGCCCATTGGCCATAGAGGTCCACCACTACCATCACAGTATTGTACCCATGAGCATCTGGAAGTTCCACAATAAAATCCACTGATGCAACACTTCAGCAAGCAGCTGGAATAGGGAGTGGGTGGAGCTGGCCCATGGGTGCTGATACGATGTTGTCACACCATTGGGAACATAATAAACACCAGAAGTCAAAACAAACATTTATTAAGGCTGAAAACTGTAAGCCTCCTGGTAAAACAAGTCCCAGCAACATTATCCCTTTAAATACACCAGAAGAAAGACAGAACAGGATAGGACAAAGACTATACTAGACTATACACTCAATAATAGTCCAATCACTGTAATGGGAGGGGAAGCATGGGACTGGCAAAAGCACCTGAGTGGCATCAATTCTGGCAAGATCTAGATCTGATCTAAGAATAACTAGATTGGAATGTTGACTGAAAGGAGGTAAAGGGGGAATGAATGAGAAAGAATGGAATGAAGAGAAGGGAAAGGAAGATGAATGGAAGAATATGAAATGAATGGAATGAAGGGAAGGGAAAGGAAGATGAATGAATGAATGAGAAAGAATGGAATGAAGGGAAGGGAAAGGAAGATGAATGGAAGAATATGAAATGAATGGAATGAAGGGAAGGGAAAGGAAGATGAATGGAAAAATATGAAATGAATGGAATGAAGGGAAGGGAAAGGAAGATGAATGGAAGAACCTAAATGGGAAAGAACCTGAAAGGGGAAGAATATGAAAGGAATAAAGGAAGATGAATGGAATGAATGGGAGGGGACAGATGAATGGAAGAACCTGAATGGGAAAGGACCTGAATGGGGAAGAATATGAAATAAATAAAGGAAGAAGAAGGGAAGAAACTGAATGGAGAAGAATATGAATGGAAGAAATACAAAGGAGGGAGAGATAAATGGGGCAAATGGAAGCTAAGAATGCAAAGGAGGAATGATGGAACCAGGAACTGGCCTGTGGCACTGAAACAGGCATGCCAAAAGAGGGAATTAGAATAACAGTTATGAATAAGGGGCTGGAAAGTATGGAACCAAAAGTCACATGTAGGGGGTGGTCTGTGCACTGTAGAAAGAGGTATAAATAGCCCCAGTAGAGTAGCAAATGGACAGGCAATTAATAGGCAAAGGCTCGGTGGTTCCCAGGGAGTGAATCACTTAGGCTGGAGTTTGTTGAGACCCCTCTGCATTCAGAATAGAAATATTTTGAAAGTAAACCCCTTCAACTTCAAGCATTTATCAAGACATCAGTGTGGAATTGGAGTAGACTGCCTAAGTCTTCAAGAAAGCCCCAGAACTATCAGTATTACTCTAACCCAGTACTACAGTGCTTGGCGGTGAGGCTTGGTATGGAGACAGAGGTCATAGGTGCTAGTGTAGGTGCCCACATATCAGGAGATCTGTGGCCACCAATAATTCTAGAATACCAGCTCCAGCATCTTCCACCTTCTAGGATGTCCAGCCACTCAAGAGTCATGATGTTGTTCTACAATGTGCCAGTGAAGTTCTGGAATGTTAGGCACATAAATGCATCCTCTGAAGGTCAAAAGCCCATCCTGAAGACCTCACTCATCAGCATACACTGACTTGACTCCACTTGCCCATCAAGCTTGCAGGGCCTGTGCAGCCTGGGCAACCACATCCTCCTGTGCACCCTTCCAGTTCCCTCTTTGGATGTCCCTAAGGATGTTTGCCTCATCCTCTTAGACCACAATCCCTTCTAGTGCACTGATGGCAAAGAGCTCTGGCTTGAAGAGGACAATGTTGTCATTATCTCCCGCTCCAGTGCCATGGTCAGCCCACCTGAACAGTGCATCTGGTTTGCCCAGACTCTGTCCTGGTTTGTAGTGCAATAGGAAGTCAAAGTTGGCCAGATACAGAGACCACCAAGCTTGACATTGATTGAGCTTCTTAGCAGAATGGAAGTACTCCAGATTTTTGTGGTCTATCCAGACTTTGAACTTATGCTGTGCACCCTCAAGGAAATGTCACCATTCTTCAAAGGACTGAATGATTGCTAGCATCTCCTTGTCAGGGATCTTATAGTTCTGTTCCACTGCATTAAGGCTTTTGGAGTAGAAAGCTACTGGATGCCATTTGCTATCCTCTTTTGACTGCTGGGAGAGGACTGCTCCTGTAGCAAAGTCTGAGCTATCTGCTTCCAGATGGAATGGAGAATTATCATTGGGGAACAGAAGGACTGACTTTGAGGTCACAGCTTGCTTGAGAGCATCAAAGGCAGCTTGCTGTGGGGGCTCCCACTGCCATGCAGTATCCTTAACTGTGAGGTCAAAGAGGGGTCATGCATGGTGGGAGAAATCCTGTATGAACCTCTGATAGAAATTAACAAACCCAAGAAAGGCCTGAACTTCCTTCTTGCTCCTTGGTTCCAGCCACTCTGCTATACCTGACACTTTAATGGGGTCCATCTTGGCTGTTCCATGCAAAATGATTAAACTCAGGTACTCCACTTTAGTCTGTTCAAATTTGCACTTCTCAGGCTTTAAATAGAGCTGGTGTTGGTGGAGGCATTCCAAGACAATGTGTGTGACCCAGCAATGCTCCTCCAGAGTTTTTGTATAGATGAGAATATTATCAAGATATATGCAAACAACACCTTCTGCAATCAGAGCATGAAAAAGGTCATTCATCATAGTCTGGAAGGTGGCTGGGCTATTGGTGAGACCAAAGAACATTACCAGAGGTTCAAAGAGTCTGAAATTAGTTTGGAATGCTGCCTTCCACTCATCCCCTTCTTTGATGCATACATTGTTATAGCTCCAGTGGACATCCAACTTTGTGAAGTAGTATGCACCTCAAAGGTTGTTGACAAGTTCTGAGATGAGTGGCAAAGGATAGTGGTTCTTCACTGTCATTGCATTCAGGACATGATAATCCTGAACCAGACAAAGAGACCCATCCTTCTTCTTAATAAAGAAGACTGGGGAGGCCATTGGAGACTTGGAGGGTCATATTTGTCCTGAGCTAAGATTCTCCTGCAGGAAAGCATCCAGCTCATCCTGCTCATGGGGCACAAGTGGATAGACCTTGCAGCTGGAGGGCTCTGCATCTGGTACACATCTGGTATCAGCTCAATTGCATGATCCCACTGCTTGTGCTCTGGAAGTGAATCAAAGGAGGCCTTGGAGAATACATCCTCAAAGTCATGGAGGTGATTGGGAACAATGCTACAGAAAGGCTTGGGCTGTGAGTTTGCTGCAAATGCCTCAGCCAGATGCTGAGAAGTAGTCTGACTGGCTTGAATTTCTGCCACTGTAGGAGGGAGGCAGAGGATTGTAGCATAGATCCAATCACCCATCTCTATGGTCTCATCTGGGAACTCTGCATCTGGAGTACAGGTCCATTCTTCTTCACCTTCCTCATCCTCTGGAGATTCACACCCAACACCCTAGACATCCTTGTAGAGGGCCTCTCTATGAGGGAATGCCAGAGGGGAGGGACTCAGGAGGTCAAGATCAGCATAAGGGAGATGCCCAGCACAACAGGCACATACAGCAGCATACTCACAAACCTTGGCTCTCTGCTCCTTATAGGCTTCTTCTGCACAGATAATGCAGTGATGTGGGCAACAACTCATCTTCACCTCACCCTTAGTACAGTCAATCTCTGAGTTGTGTTCATGTAGCCAGGTGAACCCCAAGATCATGTCTTGCTTTTCCAAACTAATGATGACAAAAGCAGCTTGTTCTGAGTGGTCTTAGTAGTGGAGGACTAGGTCCACCATGAAGTGAATAGAGCCAGCTTCATTGAGTGTGCCATCAACATTATATACAGGGATAGGATGGGAAAGGGAGCAAGTGGTCAGATGGTGTCATTGCACATAGTCAGTGTCAAGGAAGAGGCCTGTTGTGCCACTGTCAAGGAGGGCAACCACACTTCAGATCTGCTAGGTGTCTGTCATCTCAATTTCCACCTGTAGCTTCAAGAGCTGGTCATCCAACTCCTTGCAGCCCAGAATGCCACAAGAACCCCCTCCCCAGATGCACCTATAGCTGTCCATTCTGATGAAGTGGCCAATGTATTGGAGGAGGTTCCTACAGAGTCTGAGGATTTTTAAAAGGGCAATGGATGACCAGTATGCTTCTATTGCCTAGTATTCATCTGGGCGCCCCTCTGCCATGCTGTTAATACAATCCCTGAGAGAGGGGTGGAGTCCATCATGGAGGGTTAGGCAGAATTGTAGACCATCTGGATATCCAGCCTGTTCAACTAAGGCACAAAAAGAGTCAATGGACTCATCAAGTGACCACTTTCCTTGACCATACTGAGTTTGGTCTCAAAGGGAAAGAGCTGCAGTTTTGGTGGGTTCAAGGCAAAAGAACTCTTCCCAGAACTCCTTCTCAAACTCTGTCCAGCCAGAGAAACTCTCAACTCCTCCTGGGCATCAGAAGATATGCAGTGCATAGGTTGAGGCTTGACCAGCCTTCATGTAGGAGAGAACCCAGGCAATTTTCAAAGCATCCAAGGTAAAGGCTTCACCACTCAGTTGGATATAGGTGATACAGAACTGGAGGAAACATTCTCCAGCCTTACAATCTCCATCATATACATCAGTGAGTGCAGGACAAGGGAGTTTGGAACAAGGAGCTGAAAGGCCTAAGCTTGATGCAAACACAGACCATTCTGCAGCAGCTGGAGCCAAGAATCCTGAGCTAGGTGCAGATACAAACAGTTCTGCATCTGCCAGGGGCATTGGAGGTGTGGTAGGAGCAAGAGAGAGATGTTCCAGAAGAGCTTGGAGAGAAAGGGACATTGCTTCAGTAGTTTGACAGAGTCTAGTGAGTTCAGCCATGTGGGAAGTAAGGGAGGCTTGGGTAAGTTGAGCCTGTGTCTCCAGGGACAGCAAACAACTCTAGGCATCATTCTGGGGGCTTGAAACATCAGGGGGAGATGCTGGAGGAGTTGGCTGGGTCATAGGAGGAGCACAGGGAGCACTAAGACACTGGTGGGGAAGAGACCTTTGAGAAACCAAGTAGAAGCTCAGATAATCAAAAAAGGGGCTCCCAGACCAAATCTAGAGACTTGATCTGCTGTAAGGGCGACCTCTGGAGGCTGTGGCTCAATCACACAGCTGGCAAAGGGAAATCCAAAGTCTATTCAGTACTGTACAGTGTCTACTGAGATAACTACTCACCTGGCAAAGGAAAATCCAAAGAGAACAAGTCTGGGGATTCCTTAGGCCAGGTGTGACACTTCAGAGGCTTCAGAAGCATGAGAAAAAACTGTACAGTATGACAGAGAAAAAAGACAAAAGTGATGTATCAGCAATTGGTCAGCAGTTATATAAGCTAGTGGCAGTGTCAAAAGGGCCACACTTGTCTGAATTATTGACAGAGAACCAGTGCAGCCTAAGGGCTGAAACTAGGACTAATAGATAGGGAAAAGGAAGGAGAATAAAGGAAAACTATAGTGGGGGAAATCTGACAAGAACTGGAGAAGGAGAAGGGGAAATGAGTGGGACATCCCCTGATAGTGAAGATAGCAGGTGTGGCAGAGTGGCCAGAGCCCCAGAACAAGAAGGAGGTGCAGGCATTCCTTGGTTTTGCAAACTTCTACTGGAGATTCATCCAGGACTTCTTGCACCATGCCCATCTGCTATTTGACCTCACTGAAAAAGATGTTACATGGAGTTGGGACCTCTGGAGCAGATGGCCTTCAACACTCTCAAGTGCACCATGATCTCCAGACCTGTCCTCCTCTTCCCAAACAACAACTCTCCCTTCCAGGTAGAAGCTGACAGCTCCAACTTTGCCACTGGGGCTGTGCTCTTGCAGCAATCTCCAGAGGATGGAAAGTGGCATATAGTGGCCTTTTACTCCAAGAGCCTGAATGTGGTGGAGCAGAACTACAAGATCCATGACAAGGTAATGCTGGCCATCATCCAGTTGCTTGAGGGGTGGCAGCACTTCCTGGAAGGCACACAGCACAAGTTTGAGGTCTGGACAGATCACAAGAACCTTGAATTCTTCTGGACAGCCAAGAAGCTCAATTGCCAACAGGCCCAGTGGTCTCTTTACCTGGCCAACTTTGACTTCTCTTTGCACCACAAGCCTGGCTGGAGAAGCCAGATGCCCTATCCTGGAGAGCAGACCATGGCACAGGGAAGGAGGATAACAGCAACATTGTGCTCCTCCACCCTGAACTGTTTGCAATCTGAGCCATGGAGAGTTTAGCTGTCAAGGGAGCAGAAGTGGACACTCTCCAGGACATACAGTGGGGTAATTAGGATGGCCAGCAAGAGGAACTTGTAGCACAAACAGCTCAGATGCTGAAGTCAGGGCATACCACTGGTGCCAAGGCAGTCTGCGCAGATGAGCAGGCCCTCTGAGATGGAATCCTGACCTTCTGAGACCATATCTATGTCCCCAACATTCCAGAGCTCCATCAGAGGATTGTGGAGCAACACCATGACTCCCACATTACAGGGCACCCCAGATGGTGAAAGACACTAGAGCTAGTATTGTGGAACTACTAGTGGCACCAGATGTCTTGGTATATTGGATCCTACACTAGTAGATGCAATTTCTGCCTCCAGACCAAGCCTTAATGCTGACTGCTCTATGGACAGTTACACCCACTGCATGTGCCCACAGAACAATGGAGTGTGGCTTCTGTAGACTTTATTGTAGAGCTCCCCAATGCCCACAGTTACAATGTGATCATAGTGGTGGTAGACCTGTACAGCAAGTGAGTGCACTTCATTCCAACCCACACTACCTGCACCATGGGTGCTGCAAACCTGTACTGGAGGAACATCTGGAAGCTCCACAGCCTCTCCAATGCCTATGTCTCTGATTGGGGACCACAATTTGTGGCAGAGTTCACTAGGGAGCTCTACCAACTGCTTGGCATGAAGCTCCACACCTCCACCACCTACCACCCATAGTCCAATGGTCAGACCAAATGCATAAATCAGGAGTTGGAGCAGTACCTCCACTTCTTCTGCAACAAGCACCAGGATGACTGAGATGAACTCCTCCCCAATGCTGAGTTCCAGTACAACAACCATGTTTATGCATTCACCCAGTTCTCCCCATTCTTCCTTGACATGGGATAGCATCCATGCATGGGTTTTGAACTCTGGGCCAAACCCTCAGAGAATGAGGCAGTAAACAAATTTGTGGACCTAATGAGGATTTCTGCTGCTCAGTGCAGTGCATCAGTAGATGGTAGAGCCATGGGAACTACTGTACAGAAGACTAGAGCTGCTTCTGACCCTAGGGCAATGATCACTGAGGTAATACAGAGAACAAAGTATATTAGTGGAATAGATAACAATACAATTAGTAACTAATCACCTAGCAGAGGGGAATCTGAAGAGAACAAGTCTGAGGATCCCCACTGCTCAGCATGGCACATCAGCAGGCAGCAGAGGGAGAACTGCAGAGTTCTCTGTATTACCTCAGTGATCATTGCCCTAGGATTAGAAGCAGCTCTGGTCTTCTGTACAGTAGTTCCCATGCCTCCGCCATCCACTGATGCACCATGCTAAGCAGCAGGGATCCTCAGACTTGTTCTCTTCAGATTTCCCTCTGCTAAGTGATTAGTTACTGATTGTATTGTTGTCTACTCTGCTAATATACTTCAGATTCCCCTCTGCTAGCTGCATGACTCTGATCTGCTGCTCTGGAGTTCACTCTTACATAGAGGAGCCCAAGCACAGTTGGAGTTGATTCTGGAAGCTTAGTGACAAGGAGCCTAACCAGGAATCTTAAGTTGTTGTCAAAATTGAGGGCATTATTGTGGTATTATGTGATTCTAGTTGAGGTGGGGCTTCTATCAAAGACCTGGAGCTTGAGGAGTTGATTAAGGGCATTGCAGAGAAGATTGAGCTGACTGCTGATGAAGGTGCTAGAGGCTCCACTGTTAACAAGAGCAGAAAGGACTATTGGGGAGCCATCAAGTTGAACAATGTGGGGATTGGTGGAGCAAAGCCATGATTAACCTAGAACAATAGGAGCAGAGGCATGTAGTTTGGTGACTAGTAGCTGGAGGTCCTGTCATCATCCATTGGCAAAGGCCATGGTTATTTCCATGCAGTGTATGATGTCTCTGGCAAAGATGGGATCACTATCAAAGAGCTTGAGGAGAGTTGGGGTGGGGAGGCATTGGAGGTGTTAGGAAGCAAGCACCACCAGGGATTCATTGATGAAGTTATTGGTGGCACCACTGTCAACCAGAGTGGGGATGGAGCTGGCAGAGAAGGGAAGGGTGGTGTAAAGGAGAAGGGTGTGAGAAGTGTAAGAGGGAAGGTGTGCTGGGAGAGTGTCCTGAGAGAGTACCATTGCACAGAGGGATGCAGCTAGGGCAGAAAAGACATTGGTGTCTGATCTGCAGTCTAGTGCATCTTTGAGATCTAAACTGCTGACTTGTTTTCCATAAACTGATAGTCACAGTCCTCTCTATGAATAGTTCACATGGCATGTCCCATCACCTGGCATTTCCCTGCTCACCACACAAGAGGCATGTGCCCTCCTTCTGTCACTTTTCTTGAGTCTCCTCTGGTACGTCAATCCAGGGCCTGTTACAGATTTTGTTTGTGCACAAGGCCTCTTGGTATTTAGTGGGGTTCAGAGCATTGTCAAGGTCCTGGGAGTTGTTGGGGTTGGTGTTTAGGAGCTCTGGAGCTTCACAGAGGTTAGCAGCATTGAGTTGGGCAGGCAGAGCTCTGGGAGTCAGTTGGAACTGGGAGGTCCTTGTCCTGGGGCAAAGCAGGGTGTGGAATTAGTGAGGGTCATGGGAATTGGCAGTTGATTGCCATTGGTTGCTCAAGCCTGCCAGTTAGTATTGCTGGAGGTGTTCTAAGTGGTGCAGGATGCAGTGTTTTTGCTTCAGTCTTCCAAGTAGCATTGATTGACCTATGTGACTAATGCCTTGTATCCATTGTACATGATTTGTTTTGGCATGAGGTGGAGGACATCCTTGATGCATTGGGGAAGGACACAGTGGAGGGCAAATTAGAGCATATTGTAGTTCCATTCTATTTTGTAGGCTTCTCATTTGAACTGGACAATGAAGATGGTGAATTATTTGTTGTTGTGCATACAGAGATTGAAGAGGTGTTCATCCATCTCAGCTACAGTATCAAAGACTCTGAACTTACTGAAGAACTCCTAAGTGAAGGCAAGCCAGTTGGAGAGCATGGGTTTATTGGGGTCAAATCAGAGCAATGCTATGTAATGATTGAAGGCAATGCCCTGTAAATGTGATGTGACAAAGGCCACTCATGAGCTCTCAAGCTGGAAGGTGATGGGCTTAGCTTGGAACATCATGAGGCATTGCATTAAGAAGATTCTCCATTTCTGGAGATTGTGACTAGTGGAGGACTCCAGCTTCTGAATGTTAAGTTTTCCTTCTCAGGCCAGTGCATTGCAAGTATTGTCCTGGGTGTTCTGGGTTTGAGGCAGAGGTCTGGTGTTGTAGTAGTAATAGTAATTGTTTCCATTGTTGCATTGAGGGGGAAAGTTGCTTATAGCCAGGCCCCATCTACCTAGAAGGTCAACTATTGGGGGGTTCACTACCTGGAGGCTGACCAGTGTTGCCCAGGGGAGGGCCTGGGGCCCAACAAGGGGGAGGGGGTCCTCTGGGGGTCAGCAGTCCAAAGTAGTTGTTTTCAGTGAGGCAGTTGGGTAAGGAGACTGGCAGGGGACAAGGGGAGTTGTTGGAAAAAGGGAGTCAAGGTGCTCCATGGCTCATGGGTTGGTGCAGAGGGACTGGGGCACTTTAGCAGAGTTGAGATGCATTCAGGAGCACATTTCCACAGGGAGCATGGAGATCAAAATGGAGAGGTTTGTCCCAAAGAAGGCCTGGGATGCCATTGCAAGAGGCAGGTTTTTTGCTGGAGTTTCCAGGCTTGTCAATGTATGAGAAGGTTCAGTTGTCATGTCATTGTCAATGCATGGAGGGGGCCTCTAGGTTCAAGGCTTGGGAGCAGTGGGTTGGTTCCAGATACAAAAGGCACTGGGAATGGAGTTTGCCTGGGGGCAAGCAGAGAAGGCCAAAGTGTGAGTAGCAGATTAGTCAAAGAGTCCTCCAGTGGAATTGAGGGCTCTCAGAATGTGGGATGTGGGGTTAAGCTCTTCTTGCTAACAGAGAATGGGGGGCAGAGCCTGGCTTTATAATCTAGTGGGTTCTTTTTATTGCATATTGAAGAAGCAGGCAGAGTCCAGAGGGTCTTCAAATTGACAGGAGTTTGGGCTGGTATGGATTTCTTTGACCAGAGCATGGAGCTTGCTCTAAAGATTGGCATCAATTTCCAAGGTGCCTTGCATAGTTTCGGGGAGAGTGCCTTGTAGATAGCATTTAGAGACGTTGAGAAGGCAATCTGCCCCAACCTCTGGAGTTGTGGGGGCATTGTGGTAACCCAAGCCAATGAGGAGGGTGCAAGTGTGTCTTGCAAACTCCACAGGTGAGAGGCAGAGAAAGCAGAGGACTTTGTTGTGTTGCTGGACATATGCTTCAACTCATTGCTGTCTAGAGGAGGGGGGAACTTGAGTAGAGAATGGCAGTTGAGAGAGGGAATAGTCATCTGGTTGCTGCAGAAGAGTTGAGGCCACAGCAGAAATTGGATAGGCATAGTAGTGAGCAGGTGAGGTAGGCAGGGTTGGGTGGTGCTGGAAGTGCTCCAGGAAATCCTCCAGAGTACATGTGGAGATAGTTGCCATCAGTGGGGAATGTTGGGGGGCAGCACTAGCCCAGTAGTACTCCCTGACTGATGGAGGGGCATAGAAGGCCTGGTTCAAATCTGGGGTCCAATGGTGGGGGATATACTAATTTGTAGGCAGCCCTGATTAGAACAGGGCATAGTAATTTTCAGGCACCAGCCTACCATAGGCATTGGTTGGATAGCCAACAGGGTTGAATGCAGGCATCAAGAACAGAGTAAGGGGGAGTCTTGATATTATGTCAGGTTCTGCTGACTATGAGGGCTCAGATTAACTGGGCAAGTCCTTACTAGATGGACACAATGTTCTGTATTTATAACCTAGCACTCCAGGGTGGGTCAGACTTCAGTAAGGAGAAGCTAGAGTGAGCAGTCAGAGCAAGTCCAGGGTAGTCCAGAGAAGTCTAAGACCAAGTATGTTAGGTGTTGGGCTTAGGCAGGTGTCAGATACAAGTCCATAGGTGAATGTATGGACTGTGGAGCAAGCAGAGGCTTTGTGAGTGATGGAAGCAGAGCCAGAGTTTGATGGGGGATCAAAAGAGTGATGAGTTCTGGAGCCAAGCATAGGGCAAGGTCTGGAGTTAACATATGAATGTTCAAAGGGTTGTAGCATATGTGCAGAGTTTGTAATGACATCAGAGTTGAAAGGAGCTTAGAAACAATAAAGGAAGCAGAGATGAGCAAGGCAAGATGGAGTCAAGACAAGATGGAGCTGAGAAAAGGATAGATTTGAGACTAAAATAGAAATAGAGAGAAGACCAGAAAATGTAACAGAAAAGGGAAACACAAGACACAAGTAACCAAGGAAAGCAGGTAATACCAAGACTAGAGTAAAGGATACTACTCTATGACTTATATACTAACTACTGGGACTACTTCAGGAACAGTAAGTCTGGCAGCAGGGCTCATTGGGGCCATGCAGAGTTGATGGGTGTCAGTTATAATCAATAGGTGGGCTACAGTGATATACTGATGGGATCAGATGGGAATGCAGGCTGCCCTAGAGTTGTTGTGATGTTCTGGAGCTGATCAGATAAATCAGGGTGACAAATCAGTGACATATGCTGGTATCAGAAACAATGGGGGAGTATTCTGAGGGCTTAGGAGTGGAAAGGAAAGTGCTGGGACCTGCAGAAAATGTGTCAAAGTTAGCCAGAGGGCCATTAGGGTTTGCTGGAGAAGCATCAGAGTTAGCCAGAGTGGATGTTATGAGTCAACAAGGGTCAGGGGTGTTGAGGGGCTACTAAGAAGAACTCCAGAGAAGCAAGGTGGCTTGAAAAAGAGGTCAGGAGGTTCTGGGAGTGAGTCATGACAGCAAGCCAGTTTGAGAGCATGGGGTTGTTGGGACTAAATTGAAGCAACACCATGTAAGTGGTCAAAAGCAATGCCCTGTAGATATGAGGCAGCAAAGGCCACCTGTGAGCTCTTAAGTTGAAAAGTAATAGGCTTAGCTTGTAACATAGTGAGGCATTAGGTTATGAAGATTCTCCATTTCTGGAAGTTGTGGCCAGTAAAGGGCTCTGGCTTCTGAATGTTGAGCTTGCCTTTGTGGGCCAATGCATTGCAAGTATTGCCCTGGTTGTTTTGGATTTGGGGCAGGGGTCCAGCATTGTAGTAGTAGTAATAATTGTTTCCACCTCTATGCTGAGGGGAAAAGTTGTCCATGGCTAGGCCCCATCTGCCTAAAGGTCTGTTGTTGGAAGGTCTGCTACCTGGGGGTTGGCCAGTAGTGCTCAGAGGGAAGCCTGTGACCCAGTGAGGAGGAGGTCCTTCTGGAGTTGGCAGTCCAAAGTTGTTGTTGTCAGCAAGTTGGTTGGGTAAGGAGATTGGCAGGGATCTAGAGAGTTATTGGAGAAAAGAGTCAAGGTGCTCCAGGGCTTGTGGGTTGACATGAAAGGGCTGGGGCATTTTGGCAGAGCTAGAGTGTGTGTGTTTGGAGGGGCATTTCCATGGGGGGTGCAGAGGTCAAAGTGAGGAGGTCTGTCCTGGAGAGGTGCTGGAGCTCCCTCACAAGGAGCAAGTTCTCTGCCAGAGTTCTCAGGCTTGTTGATATAGGAGAGGGTGTAGTTGGAAATAATGTTGTTGTTGGCAGAGTGGGGCTGAGGTGGTCTCTGTGTGTGCAGCTCAGGTCTGACTAGCTGATCCCAGGTGCAAAAGGCACTAGAGATGGTGTTTGCTCTGGGGCAAGCAGAGAGAGCCAGGGTGTGAGCAGTAGGTTGGTCAAAGAGTCCTCCAGCAGGGTTGAGGGACCTCAGAATGTTGGACATGATGTTGAGCTCCTTCTGCTGATGGGGAATAGGGGCCAGGGCTTCTGTTTGTATTCTGGCAGGTTTCTCATGTTGCATGTATAAGGAGTGGGCAGAGTCCAGTGGGTCCTCAAATCAGTGGGGGTTGAGGCTAGTATGAATTTCTTGAATTAGGGCATAGAGCTTGTTATAGGGGTTGGCATCAATTCCCAGAGTATCTTGTATATTTTTGAGGAGGGTGCCCTGCAGATAGTGTTTGTGGAAGTCAAGGAGGCAGTCCACCCATACTTCTGGGGTTCCAGAGGTGTCATGGACTCAAGGCTGACAAGGAGGGCACAAGTGCATCTTGCAAATTCTGTAGAGGAGAGGCAAAGAGAGCAGAGGACTTTGTTATGCTGCTGGACATAGGCCTCAACCCATTGCTGTCTTAGAGAAGGAGGAGCTTGTGCAAGGGGTCAGAGCCAAGGGAAGGGATAGTTGTCAGGCTGCTTCAGAGGGACCAGTGGTGCAGCAGGGTGTTGATAGGTATAGTAGTGCACTGGAAGGAGGTAGGCAGAGTTGGGCAGAGCTGAGGATGCCCACATAGCCATTGGTATCCCAGGCAATCCTCTGGAGTACATGTAGGGGTAGGTCCCATCAGCAGGGTACATTGAGGGGCAGCACCAGCCTGGGGGTATCTTCTGACTGATGGAAGGGGTGTAGAATGCTGGGTTTTGATCTGGGGTCCAGTGATGGGGAGCATAGTGATCTGTGGGTGGGCCTGAGTGAATAGGGCATAGTAGTTTTCAGGTACCAGTTGACCATAGATATTGGTTGAATAGCTGGTGGGAGTGTATGCAGGGTTGTAAGCAGACATTAAGAATGGAGTAAGAGAGAGTCTTGATATTATGTCAAGTTTTGCTGAACATGGGGGCTCAGCTTAACTGGGCAAGTCCTTACTAGGTGGACACAATATCCTGTGCTTATAACCTGGCATTCCAGGGAGGTCTCAACTTCAGGTACTTGCAAGGGAAGGTTAGGAAAGTGGCCTGATCAAGTCTGGGATAGGCCAGGAAAGTCTAAGACTGTGTATGAGAAGGGTCAGGCTTGGGGATGCATCAAGTACAAGTCCAGAAGCAAATATTGAGTATGGGAGGCAAGCAGAGGTCACACAAGTGATGGGAGTGGGACTGGAGGTTGATGAGGGATCAATAGTGTTGATGGGTTCTGGAGCCAAGCATAGGGCAAGGTCCAGATTTAGTTAGGAATGTACAAGTCATAAATATATGAATGGAGATTGTCACAGACTTAAAGTTGAAGGGGATTCAGGCACACATGAAAGGAAACAGAGCAGACAAGGCAAGATGGAGTCAAAACAAGACAGAGACAAGAATGAAATAGATTGAGAAAAATACAAGACAAGAGATGGAAATAGATACAAAGCCAGGAAACAAAATGTAACAAACACATATGTAAGTAGGTAATATCAAGACTACTGTAGCAGATATTACCCTATGACTTATATACTAACTACTGGAACTCCTCCAGGAACTGTGGGTCTGGCAGCAGGGCTTGTCAGAGCTGCATGGGGTTGATGGGTGTTAGCTCTGATCAGTTGGTGGGCTATGGTGACACATTGGTGTGGATCCATGACACATGTTGGGGTTCAGGGGAAGCATTGGAGATATCCAGGGCTCAGTGGGAAATGGGGGAGGGATGGGGCCCACAGGGGAGATGTCAGAGTTAGCCAAGGAAGCATCAGATTTGCTGGGGCAGGTGCCAGGGTTGGACAAAGATTGGGGCAGGTCAAGGGAGCATTGGCAGGTGCTGTGGGAATGTGGAGGCTGCTTGGGAAGAGGTCTGGAAGTCCAGGGATGGGTGATGATGGGTGGACACATTCTTGAGGGTGGATTTTGTCACAAGCAGCAGTGGCCAGTCATGAGAAATAGCTGGTGGCAGACCCACAGCTGGTCTGCTGGCACCAGCAGATTGTAGTGTTCAGTGGCCATGACAGGCCAGCCACTGCAACTGCAATGGACCCAGTCATATGAGCAGCTACAGATCATAGTCAAAGGACTCTGCTGGATATGTATCATACAGCACAGTGTATGGCCTCCACAGCACCCATATAATATGCTACATTGTAGGAATTCCACTATGGTATAGCAGACTCTACCAGTGATGCAGGATACCACACAAAGCATTCTCTGCTGTACTGTATGACACACTACATATGTATGTCTCTATATGTGAAAAGACACTCCAGCAATAAAAATGGTTCTGTGATGGCTTCTCATGCCTACCAGAACTCATCTATCTTCATGCTTCCTTGATCTTCTTGGCTGATTTGTCCTGTTGAGGCCAGACATTATCTCCAAAAATGCTCATGTCCATGATGTCCACACATTCATCAAGTGCTCTAAGCATTGTGCTGTATCACCAGAGCATCTTCTCCATCTTGGTAAACCTTGTCTCCTCAGCTAGCACAAAGCCTGACCTCATCTCTTCAAATACACCCTTGATACCTCCATTGATGAAATTGAGCTGTTGGTTGAATCAATTCAGTGACAATGGGTGGATCTGCCCATTGCTTCTCCTTGCCTTTTCTGCTGGTTAGCAGCAGATCTGCTTGCTCCTTCCCCTTGCCCTCTCTGCTGGCAGCTGGCAGATTCACTTATTCCTTTCCCTTGCCCTTTCTGCTGGCCAGTGGCACATCTGCCTGGCAGATTGTCAACAGCCCAGTGATGTGACTGGTGCTGTTGGTTTAGTCCATTGTTAACAAATTAATTCAGTTGAGGAAATTAGAACCTACCATTTACATACTCAGCAAATTTGTATTTTCCCTGCCTTTTCTCCTTTTTTCCTTTCTTTACTTTGTTCTTCTGGACCTCTGCTTTATGATTCCTTGTGAGGCTGCTGGTTTTCTTCAGCACCAGCTGGCAAGCATCACATGAGGTTCCTTCCCCTTTGTCTTCACACTGCAGCCTCTTCTTTTGACAATATTGGCAAGAAGAGTGGAGTCATGCCCCTGCACATGGAGATACCATCATGAGGTATTTTTCCTAGCCTCATTGACAGCATAATTTTGCCCTGCCAATGTTCATCATCAGAATGATTGTTGTTGTTGTTGTTTTTATAGGTGACTTGTTCATACTCAGAAAGCATGCATGAGGGAGGACAATGAGGGGGACTTTGTGCTGTGTATTTCCTCCATTCTTGCTGCTGAGGGATCTCTGCTTTGGCTGGCCTTTCTTATTAGCCTGCTGGCTCCAGTGAAGACAACAGACTCTGTACCAATACCCTACCCACTTCCAATAACAGATCTGCTTCTTCCAATGGACTTGCTGGGACTACCAGAGTCATTTTCACTGACAGAGCCATCACCATCATTGGCAGATCCATTGCTAAGTTCAAGAACCTTGAATGGTGACAGATCTGATATTTGATATGGACCTGCTACTGCTGCTACTGCCTAGCCCCTGTTGACCTCCTTGGCCTCCTTCCCCTTCTCCTGTGACTCCCTAATATAGGCCCATGCCTTCTCTCTCACCTCCTTGATTGACTTTGCATCTGACAGCTTGCCTACTAAAGTGAAGAAGCTTTTCCTAGCCTCCATGACAAGTTGTTTGTCCTTTGTTTGGGAAGTTTATCTCTGTACAGATTTCTTCAAACACCATCTGTGAGTGTTGCATAATATGCTACAAGTAGGGTGGCTCACCAATCCTTGAATCCTACCCTTGAAATCAAACAAGTCTCCTCTGGGAGCAGAGGCCAACACAGAGCTCTCACTGTTATAGAATTGTTGGAAAACTTCTTCAGTGGAGGTAGATGTGGAGTAGTGGACAGCAATGAGCAGACAGTGATGAGCAGCTGCCAATGAGTGGAAGAGGACTTGAAAGTCAAGAATTCAAAGATAGAGTCACATGCCTCCATTGATTTATATGTACTGTCCAAAAGAAGTTTGATACAATGGCTGCTGAAGAAGTTTGATAACTTCCAAAGAATCTGATGTCTACAAATAAAACCATTACTAATATGATGATGTTCTCCACATTTATTTTGTTCATCTGGCATAATGCTATGTTTTTGTTCCTTGATTATTATCTCTCAAGATGCAATATGCCCTTTTCAAAAGGATGTGGAGAAAGGGTTTTCAATGGATGGAAACTCATCTTATACAGATGACCTCGAAACCTACAATGGGAGAGAAATTTTACAGGATGAAGAAATCAGTGATGAAGATGAAGATGATGAAGATGAGGATGAATTGTTTGATGATTCTTTAGGCTGTGTTGCATTGTGTTCATTATAAGAAATAGAAATAACCCTGTAGATAAATAGTGTTTGTGATTGATGGGTCATTGTGTACAATATGTGTTGAGTAAAGCTGATTTTTCTTTGTTCAAGTAAATTACCAAGATTTCTCAAGTGCTCGAGGACATGAATGACATATAAGTGTGAATACTGAGTGTATGATAAAGATAAAATAGATCTCGCTGAGAGCCAATTCTTGAATAGTTTCCTAAGCAGTTGACAAGGAAGCCTCTCCCTGCACACAAAAGTACTTGATTGAAAATATCAAAGCCCAAAGGAAAGTGACCAGACAGGTTGGGTGTAATGCCATACCTAGTGTTGCAATGCTTACGACAGGCAAAGTACGTACAACGGGTATATGTGGTAACAGGCCCTGACATAGGGTATTTCCCCAGTGGGTAAATGAGATAGAAAAATGGGAGTAAGGCGAGCAGAGTTTGCAGGTGGGAAGTTTAAAGGTGTGTGCACAAAGTAAAAGGTACATGGACAAAGGTTACTTTCTTCACACTTTTCCGAATCGTCCTTGAATCGACGTTGCTGACTTCCCCTTGCGAAAAGAAGTCCAACGGGTGATAAAACGGGCTAGATAACGGATCCTATTAACAAGACGCCATCCCCAAGCACGCCCACAGAGTTCCCACAGAAATATGACACGAAAAGGAACAGGTGGATCACGAAATTCGGCCCATCTTTCGATAAAATCGGGGTCTAGGTCCTGCCAGCGGTCGAATGTATCGTATCGCGGGGGATATGAAGGAGAGTCTGGTGATTTGTATCCCACCTTTTCTAATCCAGGTGTTAGAGGTTGAACCTGCTCCTCGAAAAATGCCAAAGCTTCCGATGCTGTAAAACGCCACGAGATGTTTCTCGTTGTCATCATGTCGAAAAGGGGTGCCAACATAGGCGTCAAGGTGGTAAGATGCTTAACAATGATCGGATGATGAGTACGATAAATCATGAACAGTGATTATACAACCTACCTGGAATTCTTCACAAAAAAGAACACCCAACATGCCCACATCAAAAGCAAAGGGATCAAAATCGATCTCCCCTTGATGAGTATCATCTCGGCGTTGCAACGGATAGGTGCGATAAGAGATGTAGCTGGGAAGTCGACATTCATCGATGCGTACAGATTGCGGAAACATAGTGGAATGACCAAAGTCAAACAGGGCATAGGTCAATTTGCCCTGGATACGTAGAGACGCGCGATGGGCATTACGTCCATCATAAAAATGTCTATCGATGTGGTTGACGAGTATGTTTTCTGTTTTGATGTCCTGGACACCATTTAAATAACCCCATCAGTACTAAAACGAACATAAAGACGCACTCCATGAACTATTCTGTGTCAATGGAGATAATTTAAACCCTGGAAATAAGGTCAGGTATTGTTTGTAATGAGAGAAATAGAAATATGACCCTTAAGAGACAGTGAATGAAGTGGAATACTTCCTTCATACTACGAAAGTCTGGCTGCAAGGGGTCCGAGCCCCATCTAGACATCGTGAGTGGTTATCGTTGTTCTTCTTTCAAAACTACGGACCGAGGCATGATGGCAAGCCAATGACCCTCGCATGAGAGGATGTCAAGGACGGGTAATACATTTTGGAATTCATCCAGTGACGCTGGTACACCCTGATTCTGAAGGTATTTGAGGATACGATATTCCCCGCTCCCGGATAATATTGCCTTCATAGCAACATGGCTACCCTGAGAGTCCTGAGCATATCCGACAATTGCCTGAATCACCAGTGAACACGAAGCAAAGCGAAGGAAAGGAATGAAACATACCCTTTCACCTGTGTACGCACTAAAGGGCGGCCAGATATTTTCTGCTTCCCCTCCGTGATATGCGTAGGGAAAAGATGTGTCTTGTTGTTCAGCATCGGGCACAAATACCATGGCTGAAGGGTCACCTGAACTGGTATGCGATCGCTGATAGAATGAATAGCCTTGGTCCAACATCCAGGTCCTGATATGTGCTGAGTCCCACCAGAGAAGTCGCCGATTGACAAGTTCGCAGAAGGCGTCGCCGGGTTCATCTAAAGGGCTGTTCAGCACGGAATCAAGGGTGTCTTGACCATGAGGAAGAGCATTGGACGTTGGATATGAATCAATCTTGTTGGCCGTAGAGATGGAAGACATCCTGATTTTTGACCTGGAGAGGTCACCCAATGATATTTGTCAATTGTCAAGGATCCCTGCGAACCAATACAAGGTTGAATTACAGCTTACCTCATGGTCACACGGACAACTCTCTGACGGTGACCATCATGGTGAAGAAAGAAATCTTTTACCCGTACTCGTCTAACCGGCCCGCTACTTTGAGCCTTGTTAATTCTGTGACTTCGGAGGCCAAAATTGACACCACGCAGCCAACATCCACACATCATTTTCAATGATAAGAGATTATTGAATCCGTGCTGAACAGCCCTTTACATAAATGGACACGATGACGGCTTCTGCAAAGTTGGGCATCTTCAGACACTCATATGGGCACATATAGCACCTTGTTCTTCAGTGGCGGGCTAGCCCCCCCCCATGTATTACAGCCAGTATGACAACAGTGTATGGGTGGGAGAAGATGCTGCTCAAGCAGCAGCACACAACAGTGGGAGAAGTGAGTCTACATAGGCCAGCCTACAGCTCTTATGAAAATTGTTCCTAAGGGGTTCCCGACGAACCTTGGGAGAGTGCACAAATTTGTACTTCCATCGTGGCATGGCAATGATCCCGAGGGTCAATACAATTCAACCTCTGGTGAATTCATTGGATCCCGCCCCTTAGATCCTACCCCCTATCCCCAAAGGGACAGTACAATGGAGGGGGGGAGTTGGGGCAACATATGTGGACCATTGCTGGGGTGTGGTCTGATGAGGTTGGCCACACCCTTGAATCTGCCATCCTGGAATGCCTGATTCAGTACCAAGACTAGCTTATAACCGAGCTTTCCAGATTTACTGGCAAACCATCTTGAAGTTTGCCCTGACTTGTCTGCTGTCTTCCCAGGGACATACAAGATCATCATTTGCCAAGTAAATGGCCTTTGTGTTTGCCCACCCAGGCATGTATCAGGAAGCAATTGATGCATAAAACCACATAAATCCAGAAGCTCCCTTCAACAATGTGTTTGCTGAGGACGCTTCTTGATCTTGGACCACCATTATCCCATTCGGGGTCCTGGTTTGGTCCTTAGATGTAGTTAGTAATCCAAGCTCTATCCTCATTATTCAAAATCTCAGGCCTAACAAGCCACTCTCCCCTGCTTCCTACGTCGTTCTGTTGCTCTACACGACCGCCGTCGATGTCAATGGTCACCCGGCAGTCGTCCAGACCACCGCCTGGCAGTGCCCCTCGGACACCCTGCTCTCATTACGACAACTCCCGACGCGAGCCGACCTTGGCTCCCTGTTAATTGGCGATGCCAGCCCGGTCAAATCGGCTACCAAAGCGCGATGCTGGCCGGAGGCCAAAGGCTGGTTTCCCGCTGCAGAATCCTACAACCGCACGAAGCTTGTTCGCGTGCTGATGAATGCGGCGCTGGTCACCAAAGGGTCGAGGCTTGAGAACAATGCGAAGAACACGGTCCTTGCGGCCGCGTTCTTGCTGGAGGATGACACCACTGACCAGATGTCTGGGGTAACAGCGGACGCTGTCGCAGCCAAAGTCCTTGACCGTGTTGGTGGCGTTGTTGACCACCTGTCGTCGTCCTCCGAATTCACTGCGGCCACCAGCACGTCCCAGGCTGAGACCACCCTTGCCCTCAAAGGTATATCCTCACAGCTCGAAAACATTGCTAGCTCATTTAGCGACGTCGTCGAGCAGCTCTCCGCGGTACCTATCCCCAATACTACCGCTTCGAAGCCCACCTGGGCCAACGTCGCGGCCGCCGGTTCACACTCTGGCACTACCGGTCGCTGCCCTATTCAACCTGGCATCCCCATTCGGCACACCCGTATGCAGCAACGGCTGCTCCGCAATGCCAGAACAGTCCTGGTTGAGGTCGACACCATGTGACTCGATGCCCCTCAGGATCGTTCTCCTACCAGGAATTTTGGTCTGTGGAAACGGATCAACGACTACCTCGCCCAGATCGACAAAGCCATGGCCGCCTTGGCAGCTGTTGACGGAGTTGCATCCGTCCCTCCCAAAACATTGGTCCATGGCATCACCGCCCTCAAACAGGGTGCATACCTCCTCGAGCTGGACACGGCTGGGTTGGCTGCATGGTTCAGAAGCTACGCACAGGACCATGACTGGGATCTGGCCAGGACTTGCCTGGGCAACTCGGCGCGGGTCCTCGATAAGGCGCACAACCTTATCTTTTGCTTCGTATCGTGCGGGGTGATCTTTGACCCCTCCAGTGCCAATGACATTGCTGCGCTAGAGGCTGAGAACAACCTCCCGATAGGCTCGATCACCATTGCCTCCTGGCTGAAGAGGGTGGAGAATTGATCTCCCAAGCAGGCTGTGGCCTCCCCCAAGGTGACATGCAGCTTGGCTGAGGCTGCTAAACTTCTCCTTTGTGAGTAAGTATATGTTGCAGGCCACTATGTTGTTGTCTGCAAGGACATTAGGGAGCTGCTACATTGCAACAGGTACCAGTAATACAGCCATATCCAAGCCAAGTGCAAGGGTGTGGAGTGTTATGCCCACTGTGCAAGAGAAGGGCATGTTGCTGATAACTGCTCAGCAGGATCTCAGGCAAGGTGCATCTCATGCAGGGATGGCTCTACTCATTTGAGTGTGGTGCACAGCTGCTCTGCTTTTAAGAGGTGCTGTGATGACCTGGATATTCACTATCTGGAGAATAGCATGCCTTACTTTTCTATGGGCAACTCCTCTACATGGGTCCTGAACTCTAGGAAGCTCTCTGACTCCCCTCCAGCACCCACCCCTTGGGTTGAGCCTAGTGCTCCACCAGTACTGAGCTTGCGCTACCAAGCCTCACTCCTTGACTTTCTAAAACTGAGCATTCAGGGCTCACTGCCTCCCTCCTCTTCACAATGAGTCACACTCATCAAGCTCTGACACAACTGCATATCTGGCAGCAGAATGTTCACAAGTCTGACATAGCTCAGGCTGCACTGCTTAACACAGCTGACCCAAATGACTGGGACATGCTTGCTCTTGAAGAACCTTATTTGGACAAACTTGGTAATATAAGGGCATCATTGCAGTGGGTGGTTTGCTACCCACCCACACACCACCACAATGGGAGTTTCTGTCCATGCTCTGTTCTCCTTGTTAATGCTAACATCTCCACAAATGCCTACACCTTCCTTGATGTTCCATCACTAGATGTCACAGCTATTTGCTTCAATGGGGACAACAGGTGTCTGGCCCTATTTAATATTTACAATGACTGCTTGCATGATGACAGTCTGTCCACTCTTTCTTCCTTTCTTCTCCCTCACTTCCCCACTGTCTGCCCCTCTGATAGAGATCATATACTCTAGCTCAGTGACTTCAACAGGCACCACCCCCTTTGGGAGATGGTGGATAACTATCACCTCAACTCCTCCAAGGACTACCTGCATCTTCTGTTCTGCCTTATAGATTCCTATGACATGGAGATCACTCTCTCTGCAGGGCTGCCCACTCTCCAGACTGCCAACAACCATTGGACCTGCCCTGACAATGTCTGATGGAGGTGTGTTAACACTGATCTCATGGTTTCTGTAACATTGTAAGGGTGACCTCTGGAGGCTGTGGCTCAATCACACAGCTGGCAAAGGGAAATCCAAAGTTTATTCAGTGCTGTACAGTGTCTACTGAGATAACTACTCACCTGGCAAAGGGAAATCCAAAGAGAACAAGTCTGGGAATTCCCTAGGCCAGGTGTGACACTTCAGAGGCTTCAGAAGCTTGAGAAACAACTGTACAGTATGACAGAGAAAAAAGACACAAGTGATGTGTCAGCAATTGGTCAGCAGTTATGTAAGCCAGTGGCAGTGTCAAAGGGGCCACACTTGTCTGAATTATTGACAGAGAACCAGTGCAGCCTGAGGGCTAAAACTAGGACCAATAGATAGGGAAAAGGAAGGAGAATAAAGGAAAACTATAATGGAGCAAATCTGACAAGAACTGGAGAAGGAGAAGGGGAACAAGTGAGACATCCCCTGACATCACCCCCCCTCTAGGATGTGGTGCCTTAACACACTGGGTAGAAGAAGTCACAAATTGCCTGGTCAGCTGGTGAAATAGGTTAGATGCCTCAAATAGCTTTTGGGGCATTGGGATGCCTATGGTAGAAGTCCTGGACCAAGCCTGATGCATGAACATTAGCCTGTAGTTCCCAAGAAATATCCTCAATGCCATATCCCTTCTATTTCACTTTGAACTGCAACTTCCCTCAGAATACCCTGCTGTCCAAGATTTCCTCCACCACATACTCCTCCTCATCATTGACCAGAACTAGTGGTGGGGGTGGCTTAGAGTGATGGCCTGGGATTGGATCCTCTGGAGCTGAAAACAACTTGACCACATTGAAGACTAGATGCAGTTGGCAGAGGCCTGCTGGGAGTTTAAGTTGGTATGCCAAAGGCCCTACCTTCTTCTCCACTATGAAATGGCCCAGATGACAATGTGACAGCTTCAGGGATGGCCTTGTTGTCTTAATGTCTGAGCTATCCAAGTACACATGGTCCTTGGGCTTGTAAACTGGGGCAGGTGTCCATCTGTAATTATAGTACTGTGCCATGTCTTCCTTGGCCTTCACCAATGTAGCTTTTGCCTCCTTCTGTGCTCTCCTCATCTGATTCACAAACTCATTGACAGAGTCATTCTCTGAGAGGCATGCCCAAGGTTCAAATTCCATGCAAGGGTGCCTGCCAGTGTCCAGGAAGAACAGAGTCATCTGTGTGGAGGAGTGAACATGGTTGTTGTATTGGAATTCTGCATCCAGCAGCAGCTCATCCTAGTCATCCTGCCTCTCATTACAAAACAGGCAGAGATACTGTTCCAATTCCTGGTTAACATGTTCTGTCTGCCTATCTGACTGAGAGTGATAGGCTGTGGTGGTATGGAGCTTTACACCTAGCAGGCAATACAGTTCTCAAGTGAATTCCACTACAAACTGAGGGCCCCAGTCTGAGACATACCCATCTGACAGACCATGGAGTTTCCAGACATTCTTCCAGTACAGGCTGGCTGCTCCCAAGGCAGAGCATGTGGTGTGGGTAGGTATGAAGTGAGTCCGTTTGCTATAGAGGTCCACCACTACCATTACAGCATTGTACCTATGAGCATCTGGGAGTTCCACAATGAAATCCACTGATGCAACACTCCAGTGAGCAGCTAGAATAGGAAGTGGGTGGAGCTGGCCCATGGGTGCTTGGTGGCAAGGTTTGGTGCAGAGACAGAGGTTGCAGGTGCTAGTGTAGGTGCCTACATATCAGGAGATCTGTGGCCACCAATAGTTCCCAGATACCAGCTCTAGTGTCTTTCACCTTCCAGGATGTCCAGCCATCCAAGAATCATGATGTTGTTCTACAATGTGCCAGCAAAGTTCTGGAATGTAAGGCACATAGTTGTGTCCTCTGAAGATCAGCAGCCCATCCTGAAGACCCCACTCATCAGCATGCACTGACTTGACTCCACTTGCCTGTCAAGCTTGTAAGGCCTGTACTGCCTGGGCAACTGCATCCTCCTGTGCACCCTCTTGATTCCCTTGTCAAATGTCCCTAAGGATGTTTGCCTCATCTCCTTGAGCCATAATCCCTTCTAGCACATGGATGGAAAAGAGCTCTGGCTTGAGGAGGACAATGTTGTTGTTATCTCCTGCTCCAGTACCATGGTCAGCCCACCTGGACAGTGCATCTGGTTTGCTCATGCTCCATCCTGGTTTGTGGTGCAATGAGAAGTCAAAGTTGGCCAGATACAGAGACCACCAAGCTTGACATTGATTGAGTTTCTTAGTGAGCAGAAGTACTCCAGGTTCTTGTGGTCTGTCCAGACTTCAAACTTATGCTGTGCACCCTTGAGGAAATGCTGCCATTCTTCAAAGGACCAAATAATTGCCAGCATCTCCTTGTCATGGATCTCATAGTTCTGTTTCACTGCATTAAGGCTCTTGGAGTAGAAGGCTACTGAATGCCATTTGCCATCCTCTTTTGACTGCTGGGAGAGGACTGCCCCTGTAGCAAAGTCTGAGCTATTTGCTTCCACACAGAATGGAGAGTCATTGTTGGGTAACAGGAGGACTGGCTTTGAGGTCACAGATTGCTTGAGGGCATTGAAGGCAGCTTGCTATGTGGGCTCCCACCACCATGCAGTATCCTTAACTGTGAGGTCAAAGAGGGCTTGTGCATGGTGGGAGAAATCCTGTATGAACCTTGGATAGAAATTGACAAACCCAAGAAAGGCCTAAACTTCCTTCTTGTTCCTTGGCTCAGGCCACTCTGCTACACCTGCCACTTTAATGGGGTCCATCTTGGCTGTTCCATGCAAAATGATCAAACCCAGGTACTCCACTTTAGTCTGTTCAAATTTGCACTTCTCAGGCTATAAATAGAGCTGGTGTTGGCAGAGGCATTTCAAGACCATGCATGTGACCCAGTGATGCTCCTCCAGAGTTCTTGTGTAGATGAGGATATTGTCAAGATACATGTAGACAACACCTTCTGCAATCAGATCACAGAAAATGTCATTCATCCTAGTCTGGAAGGTGGCTGGACTATTGGTGAGACCAAAGAACATTACTAGAGGTTCAAAAAGTCCACAATTAATTTGGAATGCTGCCTTCCACTCATCCCCTTCTTTGATGCATACATTGTTGTAGCCCCAGTGGACATCCAACTTTGTGAAATAGCATGCAACTTGAAGGTTGTTGATGAGTTCTGAGATGAGTGGCAAAGGATAGTGGTTCTTCACTATCATCACATTCAGGACACAATAATCCTGAACCAGACAAAGAGACCCATCCTTCTTCTTAATAAAGAAGACTGGGGAGGCCATTGGAGACTTGGAGGGTTGTATTTGTCCTGAGCTAAGATTCTCCTGCAGGAAAGCATCCAGCTTGTCCTGTTCACAGGGCACAAGTGGATAGACCTTGCAGCTGGAGGGCTCCACATCTGGTATTAGCTCAATTGCATAATCTGACTGCTTGCACTCTGGAAGTGAATCAAAGGAGGCCTTCAGAATAAATCCTCAAAGTCATGGAGGTGATTGGAAACAGAGCTATGGAAAGGCTTGGGCTGTGAGTTTGCTGCAAATGCCTCAGCCAGACACTGAGAAGTCATTTGACTGGCCCAAATCTCTGCCACTGTAAGAGGGGGGCAGAGGGTTGTAGCATAGATCTGATCACCCACCTCTATGGTCTCATCTGGGGACTCTGCATCTGGAGTACAGGTCCATTCTCCTTCACCTTCCTCTTCCTCTGGAGATTCACACCCAGCACCTTGGACATCCTCATAGAGGGCCTCTCTATGAGGGAATGCTAGAGAGGGGGGACTCAGAAGGTTGAGATCAGCATAAGAGAGATGCCCAGTGCAACAGGCATGCACAGCAGCATGCTCACAAACTTTGGCTCTCTGCTCTTTACAGGCTTCTTAGTGACATGGGAATGACTCATCTTCACCTCACCCTTAGTCCAGTCAATATCTGGGTTGTGTTCACATAGCCAGGTGAATCCCAAAATCATGTCTTGCTTTCCCAAACTAGTGATGGCAAAGGCAGCTTGCTCTGAGTGTTCTTGGTAGCAGAGGACCAGGTCCACTACAGAGCAAATAGAGCCAGCTTCATTGAGCATGCCATCAACATTGTATACAGGGATAGGATGAGAAAGGGGGCGAGTGGTCAGGCAGTGTCATTGCACATAGTTAGTGTTGAGGAAAAGGCCTGTTGCACCACTGTCAAGGAGGGCAACCACACTTTGGATCTGCTGGGTGTCCATTGTCTCAATTTCCACCCATAGCTTAGGGAGTTGGTAGAAGGGGTGGAAGTGACAACATAACAATGGGGGAGGTGGCATTCCCATGCAGGAATCCAAAGGCATGGGCTAGGGAGTGTGTTTCCAGCTAAGACTTTAGCTGAAGAGGGAGTTTGTATATCTGAGGAGGGTCTTATCATTTCAGGCATAGTATCAGCAATGGCAACAAATATATTTGATTCTATGGACAGGGGGGTGAAACAATTAATACTGGGCAACAGGGGCATACTGGTTATCTATTGCTCTTTTAAAAATTCTCAGACTCTGTAGGAACCTCCTCCAATACATTGGCCACTTCCCCAGAATGGACAGCTATAGGTGCATCCAGAAAGGGGTTCCTGTGGCATCCTGGGCTGCAAGGAGTTGGATGAGCAGCTCATGTTGCAGTTCCATGAGCTGCCACTGCTTGCATACCACCTTATACCAGATATGGACATGCTCATCATCTGGGTGCTCCTCTGCCATGCTGTCAATATGATCTCTGAGAGAGGGGTGGAGTATGTCACAGAAGGTTAGGCAGAGTCATAGACCATCTGGATATCCAGCCTGTTCAACTAAGGCACAAAAGAAGTCAATGTACTCATCAAGTGACTGCTTTCCTTGACCATACTGAGTTTGGTCTTGAAGGGAAAGAGCTGCAGTTTTGGCAGGGTCAAGAGGGAAGAACTCTGCTTGGAACTCCTTCTCAAACTCTGTCCAGCTAGAGAAACTCTCCACTCCTCTGGGGCATCAAAAGATATGCAGTGCATAAGTTGAGGCTCAACTAGCCTTCATATAGGAGAGGACCCAGGCAATTTTCAAGGCATCCAAGATAAAGGCTTCACTGCTCAGCTGGATATAGGTGATGCAGGACTGGAGGAAATGTTCTCCAGCCTTACAATCTCCATTATATACATCTGGGAGTGCAGAACAAGGGAGTTTAGAATGAGGAGCTAAAAGGCCTAGGCCAGATGCAGATGCAAACCATTCTGCAGCAGCTGGAGCCAAAAAGCCTGAGCTAGGTGCAGACACAAACCATTCTGCATCTGTTAGGGGCATCAAAGGAGTGGTAGGAGCAAGGGGGAGACATTCCAGAAGGGCTTGCAGAGAAAGGGACACTGCTTCAGTAGTTTGATGGAGTCCAGTGAGTTCAGCCATGTGGGAAGTAAGGGAGGCTTGGAGTAAGTTGAACCTGTGTCTCCAGAGACAGCAGACAACTCCAGGCATTGTCATGGGGGCTTGAAGTGTCAGGGGGAGGTGCTGGAGGGGTTGGCTGGGTCATAGGAAGGGCACAGGGGCACTAAGACACTGGTGGGAAAGAGACCTTTTGAGGAACCAAGTAAAAAGGAGGCTCCCAGACCAAATCTAGAGACTTGTTCTGCTGTAAGGGCAACCTCTGGAGGCTGTGGCTCAATCACATAGCTGGCAAAGGGAAATCCAAAGTCTATTCAGTACTGTACAGTGTCTACTGAGATAACTACTCACCTAGCAAAGGGAAATCCAAAGAGAACAAGTCTGGGAATTCCCTAGGCCAGGTGTGACACTTCAGAGGCTTCAGAAGCTTGAGAAACAACTGTACAGTATGACAGAGAAAAAAGACACAAGTGATGTGTCAGCAATTGGTCAGCAGTTATGTAAGCCAGTGGCAGTGTCAAAGGGGCCACACTTGTCTGAATTATTGACAGAGAACCAGTGCAGCCTGAGGGCTGAAACTGGGACCAATAGATAGGGAAAAGGAAGGAGAATAAAGGAAAACTATAATGGAGCAAATCTGACAAGAACTGGAGAAGGAGAAGGGGAAACAAGTGAGACATCCCCTGACAGACATTGTCCCATTACTTAGACTGCTACTAGCAGACTATCTGCCAGTGGTCACAGTTGTGGAACTCCCACTCCCCCATACCACCTTTGCACTATCCAAGGACTTCAGAGCAGTTGACTGGGAGGCATTCAACATTGCTCTTGAGAAGAAGTTGACACTCCACTCACCAGCTTGACTAATCATGACTGCTGATGCATTTCACTTTAAGGTGTCAGTGCTAATGGTGCTGATCCAAGAGGTAATGGCTGATGAGGCCATTGTCCCAGTGTGCGAACCATGCCCCTTCACAAAGTGCTAGTGGACAAAGGAGCTGACAGCTCTTTAAATGTGCATGCAACAAAGCTAACAACCTAGCCTACAAATATTGTGATGTGGTGGGCCACCCAGTGTGAGCTGAGGCAGACTGTTCTTTGCAGGAAATGGCATGTGCCATTTGCCAGGCCAAAAAGCAGCATTGGGTTGACTGGCTGGAAAACATTGATTCCAGACAGATTTATACAGCTAACAAATATGTAGTTCAGGACTTTACTGACTACTCTAGTGACCATATCCCAGAGCTCGAAATGAATGATGGTTGATGGCATCTTGGTTTGGGCAACCACAAACAAAGCCAGGGCTGCAGTACTAGCTGAGTCCTTCTTTCCCCCTCCCCCCTCCCTCTCCCTCCATATCATCTATAGCATACCCATGCTCTTTGCCAGACATCCATTTCTCTAATTGCAAGCAAATAATGGCAGCTATAGCCCATCTGCAGCCTTACAAGGCCCCAGGTCCTGATGGGATCCCAAATGTGGTTCTGAAGCAGTGTGCCAACATGTTGCTGGAGCACTTGTACTACATCTTCCATGCAATGCTCAAACTTGATGTATATCATGACAGTTGGCTGATTTCAACCACCCTTGCTATAGAAGCTAGGCAAGCCTGCATACAATGAAGCCAAGGCCTATTGCCCTATAGGTCTTCTCAATACCATTGGAAAGCTTCTGTCTACTATTGTGGCTGCTGACCTCTCTTTCCTTGTAGAAAAGCACAACATGCTGCCTCTGGGGCAGTTCAGTGGCCATCCTGGCTGCAATACAAAGGTGGCTTCAGCCCTCTTTCTTAATGTCCAGGGGGTTTTTCCCAACACAGTACATAACTGCCTCATCCACAATATGAGGGAGCAAGGAGTCCCAGAGTGCTACACATGCCTCACAAGGAGGATAAATGCTCACAGGATGCCACATGCAGCTCAAGTTTGACAACTTTGTATCCAATCTCATTGACATCCTAAATGGCACTACATAGGGCTGCCCACTATCCATGATTTTCTATGCACTCTATAATGCCCCCCTCATTCTTATGGCCCTTCTGAGCTCTCACTCTGAATCTTCCTTTGGGTTTGTAGATGACTCTATGATGCTTGCCATTGCCAATACACTTTATGAGGCCCATTGCATACTTGCCAACATGATGCAGCACATCAATGGTGGCTTCAAATGGTCAATCTCCCACAACTCCCCTTTTTAACTCTCTAAGCTTGCACTTATGAACTTCCCTTGCTCTTACTTGGATGACATTCCTAAGGGTCTTACAATGGCCTGAGCAAACTCTGACAGCATAGTTATCACCTAGACTATCAGAATGGTCACCTTGTACAAGTACTTGGAAGTGGTCTTTGACCTTAAGCTGAGATGGAATGCCCATTGTCAGAAAGTGGTGGTGAAAGCTACTTAGTGGACTCTACAGGTCATGCGCCTATCCAGGATGTCTGGGAGTATGCCCTCTTATCACATATGGCAACTTTTTAATCCAATGGCTGTCCCAGCCATCACATATGCAGCCAATGTTTGGTACACTGGTGTCTATGACTCTCCCTCTAGGAAGAAGAGACTCAGGTTGGTGGCAGTAACTATCAAGCTCATCACAGCTCAGTGGCAAGTTGCCAAACTCATGACCAGTGCTCTGGGCACCACAGCTGGGGATGTTTTGGACCTTTATGCAAATCTCCTCCCAGTTGAGTTTCTGTTCTAGAAGGTGCTATCCAGAGCCACAGTATGTCTGTCCTCTCACCCACAATTCCACCCCCTCTACTCACCAATTTGCAGAGCTGCTAGATGTTATGTTGCCCAGCACAGATCCCTTCTCCACCACCTGTTCTATGTCACCAAGGTCATCCCATCCAAGATTGAGACTGTTGAGCTCATGTGCCAATGAAATTGCCTTTTTTAATGTCCTTCATTCTGAAACAGAAGAACCTCAATGTTTCCCTTCAGACATACAAATACCAACTCTGGAGCCCTTGCTAAGCTCCTCAACACCTCTGAGGGTCTGCCAGCACAGCCCCACCTACGTACATCAAATGCCCCAATAGTACATGATGGCTTTCAGTCCATCTGCCAATTCCCTGTGCCTTGACATGAAGATAGAGACCATGGCCACCCAGCAAACCTGCAGAGTCACAGCTCTTCTGGATAGCAGAGCAACAGGACTGTTTTTGGACTCAGAGTTTGTCAAACACCACAGCCCTGACTATGCAGCCCCTCCCCAAGCTGATTCCAGTCTACAACATCAACAGAATGCCCAATGAAGCAGATGCTATCAGCTCCATGGTCAACCTGGTCCTCTGCTATTGGAATCATGCAGAGTGCACTGTTTTTGCTGTCACCAGCTTGAGTAAGCAGGACATAATCCTTGGTTTCACATGGCTCCACTGTCACAACCTGCTCACTAGACCCCCAACCTTGTTTCCAACCTGCTCACTTTCCCAGAGCCCTCTCCAAACACCCCATCAAACCCCCCAGCCTTCATCCACCCTCTGCGTCCACTCTAGATAACTCTAACACTTCTCCAGCAAACCCCAACAGCCCCCTGGCTAACTCTGATGCCTTCTCTACAGCTGTCAATGCTTTTCTCAACTCTTCTGAGCCCCTGGGACCCTCTCTACTATTGCTAACTCCTGCATACATCACCAACTCATCTCCCTGGTTTGCCTGACCAGCCCCAGAGCATCATGACAACCCCAGAACAACCTGCATCCCCAATTAATCTCATCAGAATATTGCCATGGCCTACCTCCTGATTGCAACTGACAACTTGTCAACTCCACATGGCTCTGTCAAGCCCCACCATCACACCTGCTGTCCCCCAGAGCTCTCCAGTAGTCAGTATATAAGTCATAGAGTAGCACCTCATACTCTAGTCTTGATATTGCATTTACTGGTTACTTGTGTCTCATATCTCTCTCTGTTCCTTCTCCATTTCTATTTTTAGTCTTGAATCTATTTCTTCCCTCAGTTCTGTCTTGTCTTGTCTCTGTCTTGCCTCAACTGCCTCTGTTTCCTTTGTTTCTGTAAGTCCCTTTCATCTCTGATGTCATTATAAACTCTGTGCATGTGCTACAACCTTCAAACACTCCTATAACAACTTGGACCTTGCCCTTTGCTCAGCCATAGAATCCATCAGTCTTGATTGATCTCCCATCAAACTCTGGCTCCACTTCCATCACCTCACAAAGCCTCCATCTACCCTGCAGTCTATTTATGCACCCACAAACATGGTCCTAATGCCCACCTAAGCCCAACATCTAATATACTTGGTCTTAGACTTCTCCAAAACACTCCAGACTTGCTCAGACTGCTTTCCTTGGCTTCTCCTTGCAAGTTCCTATAATCCACACCACCTCCAGAACACTAGGTTATAAGTGCAGAACACTGCATCTGCCTAGTAAGGACTTGCCCAGTGTAGCTGAGCCCCCATAGTCAGTAGAACCTAACATAATATCAAGACTCCCCCTTACCCCATTCTTGATGTCTGCATATAACCCCACATACAATCCCACCAGCTACCTAACTGACACCTATGGTTGGCCAGTTCCCGAGAATCAGTATGCCCCATTCTACCCAGGCCCACTTGCAGATCAGTATGTTCCCTGCCATTGAACCCCTAACCTCAACCAGGCATTCTATGCTCCCTCCATCAGCCAGGGAATACTCCTGGGCTGGCACTGCCCTCCAACATTCCCTGCCAATGGCAATTACCCCCACATGTTGTAAGGGCAACCTCTGGAGGCTGTGGCTCAATCACACAACTGGCAGAGGGAGATCCAAAGTCTATTCAGTATCTACAAGAAGTTCTAGAGTTCTACCTACTCACCTAACAGAGGGAGATCTAAAGAGAACAAGTCTAAGAATTCCCAATACTAGTGTTTGGAAAATTTACTCTAGAGCTTCTGGAAACAACACCCAACAACAACCAAATACAGAGTTCAATCAGAAGGTGAAAATTTATTGTAATTGGCCTTGATCTCTGGACTCCTTGCATATGACCACATACAAATATACCACAGGATAGTCCTTGGTTGAAAGTACCTGTGGTCCAAAGATGGGAGGCCTAGAATAGAATGAGTGGTAGGCCTGGAATACAGGAAGCAATCCAGGAGTCTGATAAGAGGCCATTGGAAGGGGCAATACTTGTCAGAATTATGGACAGAGCACTGGTGCAGCCTGAGGGCTGAAACTGAGACCAGAAAATAGGGAAAGCAAAAGAGAATAAAGGAAAACTATAAGGAGGGAGAACAGCACAAAGGGGAACTGGGACATCCCCTGATACATGTACCCTGGAGGATTCTCTGCAGCACTCTCCAACCCTGTCTGCATACCCAATTCCCAATGCAGCCTCAGCCCCTCTAGAGCACCCAGATAATTATATCCCTTGATTGCCATTTCCCACTCAAGTCCTTCCCTCCCCCAGATAGCAACAAGTCAAAGCCTATATCCAGCAGCATGATGAAGTCCTCTGCTTCCTCCACCTCTCCCCTGTGGAGTTTGCAAGATGTGCCTGCACTCTCCTCATCAACTTAGGCTATTTCAACACCCCCACAATTCCAGAGGTTTGGGTGAATCAACTCCTTAACTTCCACAAATGCTACTTGCAGAAAAACCTCTCCAAAACTATGCAAGGCACCCTAGTAATTAACACCAATCTACAAAACAAGCTCTGCACCTTGGTTAAAGAAATCCACACCAGTACAAACTCCTGTCCATTCAAAGACCCTTTGGACCCCTCCTGCTCCTTCCTTCCATATGCAATGCAAGGAACCTGTCAGAATACAAAGCAAAGCCCTGCCTCCCATTTCCCACCAGCAGGGAGAGCTTAATGCAGTATCTAATATCTTGAAAAGCCTCAACCCCACAGAGGAACTGTTTGACCAACCTACCACCCACACTTCGGCCCTCTCTGCTTGTTCCCAGACAAACTCCATCCCCAGTGCCTTTTGTACCTGGGACCAACCTGCCAAACTCTGTACCCACTGGCCACCCCCATGCATTGACAACAACAACTGAACTTTCTCCTAGATCAACAAGCCTAGCAACCCTACCAATAAGCCTGCCCCATGCAATGGCCCTCCCCAAGACAGACCCTCCACTTTGACCTACATGCCTTCCATGGCAATGCCCCTCCACCCTGCTAGAACACCCCAGTCCCCCTAAGGCAACCCATGGGCCCTGGGGCACCTCAACCCCCTTTTCCTGTCAACCCTTCTTATCTCTCACCCACTCCAATGCCCAACCCCCCTGCCAACACTAATTACTTTGGACCCTCCACCCCTGGAGGACCCCCTCCTCCTCAATGGGCCCCAGGGCCTCCCCTCAGCAATGTGGGCCAACCCCCCAGGGGCAGGCCTCCCAATGGCAGACCTCCTAGAGGATGGAGCCTGGCCATGGACAACTTCTCCCCTCAGCATAAAAACAAGAACAACTACCACTACTATTATAATGCTGGACTCCCACTCTGAACTCAAGACACTCAGGACAACACTCACAACACACTGGCCCAGGAAGGAAAGCTTGACATTCAAAAGCCCAAACCTTTCACTGGTCACAACCCCCAGAAGTGGAGAACTTTCCTAACAGAGTGTTTAACCATGTTCCAAGCTAAGCCTATTACCTTCCAGCTTGAGAGCTCATGAGTAGCCTTTGCCACATCATATTTGCAGAGCATCACCTTTGACCACTATACCACTACACAGTGCTACTCCAGTTTGACCCCAACAATACTGTGCTCTTGAATTGGCTCACCTTCACTCAGGAATTCTCCAGTAAGTTCAGTGTCTTGGATACTGTAGCAGAAGTGGAGGAGAATCCCTTCAACCTTCAAATGCACAACAACAAATGCTTCACAACCTTCATTGTACAATTCAAATAGGAGGCCTACAAAACAGGATGGAATTACAATGCCCTCTGATTTGCCCTCTATTGCACCCTGCCTCAATGAATCAAGGATGTCCTCTGCCTCACACCCAAGCAAACTACATATGATGGATACAAGGCACTCATTACCCAGATCAACTAACATTACTGGGAAGACTAGAGCAAGAACACAGCACTGTGGACCACATGGAACACCTCCAGCAATACCAACTGGCAGGCCAGAGCAACCAATGGCAACTGACCCTCAATTCCTGCCAACCCCACCAATTCTGCACTCTATTTCCCTCTAGGCCAAGGACCTCCCAGCACCAATTGACTTTCAGAACAGTGCCCCCTGCCTAACTCAATGCTGCTGACCTTCATGAGACCCAGGAACCCCTGGATGCCAACTCCAATGACCTTAATAACACTCTGGACTCTGCTGACAACCAAGAAGCTCTATGTGCAAACAAGATTTGGAGTAGGCCCTGGATTGACATACCATAGGAAACTCAGGAGAAATAATAGAAGGAGGCCACATGCATCCTATGTGGTGAGCAGGGACATTTTATCAGTAGTTGCCCTAAATGGCAGGTGATGCATATGGACTATTGATGGGGAGGACTGCAGCTACCAGTTTATGGAAAACAAGTCAGCAGTTTAGGTCTCAAAGGTGCACTAAACTGCAGACCAGACCCCAATGTCTTCTCTGCCCCCAGCTGCACTCCTCTGCACAATGGTACTTGCCCCAGACAACCTCCTAGAACACCTCCCTTCTCACTCCTCCAACACCCTCCTCCTCCACACCACCCTCCCCTTCTCTGGCAACTCCATCCCCACACTGGTTGACAGCAGCACTATGGATAATTTCATCAACAAATCCCTGGCAGTGCTCACTCCTCAATGCTTCCTACATCTCCCCACTCCAATTCTCCTCAAACTCTTCAATGGCAAGCTCACCTCCACTGGAGATATCACACTCTGCATGGAGACAACCATGACCTTTGCCAATGGACAATGCCAAGAACTCCAACTACTCATCACTAAACTACACCTCTCTGCCTCCATTTTCCTAGGCTTCTCATGGCTCTGCTCCACCAATCCCCACATTGACTGGCCTAGCCTCACCCTTTGCCTTGACCAGGACAACCTGACCAACTCTGGACTAGTACTCTTCAATGTCTCACTCCCCTCCAAAAACTCTGAGAGTATGACTAACCAACCCCCAACCCCAGACCCCCTTGCAGCTCCACTCAAAGTCTGCATAGTCATTTGTTATCAATGTCCAACTCAATAGCTCACCAATGGTCCTCTTCACCCTTATAAATAGCAGTGCCTCCAGCACATTTGTTAGCAGCCAGCTTGACCTCTGACACAACAACCTCAACAAACCCCTTAAGCTCCAACTCTTTGATGGAACCCCTGCCATGACAGGAATCACTCAATACCATGACAATGCCCTCACCCTTGGCAACAGCTTAAGGTTCCAAGCTCAGCTTCTCATCACTCAGCTCCCTCCATCAACTCCCATTGTGCTTGGACTTTCATGGCTGCAGGACATCAACTCTAACATCAACTGGAAGGACCTCACCATGCAATTCTCCAGCCCTAAAGCAAGTCTAGTGGCCACCATCTCCCTCCACCTCCAGTCCATCTCAGACTCTGACACCCCCAACCCCAGCACCAGCACCTCTGGAGCAACCCAAAGCCCTTCAACTCTTAACTCTTGACAGCAACCAAGAAAGTGAAGACAATGTACCTCTGCCTCAGTCACCCTCAAGTAAATCACAATCGCTGCTCTCTAACATACCTCAGAATTGATACAAAGATCTGTGGTACCCTGACCAATAACATCCAACCCCTCTGAACAACCTCATCACTGCTCTGGACCCAGCTGTAGCCACCCTATTGCCCACCTCCATCAACCCTAGAGACCTTGACATCAACATCATCAGTACCATCTCCTTTGCCTGCATTTTACAAGATGGCAATCCTGCCTCCCAACTGCAGATCATGCCAGCCCTACCCAAAATACCTCTGCACAGAAACTTCCTCACTGGAATGCCCAACAGAGGAACAGATCCTATATGAAGTAGTTCCCCCAGAATATCATGAATTTGCTGATGTATTCTCTGAAGGGAGTGCAAAAGAACTTCCTCTGCATCATTCCTACAACTACAAGATTGATCTCAAAGAAGGCACCTCCCCCCCATTTGGCAGAATCTACAATATGTCCAAGATTGAACTCAGGGCCCTGAAGGATTACCTTGATGACATGCTTGGCAAAGGCTTTATATGCCCATTGATCTCTGCCACTGGTGCTCTGGTCCTATTTGCCAAGAAAAAGGATGGATCACTCAGACTTTGTATTGATTACTGGAGACTCAACAAAGTCACCAAAAAGAACTGGTATCCTCTCCCCCTGATTGGAGACCTTGTTGACCACCTCTGCAGTGCCATGATCTACACAAAAATAGACCTCCACTCTGGCTACAACAACATCTGGATTGCTCTGGGACATGAATGGAAGACTGCCTTTCACACTTGCTATAGCCTCTTTGAGTACCTAGTAATGCCCTTCAGAATGACTAACTCCCCCGCCACTTTCCAGTACTTCATGAACAATATCTTCCACAACATAAACAATGTCTTTGTTATTGTATACCTGGACAACATCCTGATCTACTCAAACTCACTGGAGGAGCATCTGGAGCATGTTCACTGCATCCTGGAATGACTCTGGAAATACCACCTTCATGTCAAACTCAAGAAATGCTCCTTCTATACAATGGAGATTGAATACCTTAGAGTTATTGTCACCCCCAACAGTGTGCATATGGTCCCTGCCAAGGTCAAAGCCATACTCAACTGGCCCCTGCCATGGAATGTCAAGGAGGTACAGTTGTTTCTGGAGTTTGCTGACTTTTATCACCTATTCATCAACAACTACTCTGGAATCACCAAACTCCTCAACTGACTCATGCAAAAGGACACCTCATGGGACTGGGACAGCAAGTGTCAAAGCATGTTCCTCCTCCTCAAGAAGGCCTTCACCTCTGCCCCAATCCTCCACTATTTTGACCCCTCCCTACTGATTGTACTTGAATGTGATGCCTCTGACTATGCCATTGCTGGAATACTTTCCCAGTTGGACTCTTAAGGCAAGGACCTCTACCCTGTCACCTTTTACACTTGCTCAATGATTCCCATGGAGCTCAACTACAACATCTACAATAAGGAACTCCTTGCAATCATTGAAGCCTTCCATCAGTAGAGGGCCTACCTCAAAGGATCTCTGCACCACATTCAAGTCCACTCTGACCATAACAACCTGCAGTACTTCACAACCATCAAACAGCTCAGCCACTGCCAAGCTCAATGGTCTGGAACTCTCTCAGCATATAATTTCACCATCCACTACCACTCCAGACAACTTGGTGCAAAGCCTAATGCACTCACTCAGAGGTCTGACATGTATCTGAAGAAGTTGTTTGAAGCTGAGCAGAATGCATTCAATTATTGAGTGGTAATCCCCCCTGAGCATCTGCATGCTGTGCTGATTATGAATGAAGAAGGAATCCTTCACCAAATCAGGAACTCATCTCCAGACTTCTTCTTCACCCAGCACAACCTGTGCAACAACCCTGCCAACAAGTCAAATGCTGACAACTCTTTCATGCTATTTCCAGACCTCCACCTCCTGCTCCAGAGTGGACAAATCTATGCTCTGGACCACAAGTCTATTCATCTTGACATACTCCAGCAACACCATGACCACAAACTCCACAGGCATCCAGGAATTTGTAAGACTCTCCAGCTCATCTCCTGGACTTACTTTTGGCCAGAAATGAAGAAGGACATCACATAATATGTAAGGGCCTGTAAACCTTGCCTCCAAGCCAAAGTGCCCCACCACTGCCCTCACAGACTGCTGAAGCCCCTCCCTGTCAGTTGCTGCCCTTGGTCCTCAATCTCAATGGATTACATTGTCAAGCTCCCCAACTCCAAAGGCTTTGATGCAATCCTCATTGTTGTCTGCTGCCTTGCTAAGCAAGCCCTCTTCATCCTCTGCCACACCACCAACAATGCTCTGGAGTTTGCCAGACTATTCCTTGAACATGTATTCTCCAAGCACAGACTCTCAGACAACATCATCCCCAACCACAGACCTCTATTTGTCTCCCATTTCTGGAAATTGCTATGCAAGGGCACTCAAAATAAAAACTAACCTTTCAACTGCCTACTATACAGAGACCAATGGACAAACAGAACAAGTAAACCAGACATTGGAACAATATCTCCACCTCTACATTAACTATTTATAGAACAACTGGCATGCAGAGCTCCCCCTTGCTGAGTTTACTTACAACAACATGCTGTCACAACCTGCTCACCAGACTCCCACCATCACTCCCAGCCCTTCATTCTCCCAGAGTCCTTCTCAACCTCCCACCAAACTTCCCCAACCCTGTCCACCCTCCATGCCCACTCAGGGTAACTCTGACACTCCCTGGCAAACTCCAACAATCCCCTGGCCAACTCCAATGCCTTCTCCACAGTCATTGATACTTCTTCTGAGTCCCTGGAACCCTCCCCCACTATTCCTGACCCCATCATATGCCTCTGACCCCTCTACTCTGGTTTCCTAACCTGCCCTGAAGCATTATGACAACCCTAGAGTGGGCTGCATCCCCAGCTGATCCCATCACAATACCACCATGGCCTGCCCCTTGATCATACCCAACACCTGTTGACCCCACACAGCCCTGTCAAGTCCCACCACCATGCCCGCTGTCTTCTGGAGCTATCCAGTAGTCAGTATATAAGTCATAGAGTAACTCCTTGTACTCCAGTCTTGATATTACTTGCATTTACTGGTTTCTTGTGTCTTGTGTTTCATTTTGTCTCTGTTTCTATTTTTAATCTCAAATCTATCTCTTTCTCTATCTTGTCTTGAATGTCTATATTTCCTTTGTTTCTCTAAGCTCCTTTCACCCCTGACATCAGTACAACTCCATGCACATGTCATGATCCCTGAACATTCCTATGACAACTCCAGACCTCACTCTTCACTTGGCCCCAAACTCATCAAGTCTTACTTGATCCTCTGTCAAACTCCAGCTCCACCCTTGTCTCTAGCAAAGCCTTTATCTACTCCACAATCTATTTACGTGCTTAAAAACTTGTTCCTGATGCCCACCCTAGCTCAACATTAATACACTTGGTCTTAGACTTTCCCGAACCACTCCAGACTTGCTTGGACTGCTCCCCTTAGCTTCCCCTTGCAAGTCTCTCCACTCTGCACCAACTCCAGAGTGCTAGGTTATAAGCACAGGACATCACATCTGCTTAGTAAGGATTTGCCAGTGTAGCTGAGCCCCCATCATCAGCAGAACCTGACATAATATCAAGACTCCCCCTTACCTCATTCTTAATGTCTGTGTATAACCCCATGTACAACCCTGCTAGCTATCTAACCAATGTCTATGGTCAGCCAGTCCCTGAAAATTCATATGCCCTGTTCTACTCAGGCCCCCCTGCAGATCAGTACATCCCTTGCCACTGGACTCCTGACCCCAACCCAGTGTTCTACACCCCTTCTATCAGCCAGAAAATTCTCCTGGGCTGGCACTGCCCTTCAGCATTCCCTGCCAATGGTAGCAATCCCCACATATACTCCAGAGAATACTCTGCAGTGCCTTCTAATCCCACCTACTTTCCCCCCACCCACTACTACACATACCCAGTCCCCACTGCAGCTCCAGCCCCTCTGGAGCACCTAGATAATTATTCTCCTCCTTGTCTGCCATCCTCTGCTCAAATTCCCCCTTCCTCCAGACAGCAAAGAGTCAAAGCCTATATCTAACAGTGCAACAAAGTCCTCTATTTCCTCTGCCTCACAGAATTTGCAAGATGCACTCATGCCCTCCTCACCCAAATGAGGGAACACATAATCAGGGAATGCACCAAATATAAACAACATTGACACATACTCAGAAAGGCAGACAAATAACTGGAGTTGGGCATACTGCTAGGAACAAAAAAGGGACTGGAGGTGATGGCCAAGTTCCTAGAGCAATTAGGCACATTTACAAAAATAGGCATAAAATGTAAGAGAAAAGGCACACTAAAGGAAGATGACAAAGAAAATGAGGAGGAGAAAGAGAGTTGGTGGAGACAGATGGAGAGAAGAGAGAAGTGGGATGAAGACCCAGTGGAGGAAGAGACAGTCAGGACACAGAAAGGTCAGGAGGCAGATGGAACAGAATAAGAAGAGGAAAAAACTACCACACAAAGGAAGATGTTAGGCAAGGCAAGGACCACACACTGCAGGGCATGAAGGCCCATGTATGCAAAGACTCAGGACAAACACAACACACACATGTGGCTGGGACATGGGCCAAACCTCAAATCCAAAGGATCCCCCCTACAATAGTGAACACACCTGCAGGACTTTGCAATGTGACCATGCCACAAAACATGCCATATCAGACTATGCAAGGAAAGGTCTAATCCACAAAGATACAATACATGATCAGCAATACAAGGACAATAGATCATAATATGGAGTAGTAGAGTAGACATATCCTACCCCCGCCTCTTAGCCCTGCATAGTGGCTTGCCGGTGGTATAAGCCCAATTCATTCATTCATTCATTCATGCCCTCCTCATCAACTTGGGCTACTCCAACACCCCAGCAACTCCAGGAGTTTGGGTGGATCAACTCCTTGACTTCCATGAATGCTATCTGCAAGGAAATCTCTCAGAAACAATGCAAGGCATCCTGGGCATTAATGCTAACTTACAGAATGAGCTCCATGCATTGGTCAAGGAAATCCACACTAGTCTGAACTCCTGTCCATTTGAAGACCCTCTGGATCCCTCCCACTCCTTCTATGTGCAATGCAAGGACCTGTAGGGACATGTAACAAAGCTCTGCCTTCCATTCCCCACCAGCAGAAAGAACTCAATGTAGCCTCCAGCATCTTGAAGAACCTCAACCCTATGGGGGGATTGTTTGACCAACCCACCACCCACACTTTGGCCCTTTCCACTTGCCTCCAGGCCAACTCTGTCTCCAGTGCCTTCCATACCTAGAATCAGCCCACCACCCCCAAACCCTATATGCAATGCACCTCCATGCATCGACAACAACAACCAGACTCTTGCTTACATTGATAAGCCTGGTAATCCTGCTGATGAACCCACCCCATGCAACAGCCCTCTATGAGACAGACTCCCCCATTTTAATTTCTACACCCCCTATACCAACATGCCTCCACCCCACCAGAACATTGCAGCCCCTCTGAGACAGCCCACCAGCCCCAGGGCACCCTCACCTCCTTTCCCCACTAATTCCCCTTGCTCCCCACCTGTTCCAATGCCCAACCCTCCCACTGATGCCAACTACTTTAGACCCCCCACCCCCAAAGGACTCCCTCCCCCTTGATGAGCCTCCAGGCCTCCCCTGGATAATGTGAAGCAACCCCCTAGCAGCAGACCTCCCAACAGTGGACTGACTACCTGGAGGATGGGGCCCAGCTATGGACAACTTTCCCCCTCAACATGGCAACAGAAACAACTACTACTACTTTTACTACAATGCCAGACCCCCGCCCTGAACCCAAAACACCTAGAACAACACTTGTGACACACTGGCTTGGGAAGGAAAACTTGACATTCAAAAGCCCAAACCCTTCACTGGTCACAATTCCCAGAAGTGGCACATCTTTTTAACCCAGTGTCTAATAATGTTTCAAGCTAAGCCCATTACCTTCCAGCTTGAAAGCTCATGAGTAGCCTTCACTGCATCATATTTGCAGGAGATTGCCTTTGATCATTACACTGCACTACTCTGGTTTGATCCCAACAACCCTGTGCTCTCCAATTGGCTTGCCTTCACCCAGGAATTCTCAAGTAAGTTTGGTGTCTTTGACACCATAGCAGAGGTGGAGGAAAACCTCTTCAACCTCCAGATGCATGACAATGAATGTTTTATGACTTTTATCATATGATTTGAATGGAAAGCCTACAAAACTGGGTGGAACTACAATGCCCTCCACTTTGCGCTCCATTGCACCCTGCCTCAACAGATCAAGGACATCCTCTGCCTTGCACTCAAGCAAACCACCTTATGACAGGTACAAGGCACTCATTACCCAGGTTAACCAATGTTACTAAGAAGACCAGAGTGAGAACATGGCACCCCAGACTTTGTGGAACACCTCCAGCAACACCAACTGGCAGGCCAGAGCAACCAATAGCACTTAACCCTCAATTCCTGCTAACCCCACTAACCCCACACTCTGTTTCCCTCTAGGCTGGGGACCTTTCAGCACCAATCAACCTCCAGGACAGTGCCCCCTTGCCCAGCTCAACGCTGCTGACCTCCAGGAGGCCTTAGAACCCCAGGATGCCAACCCCAATGACCATGACAACATTCCAGACTCCACCAATGACCAAGAGGCCCTATGTGCAAACAAGATTTGGGATAGGCCATGAATTGACATACCAGAGGAAACTCAGGAGAAATGACAGAAAGAAGGCACATGCATTCTATGTGATGAGCAGGGACACTTTATTCACAGTTGTCCTAATTGACAGGTGATGGGATGCGCCATATGAACAATTGATGTGGAAGACTGTAATTACTAGTTTACAGAAAACAAGTCAGTGGACTAGGTCTTGAAGACACACTAGACCATGGACCAGACCCTGACATCTTCTCTGCTCTGGCCACACTTCTATGCACAATGGTACTCACCATGAACAACCTCCCAGCACACCTCCCCTCCCACTCCTCCACCACTCTTCTTCTCCACACTACTCTCCCCTTCTCTGACCACTCCATTCCCACACTAGTCAACAGCAGTGCCATGGATAACTTCATCAATGAATTTCTAGCAGCACTCACTCCTCACCACCTCTGATGCCTCCCCACTCCGATCCCCCTCAAGCTCTTCGATGGCAATCCCACTTCCACCAGAAACATCACACATAGCCTAGAAATGACCATGACATCCACCAATGGACAACAACAAGAACTCTGGCTACTCATCATAAAACTACACCCCTCTGCCCCCATTGTCTTAGGCTTCTCCTGGCTCTGCTCCACCAACCCTCACATCAACTGGCCCAGCCTCACCCTCTGCCTCAACTGGGACAATCCCACCAGCTCTGGACTAGTGCCCTTCAATGTCTCACTCTCCTCCAAGAGCCCTAAGACTACAATTGACCATCTCCAGACTCCTCTGCAGCTCCGCTCTAGGTCCACACAGTTGTTTGTCATCAATGTCCAACTTGATGGCTTGCCCAAGGTACTCTCCATCCTTGTCAACAGTGGTGCCTCCAGTACCTTCATCAGCAGTCAACTTGACCTCCGATGCAATAATCTTGACAAACCCCTTGAGCTTCAACTCTTCAATGAAAGCCCCACTACTACAGGGATCACTCAATACTACAACAACACTCTCACTCTCAACAATGATCTGCAGTTCCAGGCCTGGCTCCTTGTCACCCAACTCCCCCCATCAACCCTGATCATGCTCAGAGTCCCATGGCTGCAAGACATCAACCCTAACATCAACTGGAAGAATTTCACCATTTAATTTCCTGGCCCTAAAGCAAGTCTAGTGGCCACCATCCCCCTCCACTTCCAGTCTATCTTGGACTTTGATATCTCCAACTCCAGTGCCAACACCTCTGGAGCAACACAAAGCCCCTCAACCTCTAACAGTGACCCAGAAGGCAAAGAAAATGCAACCCCACCTCAGTCACCCTCAATCAAATCATGATGGCTACCCTCCAACATACCTCGGAATCAATACAAAGGCCCTTAGTACCCCAACTAGTGAGGCTTGACTTCTCCAATCAACCCCACCACCACTCCAGACTTGACTACTACCACTCCATCATCCACTTCCATTGACTCTAGAAACCTTGACATTAAAATCATTGGTGCCATCCCCTTTGCATGCATCCTACAAGATGGCACCCCCACTTTCCAGTTACAAATCATGCCAGCCCTACTAGAGGAGCACTTCCATACAAAAAGCACCATGCTGGAGTGCAAAACAGAGGAACAGATCCTATCCAAAGTAGTTCCCCTGGAGTATCATGAATTTGCTGACATGTTCTCTGAGGGAGTGCCAAAGAACTTCCCCTACACTGCTCCTATAACCACAAGATTGACCTCAAAGAAGGCGCCTCACTCCTATTTGGCAAGATCTACAACAGGTCTAAGATCAAGCTCCAGGCCCTAAAGGAGTACCTCAATGACATGCTCAGCAAGGGCTTCATATGCCCATCAATCTCTGCTGTCAGTGCTCTGGTCTTGTTTGCCAAGAAGAAGGACAGATCACTCCAACTCTGTGTAGATTATTGGGGACTCAACAAAGTCACCAAAAAGAACTGGTACCCCCTCACTCTGATCAGAGATCTCATTGACTACCTCCACAGCACTAAGATCTACACAAAGATAGACCTCCACTCCAGCTACAATAATGTCCAGATAGCTCCAGGACATGAATGGAAGACTGCCTTTCACACCCACTATGGCCTCTTTGAGTACTTCATAATGCTCTTTGGAATGACTAACTCCCCTGCCACTTTCCAGTACTGCATGAATGACATCTTCCATGATATGAATGATGTTTTTCTCATTGTGTATCTGGACAACATCTTGATCTACTTGAATTCAATGGAGGAGCATCCAGAGCATGTCTGCCACATTTTAAAATGACTCTAAGAGTACCACCTCCATGCCAAACCCAAAAAATGCTCTTTCCACATGATGGAGGTTGAATATCTTGGAGTCATTGTTACTCCCAACAGCATGCACATGGACCCCACTAAGGTCAAAGCTATACTCAATTGGCCCCCACCACAGAATGTCAAAGAGGTACAGTCATTCCTAGGTTTTGCTAACTTCTATTGCTAATTCATCAACAATGACTCTGGAATCACCAAACCCCTCAACTGACTTATGCAGAAGGACACTCCATGGGACTGGGACAGCAAATGCCAGAGTGTGTTCCTCCTCCTCAAAAAGGCCTTCACCTCTGCCCCAGTCCTCCACTATTTTGACCCCTCCCTGCCAATTGTGCTCAAATGTGATGCCTCCTCCAACTACACCATTGCCAGAATACTCTCTCAGTTGGACTCCAGAGGAAAGGACCTCTGCCCTGTCACCTTCTACACCCGTTTTATGATCACTGTGGAGCTCAACTACAACATCTAAGACAAGGAACTCCTCACAATCATTGAAGCCTTTTGTCAGTGGTGGGCCTACCTCAAGGGATCCCCACACTACATCCAAGTCTACTCTGACCATAACAACCTGCAATACTTCATGACCACAAAGCAACTCAGCCACTGCCAAGCTCAATGGTCCAAATCCCTCTTGTAGTATGACTTCACCATCCACTACCACCCCAGACAACTTGGCACAAAGCCCAACACCCTCACTTGGAAGTCTGACATATATCTGAAGAAATCATTTGAAGCCAAATGGAATGCATTCAACCATCAAGTGGTAATCCCCCCCAAACATTTACATGCCATGCTGATTTTAAATAAAGAAGGAATCCTCTATCAAATCAAAAACTCACCCCTAGACCCTTTCTTTACCCAGCATGACTCCCACAGCAATTCCATCAATGAGTCAAATGCCAAAAACCTCTTCATGCTGTCTCCAGACTGCCACCTCCTACTCTGGAGTGGACAAATTTATGCTCCATACCACAAGTCTATTCACCTCAACATACTCTAGCAATACCACAACCACAAGCTTTGGGGACATTCAGAAATTTGTAAGACCCTTTAACTCATCTTCTGGACTTACTTTTGGCCAGGAATGAAGAAGAATGTCATGCAATATGTAAGGGCCTGTGAACCTTGTCTCTGGCCCAAGGTACCCTGCCACTGCCCCCATGGGTTATTGAAGCCCCTCCCCATTGGCCAATGCCCCTAGTCCTCAATATCAATGGATCATATCATCAAACTCCCTAACTCCAAAGGTTTTGATGCAATCCTTGTCATTGTCTGCTGCCTCACTAAACAAGCCCTCTTCATCCTCTGCCACACCACCAACAATGCCCTGGAGTTTTCCAAACTATTCCTTGAACATGTATTCTCCAAGCACAGACTCCCAGACAACATTATCTCCAACTGTGGACCTCTATTTGTATCTTGTTTTTGGCAATTGCTATGCAAGGTGCTCAAAATCAAAACCAATCTCTCCACTACCTATCACCCAGAGACTGACAGACAAACTGAACAAGTAAACCAAATGTTGGAACAGTATCTCTGCCTCTACCTTAACTATTTATAGGATGATTGGCACACAGAACTTCCCCTCACCAAGTTTACCTACAACAATATGCCTCACTCTGCCACCAAAGTTTCCCCCTTCTATGCCAACAAGGGCTACAACCCCCAACTCATGCTATCCCTCAAGGATATCCCTTTCCACATTGCCCAGAAAGTCACCAAAGACCTCTAATCCCTTCACTAGTTCCTCTGGGACAAGATTGACACCACCAATCAAGCCTACTCCAAGTATGCCAATGCCCAATGCAACTCGACCCCCAACTGGCCCCCTAGCACCTTGGTCTGGCTCAATCAATAAAATATCAAAACCTAGAAGCCTTCTATCAAGCTCAATTACAAACATCTCAGCCCTTTCAAAGTCCTCTGGAAGGTCTCCATGCATCCCTACAAGCTCAATCTACCTCCAGGCTTGAAGGGCCTCCACCCCATGTTTCACATCCAACTCTTCAAAAGACATGCTCTGAACCCATCCTCTAGCCAACACCCCAGCCAACCACCCCCTGTCAAAGTCAAGGATGCATGTTACTATAAGGTCAACCAAATCCTCAACTCCTGCATGGTCTGCAGCCAACTCCAATACTTGGTCCACTGGAAGGGCTACAGACCTGAGGATGACACTTGGGAACCCTGAAAAAACCTTGATGGAGCCTCCAATGAACTCCAGGACTTCCATCAACAACACCCCACTAAGCCCTGGGACCCCTGGGACTAGCAAACAATTCCCGCCTCTGAATTCATCAGGGATTCAACTCCCACAAGTAACTCCTTATATGTTTTATTCATTCCCTCTACTTGATGCTAAAAGAGTCACTCAATCCAGGCTGAGAGTTCAAAAACAGCAGTAGATACAACAATATATCATGTTACAGAAGTGCAAGCAGGCTTGGAATACAAAACAACAAGTCCAAGAAAATCCCCTACTTCCTCTCCCCCTCCAACTCTACCTCTGTGATCCTCCCCACCATGTCCACCTCTAGCTGTGCCACCACCATTGCCAGAATGTCCAGATGCTCTGAAAGGGGTTCTCCCACATCTGTTGCCACCTCCCACCACACTTCAGGGTCTGCCATCACCCTCTGCCAATGCCCCACTAGCAGGCACCCCATCTGCATAATCCCCTGCCCCAGTTCCAGGAGGAGGTCCCCAGGCATCCTTGCCAACTCATTGTGAATGAACCCCAGTGCCACTAATGCTCCATCAAGAAGGATGTGGTGCTTCCTAGCCCAGTCTGCCAAAGTGAGGTCAGCTCAGTGAAAAGAGGAACAGAGGATGAAAAGGAAAGGACTTATGAAGCACCCCCCACTATCCCAAGGCCACCTTGTTGGTGAGCCACTTCTCCTGCCTCCACACCCTCTCCACCATCACTCTGGGCACTCCTATGCTTGACCCCCTCTAAGCCCCCTGCATCTCTGCCCCTGCCTGTGCTTCCAACTGCCTCAAATGAGCCTGCACCTCCTGCAGTTGGACCAGCTGCTCTATGGCTGTCCCCACAGCCATGCCCTAGTCCCTCTGTGCTGTGTCCCTGTCCCTCTGCACCTTGTTCTGCTCCCTCCACATCATGTCTTGGTCCTTCCCAATCCTCTTGACCTTCTCCTCACAGGTGGCCAGCAACCGCTCCAGGCCCTCCACCCAACACCACAGGAAAGCCTCCATGACCAACCATGACTCTCCTGTGGACAACCCAACTAAAGCCCCAGAGGTCGGGGAGTATACTGTGGGGCCCAGAAAGCCCACCATCACCTGCTCCTCCTGCACCTGCTTGCTCAGTCCCACCTCCAATGGGGGGGATGCCTTCTGCTTGCCCTTATCATATGCTGCAGGGGCCCCTTCTCTCTGTCCTCCCCACAGGGGCCCAACTTTTATTGGCAGGTGCCCTGCACTACCCCCACCTTCAGCCCCTTTGACTCTCCCCAACATATTGCCCCACTGCCCCTCCTCCAACCTGCACTGTGACCCATGCTCAGTCCCAACCTTGCTCTGCAGCAATACAGGCAGCATGCCAACTCAACATAATGGAGCACCTCTTGTGCTGCAAGCAACATGGGAGACACACCAAGGTATCCCACTGTAGCCCTAGCATGGGCTCCTTGAAGTTGCACTGCTCCCCATATCAAATACAAGACAAACACTACAGAAATCAGTTAGCCAGAGAAAAGGTAAAATTGCATAGTCACTCACCAGAGCCACTGCCTGGCACCACTTGAGGGTCAGAGGACTCCTTGCTCACCCCATAGCCTCCACAAACTGCTCCAACATCACTCCTGCCTGAGCCACCCTCAAACCTGCAAGAATGGGTTGGACCACCCCCAGACCAAGCTCAGGCCTGGAATGCATGGGGGGAACTGCTCCTGCTGACTGCACTACACCCCCACCTGAGGAAAGCCCTGAGGGGCCTGCCACAGCCATACATAACTCTATTAGAACTCAGTCAGTATTCTGAAATGCATGAAATGGAATGGCACTCATGACTATAGTACATTGCCACAATCCATCTATGACCACAGGAGGACTCAGACTCCCCCAAGAATGAAGAGTCAGGGGAGGCTGAAGACAATGCTGATGGTGTGGGAGAATAAGCAGAGAATGACATGGTGAAAAGTTAGGGAATCCCAGAGTACGTCTGACCCTTTTAATGGCTTGGAAAGAACTCCCTGACAAACGGTGGCCATGCTTTGACTTTGTTCTCCATGCTGCCACTGCTTGCTGCAGCCTGATCAATATTGCTCAACTTTGATTCCCATGCCCTGCTAATCCCCAAACTGCACTCTGTGTCTCAAGAATCTCAATGCTGAGGGGAAGATAATGTCATGCTCTGCTCACCAGACTCCTGCCATCACTCCCAGCCCTTTGTTCCCTCAGAGTCCTTCCCAACCCCCTGCCAAGCTTCTCCAACCCTCATCCACCCTCCATGCCCACTCTGAGTAACTCTAACACTCCCCAGCAAACTCCAACAATCCCCTGGCCAACTCCAACACCTTCTCCATAGTCATCAACACTCCTCCCAAGTCTCTGACCCCATTATATGCCTCTGACCCCCCTACCCTGGTTCTCCAACCTGCTCCAAAGCATCACAACAACCCTAGACAGCTAATCCCATCACAATACCACCATAGCCTGCTCTTTGATTGTACCCAACACCTGTCAACCCCACACAGCCCCATCAAGTTCTGCCACCATGCCCCCTGTCTCCCAGAGCTATCCAGTAGTCAGTATATAAGTTGTAGAGTAACTCCTTATACTCCAATCTTGATATTACTTGCATTTACTGGTTTCTTGTGTCTTGTGTTTTGTTCTGTCTCTATTTCTATTTTTAGTCTCAAATCTATCTCTTTCTCTGTCTCATCTCAATTGTCTATATTTCCTTTGTTTCTCTAAGCTCCTTTCACCCCTGACATCAGTACAACTCTGTACACACACCACAATCTTCAAACATTTCTATGACAACTCCAGACCTTGCTCTTTGCTTGGCTCCAAACCCATCAAGTCTTACTTGATCCCCCATCAAACTCTGGCTCCACCCTTGTCCCTAGCAAAGCCTCTGTCTACTCTGCAATCTATTTACATGCTTCAGAACTTGTTCCTGACACCCACCCTAGCCCAATGTTAATACACTTGGTCTTAGACTTCTCCAGACCACTCTGGACTTGCTCAGACCACTCCCCTTAGCTTCCTCTTGCAAGTCTCTCCACTCTGCACCAACTCCAGAGTGCTAGGTTATAAGTGCAGGACATTGCATCTGCCTAGTAAGGATTCACCAGTGTAGCTGAGCCCCCATCATCAGCAGAACCTGATACATGCCTCACTCCACCACTAGAGTTTCCCCCTTCTACACCAACAAGGACTATAACCCCCGACTCATGCTATCCCTCAAAGATATTCCCTCCCATGTCACTCACAAAGTTGCTGAAGACCTCTAATCCCTCCACCAGTTTCTCCAGAATAAAATTGACACCACTAATCAAGCATACTCCAAATATGCCAATGCCTGATGAGATTCTATCCCCAACTGGCTCCCTAGCACCTTGGTTTGGCTTGATTAACAAAACCTCAAGACCCAGAGACACTCCATCAAGCTCAATCACAAACAATTTGGCCCCTTCAAGGTCCTCTGGAAGGTCTCCATGCACACCTACAGGCTCAACCTATCCCTGAGCCTGAAGAGCCTCCACTCCATGTTCCATGTGTGCCTCCTCAAAAAAACATGCTCTGGACCCCTTCTCTGGGCAATGCCCCAGTGAAATGCCCCCCATTGAAGTCAAAGACAAATATCACTACAAAGTTGACCAGATCCTTGACTCCCACTTGGTCTGTGGCCAGCCTCAATACTTGGTCCACTGGAAGGGCTATGGGCCTAAGGACAACACTTAGGAACCCTGAAAAAACCTTGACAGAGCCCTTAACAAACTCCAGGACTTCTATTGACAACACCCCACCAAGCTCTGAGACCCCCAGGACTAGTCAACACAGATAGCATGAGTGGGCATAACCCCTGCCTCTGGATTCATCAGGGATTCAACTCCCACAAGTAACCCCTACATGTTTCATGTACTCTCCTCCTCCCACAATTTGACACTCCTTATGCTTAGCAGAACTGTAAAAAATTCAATATATACAAAACTACAGAGTACAAAATTGTCCAACTAAGACTGGGAGAAGTGCAAGATAGCAAGAAAATGGGGCCTGACCACCTCCTCACTCTCCCTCCTCTTTTGGAATCCTCTGCACTATACCTCCAATGAGATTGACCTCCATCTGGGCAACCACCATGCCCAAGACCTCTGGTTGCTCTGGTAGGGGCTCCCCCACATCAGTTGCCACTTCCCACTACACCCCAGAGGCCACTGCACTCCTCTGCCAATGCCCTACCAACAGCTACCCCATCTGTTGGAATCCCTGCTCCAACTCTAAAGGGAGTTCTCCAGGCATCTGCACTAACTTGTCCTGGATTGAGGCATGAGCAGCTGATGCCTCATCAAGGAGAATGCAGTGTTGTTGGACCCAGTCTAAACAGCTCCTATCAATGGGATCAGAGTAACAAAAAACAAAAGGACTCATGCATTATTCCCCTCTGCCCCAAGGCTGCCTTGTTGGCTAGCCATTCTTTACATCACCTCCCTGCCTCTGCCCTGGCCCCTTCTGCTTCTGCAGCCCCTTGCTGCACCTCCACCCTCTGCTCTGCCCATGCCTCCAACTGCCCCAGCCATTTTCACAGCTCCTGCACCTTCAGCAACCCTTCTGTAATCATCTGTGTAGCTACCTCTAACTCTTGCTGTGCCATGTCTCAGTCCCTCTGCACCTCATCATGCTCCTCTGCACCTTGTCATGCTCCCACTGGACCATGTTGCAGTCCCCCTGAATCCTCCAGACCTCATCCTCATGCAATGCTAGCAGTCGGAACAATGCCTCTGCTTATCACTGCCAGAATGTTTTAAGGACCATGGAAGAAGGACTGGAGTCTCTGCCAGACCCTCCCACCAAGGCCCCCAACCCAGGAAAGTATACATATGGCCCTGGAGGGCCCACCATTGACTCCCCTCCTTACAGCCACTTGCTGGGCTCTGCCTCTAGCAAGGGAGACACCCTCCATTTTTCCTTGTCATGCACTGCCAAAGCCTCCTTCCTCCAACTGCCCCACAGGGGTCCTACCTTCATCAGGGACTGCCCCACATCTCTTCTACCCTCCACCCAGACCTCCAACCCAACACCTTACCCTTGCATCCCTCAAATAACTGCTCCACCACCTATGCCACATCTCACCCCTGCTCCTCCACTACACAAGCTGCATGCCAACTCATTAAAATTGGGCACTTCTCATGCCTCAAACAATATGGGATGCACACAGAGGTGTCCCAATGAGAGCCCTGCACTGGCTCTTCAAATTCACAGTGATCCCTATAATAAGTACAAAGAGTGCACTACAACTTCAATCAGTTCCGAGAAAAGGAAAGAAAACATGGCACAATGACACTGAATACTCACCAGAGCCTCCACCTGACACCACTCAAGAGTCAGAGGACCCCATGCCCACACCATTGCCTCTATAAACCTCTCCAGGATCACCTCCACCTGGGCAACCTGCAACACCTCCAGAATGGCCATGATCTCTCCTGAACTAAAATCAGGCCTTGATGAGTGCCCAACCAATGCCAGGGCTGACCCTGCTGGAACCCCACCACAAGACAAAGCTCCCAATGGGCCAGCCACTGCTGCAGACAATTCTGTCAATAGATCAATAACTCTAGAGCACAGAGAAAGCAGGACTATGCTCATAACTTCAGTACATGGCCTCTACCCATCTGTAGCCATGATGGGATTTGGACTCCCCTGAGGAAGAGAGGGTGGGGGACACCACAAACAATGCTGATGATACTAAGAATTGAGTGGAGAAAGACATTGCAAAGAGTTTGAGAACTCCAGGGTATGTCTGACCCTTTTTAATGACTTGGGAAGAATCCTCTGACAAACAGTGGCCATGCTTTGACTCTGTTCCCCACATTGCTGCTACTCACTGTGGTTTTATCAATATTACTTGACTTCAATTCCCATGCCCCTGCCAATCCCTGACCTGTGCCCTACATCTTAAGAGTCTTGATGCTAAAGGGGGGGTGATATCATGACCCACTCTCTGGACCCCCAACCTTGTTCCCAACCTGCTTACTTCTCTGGAGCCCTCCCCAGACACCCCATCAAACCCCTCAGCCTTTGTCCACCCTCTGCACCCACTCCAGATGCCATGACAGTGAAGAACCACTACCCCCTCCCCCTCATCTCCAAGCTCATTAACAACCTCCAGGGTGCACAATACTTCACTAAACTGGATGTCTGGTGGGGTTACAACAATGTGCATATCTAAGAAGGAGATGAATAGAAGGCCACCTTCCAGACCAACTGGGGATTGTTTGATTATGTTCTTTGGACTCACTAACAGCCCTGCCACTTTCCAGACAATGATGAACAACATCTTCCAGGACCTTGTTGTAGAGGATGTAGTGTGTGTATACCTCAACAACATCCTCATCTACACAAAACACTGGAAGAACACCATTGGATTACTTGCCTTATATTGGAACACCTCCACCAGCACCAGCTCTACCTCAAACCAGAGAAGTGTGAGTTCAAACAGACTCAGATTGAGTATTTTAGCCTGATCATCTCACACAGAGCCACAGAGATGGACCCAGTGAAGGTAGCAGGTGTGGTGGAGTGGCCAGAGCCCAAGAACAAGAAGGTGCAGGCATTCCTCAGCTTTGCAAACTTCTACCAGAGATTCATTCAGGACTTCTCACACCATGCTCATCTGCTATTTGACCTCACTGGAAAGGATGTTGTGTGGAGTTGGAGACCTTCAGAGCAGGCAGCCTTTGATGCCCTCAAGTATGCCATAACCTCTGGACCCATCCTCCTCTTCCCAGATGACAACTCCCCCTTCTGGGTGGAAGCTGACAGCTCCAACTTTGCCATGGAGGCTGTTCTTTCACAGCAATCCCCAGAGGATGGGAAGTGGCATCTAGTGGCCTTTTACTCCAAGAGTCTAAATGCAGTAGAGCAGAACTACAAGATCCATGACAAGGAGATGCTGACCATCATCCAGTTGTTTAAGGAGTGGCAGCACTTTCTGGAAGGCATGCAGCACAAGTTTGAGGTCTGGATGAATCATAAGAACCTCAAATACTTCTGGACAGCCAAGAAGCTCAATTGCCAACAGGCCCAGTAGTCCCTCTACCTTGCCAACTTTAACTTCTCATTGCACCACAAGCCCAGCTAGAGCATGGGGAAACTAGACACCCTGTCCCAGAGAGTGGACCACAGCATTGGGAGGGAGGATAACAGCAACATTGTGCTCCTCCACCCCAAACTGTTTGCAATCCAAGCCATGGAGGGTCTAGCCATCAAAGGAGCAGAGGTGGACATTCTCTGGGACATCTGGCAGGGTAATCAGGATGGTCAGCAGGAGGAACTCATCATGCAGGCAGCTCAGATGCTAAAGTTGGAGCACACCACTGGTGCTAAGTTGGTCCACACAGACAAATGGGCCCTCTGAGATGGGATCCTGACCTTCAGGGATTGTATCTACATGCCCAATGTTCTGGAGCTCCATCAGAGGATTGTGGAGCAACATCACAACTCCCATATTGCAGGGCACCCTGGACAATGGAAAACATTGGAGCTAGTATTATGGAACTACTGGTGGCTACAGATGTCCCAGCTTATTGGGTCCTACACTAGTACATGCAATCTCTGTCTCCAGACCAAGCCCCAACATTGCCTCCCCTATGAACAGCTACATCCACTGCCCATGCCCACAGAATGATGGAGCATGACTTCTATGGGCTTCATCATAGAACTCCCCAACACCTACAGTTATGATGCAATCATGGTGGTGGTGGACCTGTACAGCAAGTGAGCACACTTCATTCCAATCCACACCACCTGCTCCACCATGGGTGCTGCAAACCTGTACTGGAGGAATGTCTGGAAGCTCCACAGCCTCTCCAACACCTATGTCTTTGATCAGGGACTACAATTTGTGGTGGACTTCACCAGGGAGCTCTACTGACTACTCAGCATGAAGCTTCACACCTCTATTGCCTACCACCTGCAGTCCAATAGCCAGACCAAATGCATAAGCCAGGAGTTGGCACAGTACCTCTGCCTTTTCTGCAACAAGCACTAGGATGACTGAGATGAACTCCTTCCTGATGCCAAGTTCCAATACAACAACTACATTCACACATCCACCCAGTTCTCTCCATTCTTCCTCAACACTGGACAGCACCTGCACATGAGCTTCAAACTCCAAGCCTGACCCTTGGAGAATAAAGCAGTAAACTAATTTGTAGACCAGATGAAGAGGTCACAGGAGGAAGCCTGAGCAGTGCTAGCAAAGGCTAAGGATGACATGGCATGATGCTACAACTGTCAGAGGACCCCAGGGCACAGACACTAGCCTGGAGATCAAGTCTACCTGAATGTCTCCAATATTATGACTACCTGGCCCTTGAGAAAGCTGTCACACCACCAGTTGGGACCTTTCATGGTGGAACAGCAGGTAGGGCCCCTAGCCTATTGACTTCAGCTCCCCACAGGAGGAGACACCCAGATGCTCCCCGTGCCATACAAGGAATCTACTCTATTTTGCTGGTGGACTGAGCAATCAGGGACTTCTCTTACCCCACACATCAAGACACTGCATGCTAGAGGGGAGGTGATGTCAGGGGACTTCCATTTCCAACCTCTGCAACCTGTTCCAGCACCTCTGCAGCTTGTTTGACATCTCCAGGGCTCATTCCAGAACTCCAGAGTTATCTGTATTACCTCACCAATCATCATCCTAGGGTTAGGACTAGCTCCAGCCTTCTGTACAGTAGTTCCCACACCTCCACCACCTGCTGATGCACTGCACTGAGCAGCAAGAATCCTTAGACTTGTTCTCTTTGGATTCCCCTCTGCTAGGTGATTAGTTACTGATTGTATTGTTGTCTCCTCCTGCTAATATACTTTGGATTCCCCTCTAATAGCTGTGTGACTCCAATCCACTGCCCCAGAGGTTGCTCTTACAGCATCCAAAGGCCAGCCAGAAGTATTGGAAAAAATGTGGGAGAAGGGTGAGGGGAAGGGGGGCACTGCACATAGACATTTGGGCCCAGGGGGGCCAGAGAATTGGCATGATGCTTACTGTGGACTACTATAGCCAAATGAATAGGACCCACTTCCCTGGAACTCAATCCTATTCTGCCAAACTCTTTCTTGCTCCCAAACTTAAAACTCAGCCTCCACAGTGGGAACTCAGTAGACCCAATCTCAAACATCCCTGACAAGCTCTTGGAGAGGAACAGGAGGACCACCTGACCCTTCCCCCTTGTTCACCAGCATGGGCATTAGCAAATCATCTCTTGCCAGTTTGTCCACTTCCTTGCCCTCCTCCAGCATGTATTCCAAGGAACTCTCTTAGGGGCATGGACCCATGTTCCATCCCAATGATGGCTAGGTAATAACAACTGCACCTAGGCCCACAGAGTGGCTGTGCCCCAGGCTGAGCCCTGCTGCTCCCAACCCATCCCAACCCCTGCCTGCCTCCAACTGACTTCTTCTTCCCACTCCATCGAAAACAAACACCAAAGGTGCCTATCACAGCATCCATCACAGACATTGTGGGTCTGGTGCAAGCCCAGCTCCAGGGGGGAGAATGTGCAGTCATCCCTGTGTAACATACAGTTCTGACACTGATATGGGTTAGCATGGAGCCCCAGAACACAAGGGTTTACTCACTGAGGCATTAGCAAGATACCACTCCCTAATTGGGATCATGGCAGACATAGTTGGAAACAGAGAACCACAAACCAATCATTGAAGAACACAACAGCTTTATTGACCCACAGTAGCAATCTCTGGAGAACCCACATTGCCCAAACAAATGCCTCAAGGGTCTCAGCACTGAAGGGGGGTTACTGTCATGACCCTCCATGTCCCCCACCCTCACACTCAATTCCCTGATTATATTCTCTGAAAAACCAGCCTCACCACCCAAACCCAACCCCACCATCAGACCCTGCCATCAGCTCATCAAATCTGCAGTGACCTCTGAACTTACCCTGTAGGGCCCCTGCACCTGTCCTGCACTCACCCAAGACCCCCAGCAGCACTGCCAAACCCTGACTTAGCACTGCCACTTCACTCCCAGTCTAAGAACACATCCTAGACCTTGGAGCTGCACCCATATCCCTGTCTCAAACTCCAAACACTCTAAAAAGCCTTACTATAAATACCATACCACCATAGTCAGTACTCTAGTCTTGAAATTGCCCTTAGCCATGTACATTTCCTGACCTCTAGTTTCCCAGCATTATCTGTTTCCCAGCACTTATCTCTACTAGCTCTACTACTGCAAATCATAATCTATTCATCAACCCTAATCCCCAATAAACCTCCAGCTCATTTCCCAAGTCCTCTGACCTCAATCAGCCTCCAGACTTAGTATTCTTGCCACCTCCAAACTTATGGATGGTCTGTTTGACCTTTATCCAACTCCAATGCTCCATAAGTTCCTTTAGTTATTGTAGTTCTCCAACTAGTGGGTTGCTTGCTCTACAGTGAGAGAGCCCCCTAGGTCAGCTGGACCTGACAAGAGCATGATAAATACATAGTTTCTAGCAATTGTAATAATTTTCTTCAGTTTGACTTTATCATCAAACTTCTAATAGCATGGTATGCCCACTGATCTAGAAAACAAATTTCATCCCCAACTCTCTTATGTAAGTAATGAGAGAGGGTTCTTTGTCCAGAGAAATGGCTGTTTGCCCCTGTCAACCATATTTTCAATCACATGATGTATTATTAATCTTTGTAAACATTCTAGATTGTTCTTAATATAATTCAAACATTCAATCACTCAAAATACATGTCATCACCCTTGCTCTGACAATCTCTGCAAAAAACTTTGTTTACATATTGTAGTGTACTTATTGTTCTTTGCACTTCTACCTTTACAAGAGTCTTCACTACTGATTGTATTTACTTTTACTCACTGTTTACAACTTTCAGTCTATACTGTTTGTATTTTACTCTCAGTCTATTCAGTCTATACAACATTCAGTTATTGCAGAGCAAACAGGTTTTTATCACCTTGCTGTCCATATTTTTGGTGAGTTGTTACTCAGGCTCTTATGAAACCTAAAGATCCACCATTTAATCCTACAAATTTTCAAAGTAATAAGCTTTTCTCAATGCAATTGTTAAGACACATTAAAAATTCACATAGTAACAACCCTCTGTCATCAACTAAATATTTTCCAAATAAGGTTTTACAATCAGTTTAGAATTTTCTCTTATGGTTGAAAAATGAAGCAAAAAATCCACTATATCAAGATATAATTCTTGACAACAAATCTATTGAATCATACTCAGAGGATAATACTCTTCTGGGCATAGATGATTATGTTGTACATGACACTAAATGATCTGTCAAAAATACTTTTGATAGTGAGACTGCTGGTTTGTCTAATCATCCTGCTCTAGAGGTTCAGGCACCTGAATTGTGTGTCAACTCTGAATTGGATTCTACAGTTTCTTAGAACACATAGGTGTAGCTGATTCTGAAAGTGTTAAAATTCATGGTCAATCTTTTACAACATCACCTTTGTGATCTCTTGTACTAAAAGATTACTATAGACCTGATGATGTGCCTAATCTTATAATTCATAGAGGTGCTAGTGTAATTAATAAGTATAATAATCCTTATTTATTTCCTGGTATGTTTTCTACTTTGTTTTCTTATGGTTGTGAAGGTTTTGATGATCCTAAGTGCCCTACCAAACTTGGTTTTCAGGTCCATGTTAACTATCTAATGGATTTAGCAGATCATATATTTTTCTATCATTACTCATTTATGTTTATAGCACTGAATATTATTCAGTGCAGAACTGCACACTTGCATACTAGCTTCACTGTTAAGATATCATGTTTTAATATATTGCTGAAGAACTAGTGTCATTATCTTCTGATAATCTTCTTTCAGCTACAAAACACTTAGAGAAGAACAATAATCCACAATCACTTTCAGATGATGAAAAAAAAAGTGTATAGCCTTCTTAAAGAAGTTAATACAATTTCTTCTGATGTTCCTGGATCTCAACCTTCTAAGATGAAATGCCAAAATGAAATATGCAACTACTCTAATTATTTTAGTGTGCCTGTTCTTTATTCTACTACTAATCCTAGTGTTGTTCATAGTCTTATATTTCAAGTTATGTATAGTGATACTTCTATTAATCTTGATGAACAATATCCTCTTATTGTTAATACCACTATAAGAGCTTTACATTTGGCTAAAAATCCTGTTGCTTCTGCTGACTTCTTTATTTTTCTCTTCATTGTATGTTTCAACATCTTTTTGGTTGAGACTCTAACAAAGGGAAGATATCTGTTGAAGGTGGTATTTTAGGTCATTTAGCTGCATTTTATGGTTCTGATGAATGGACAGAAAGAGGTCAATGGCATGCTCATTTTTTAATTTGGCTTGTTGGTGCACTCAATCCTTCAGATATTCATGCTAAATTAAAGTCTGAACCTGTCATGCTAAATCAAAGTTTGAACCTGGATAGGATAAAAAGTTGTTTGGTTTTCTTGAGAGCATCATTCACCACCACCTTTCTGATATTGAATTGGATGTTGATCCTCTATATGAACCTCATGTTGAGCACTCTCCTCATGTTCCACCTTCTTCTGCAAAATATGCAAAAGATATTGAAAATTGAAAAGACTTGCTTGCAACTGAAATAAAAAAATGTGGTGAAGCTCTTTAGCAACATCATTGCAGACCTGTTTGTCATAAATATGGTAATGAAAACAAATGCCAGGTTCAGTTTCCCTATGAACTTGTATCAGAATCAAGATTTGATCCTGAAACTAATTCTATTTACTTCTTGTGCCAAGATCCTACTATTAAGTACTTCAACCCTATTATTCTTGTATTTTGCTGACATAATCATGATCTTAAATGTATATTATCTGGAAAAGCTGCAAAATCTGCTATGTTTTATATTACAGATTATATTACAAAACTGGATCTCAAAACATACCATATAGTATCTCTATTATCTCAAGCTGTCCTTAATATGAAAGATTCAATTGATACTAACTGTTCTATAGCTAAAGCCAAACTTCTTCTTCATAAATGCCTTTCTCAATCAACTAAGCAGCAATGTTGAAGCCTGTTCAAACTATGCAGAAGCACCATATCTGCAATATTTCAGATGATGAAGACTTTCTTACAATGCAACCAAAGCAATCCAAGCTGGCCAAACATCATGAAAGTACAGATGGAAAAAATGTAAATCCAATGTCTGATGATGGCAAAGCTCATGCATGGACTGTAAAAGATGACCATTGTCTGCATAACTTGACTATTGTATGATATTTGAACTTATTATGAAAATGTATAATGCATGTTCAAGTACATACAGCACAGTTTAATGTTATAACTTGTATTGTATTATTCTGCTTAATTAATGAGTCGGGGACTGGTGCTTGTCACCACTAGGATTTTTATTTTTTTTACATGTCATGATTTCTTGCAGGCAACCCAGCTCATGTCACATGTCTGGAGGACATAACCAACATGAGTATATAGTCACCATTATGTGCCTATGTACCAACGTGTGTATCTTATGTATCTACACTTTTCATGCAACATGCTTTCTTCATAACACATTATAACATGAAATCAAATCACAGTGGTGCCTGCCCAGGTGCAGGTAGACCACCAAAAATCCTTCATCAGCAACAAAGGCCCTTCACAAGCAACCTTGTTTTGGGAACAGGCTCAGGGCAACCAAGCACACTCTTTGGCAGGGTTGGAGACACCAAAGCTGCAGATAATAGTGTCACAAGTGGTACTCAGGCTAATCAGGTGTGTATGACTGACAGCTGATGATGCACTAGCAAGTATAATACCTTTTTGTAGATTCACATATTATTACATCCGAAGAATACACACATCTACGATCTGATTATTTCAATATGTTGAGGATATCAAAGGGCAAGAAAAAAGCAACAGGTCCAGGTACACGAGAGGTCAAAAATGTAGTGGCAGGGAATCAAGCAGCAGACCTCATACATAGGCAACAACATAACACGTACATGCTTAACACATGAGCTACTAATCCATATATAATCTGTTTACTTACCATGTAACATAATAATCTTGAAAAACTTGAATTACCTAACATTTGGGCCGGCAACCGGCAACAAAACCAAGGGACCGTGACCGTGACGGTTGCCACTATCCATGCCGGTACAGTATTGCTTATGCAGTTTGTCCATGGCTATGCCACAGTTCATTGGAATATTACATACAACCTCGTTGACTTGAGTAAACATTGAAAGCAAATAATGATATGATACAAATTTCCTAAACGTGGTGTGATCGTACAAGGAAAAGGTCAGATCGGTGATACAAAAATTTAGAATGGACCCAAACTACAGGCGGCTTTCCATGAGCAAAGCTTCCCTTCTCCATCCGAGAGTATTCTTTCCGAACGCCGCCTCCAAGGCCTCCCTGACGGTACGCACGAAGACGAACTCCATCTCGTTGCGGATTTCAAGTGCGATGTCGTGCTCCACATCTTTACGGTTGGCCCAGGGAAGTATGACTTTCGTGATTTGGGCCCGGTGAGCTCCGAGGACCTGCCCGATCAATGAGCGACTGATTTCTTGGTCTGACGGTGAAAACACTCGCACCTTCTCTTTGATTCCGCCTACAGGCGTGACACGCCCACGGAGAGTAATCTATTACAAAGTTCATTGCCGTCTTTTATAGAGAAGAAGGAACTGCATACCTCTCCAGTCATGGCAATGTGACTGGGTACACATGCTCCTGTCAGCAAGGAGACGAAGGCGCAAGTCTACAAACAATGTCAGCATGATAGGACGAAGTACCATCACTTGACACACCATTGCAACACCAGCACTGGGACCGTCCTTCTTCTGAGCTCCCGACGGAAGATGAAGATGAATATCAATCATTTCGGGAACTTTGAGAGGGTCTTGGGCACGAGTGTTCGTGACGCACAAGTCATAAGCATGGGTCTTGACCCAGCTCAATGCCAGCTCTGCGCTCTCTTTGATGACCTGTAAGAAGATAAGCATCCATCAGGAAAAAATACGAATAAACGTACATCTCCTAAACTGCCTGTTAATTTCACTTGTCCGCTACCTGGTACAGCAATTGTTTCCACAGGAAGTATGCCACCCTCTCCCTGACCCATCACAACAAGGCCATATACGACACCTCTTCTTTCTTCCCTGTCCCGCTCTTCACCATCCCACCTGGCGATACCCAGAATTTTCTCAATCTCATGCTCCTCAACAACCCGCCTATACGCCCGCCTGCTCCCTTCCTTGTCTGCCACCACCACAGCTCCATCATTCTGCCCCACTTCTCGCGCCTCTCCACCCCCATCCATGAACTCGGCCCATTCAACGGCCTTGTACCTCACAACGCCTCCAATGGCGCGTTCGAGATTCCTAACACCGGCTTCCCGTGTGTATCGCGTGGCAATGTGCAGGAGGGCAGGCTCGGTAAGGGTAATATGGGATTCATTCAAACCGTTGGCCTGGAGTTGCTTCGGTAAAAGGAAGCGACGGGCAATGTGCATCTTTTCGTCATATGTATATCCTGTACAAACAACATAAGCATGCAAATGATCAGAGATAGGAAATACGAACCAGAAAGTTGAATAACTTCACAGCGATCCAAGAGCGGCGCAGATATAGTTTCGAGCGAATTTGCAGTGCAGATAAAGAGTATTTGACTGAGATCGATAGGGACGTTGACGTAGTGATCCTAACGCCTGAGGATGAGTCGAAATGAATAACAGAAACCTGAATCCAAAATGCCCACATTGAAGGTATGATTTTGTTCAGGGTCCAAGACCTCCAACAATGCGGCTCCGGGATCTCCATGGAAATTGCTTTGACCAATCTTGTCGATCTCGTCTCTGTACAAGGTTAGGTTAAAGACTGAGTAGAGTGACGTGTACAGCGAAGACAAACATACAGCAGCATGACAGAATCCAATCTCCCTGCCTTGCGGAGAGCTTGAACGATTAATCCAGGCCCGGACGCGACGTATGTACGTCTATGACCCCTGATCTCGGCTTCGTCTCGGACGCCTCCCAAGGAAATACGCTGGAAAGGCCGCCCGAGAGCTTTGGCGATAGACTGACCAAGTGATGTCTTGCCCGTACCAGGAGGTCCAACAAAGCTGAATGGCACTCAGTTAGTGATTTCAGATCGTAAAACGACTGCTCACAGTAAAATAGGCCCCTTCACACCCTTTTTCCCAAGGCGTCCGGATTTCACGGGCACAGATGTGGGGGAAGGTTTGGAAGGTTGTTGCTTGTTCTTGTCGTAGGGGACGACCATCTTGTCTACGTTGTCTGCTAAGTTGTCCTTGGCCTCAATTGCTTTGACTTCACTTTGCTTACGAGCCTCCTCTTCACGAGAATCACGCTCAGCATTCAATTCCTTCAGCCGAACCACTGCAAGGTATTCGATGAGTCTTTTCTTGATTTTCTCAAGACCAAAGTGGTCTGCATCGAGTTGAACACGAGCAGCTGTAAGGAATGATTTGTCTTTGATGGGCTGCGGAGATTGGGCTTCTGAAGAGAGAGATACGGCGTTTGGCCATGGTATCGAGCTGAGCCATTCAAGCTGGAGACCAGGATGGTTAATAGTCATACATGCCAAAGATCGGAGATACGAACATAGCTACGAATCACCCCATGCTCTACGCTGCCTTGTGGAATACGCTTAAGCCTCCTCCATTCCCTGACACCCATCTTGCGCTCCTCTGATCCGACTTCCATCGCTTCAATTCGACGCTTGAGGTCTGCCATATCATCGGCTTCGTGTTGTTCATCGTCATCAAGCTCTGAGCTACTTGAATTGTCCGATGGAGTACCTGGCGAGGCGCCAGAGGAAGTGCCATTGGACCGAGTAAGTGCTTGGAGTTCCCGCGTGATGGCGGCAAGCTGCTGTCGAAGGAAAAATTCTTTCTGTTGTTTAGAAAGGGATTCGTCAACAGCAGTAGCAATCTTCTTTGACACTTCCGATATCGAGGTTTGTTTCAGGAAGATGTCTGTGGCAAGTGTAAGACGAGCTTCCGTATCCGGGGTACTCAGAATCGCTGTTGTTCAAGCATTATGAATGACAACATGGATAATATCGGAGAGAAATATACCAAGTTTGTCTGCGTATTCACCATCAATGCTCCCCACCAAAACATCGGCCATCCAAGGTGCCCGGGAACTGGTGATATCCTCCAGCATACCGGCTATCTTCTGATAAGTCTCCTTACGAGCATGCTGTGTAGAGTCCTTTGCAAGCCGATCCAAAAGTCTTAGAGCTGAATGTCTGAATTTGTCAACCGTCTCTCTTGACGGTATACGCTCCGTGGGAGGATACTCAATTTCTTGCAGCGACAGGTCCGTTGCAAGTTCAGGAGGCAATGAATTGGTGTTACTCGCGGCAATCAGCCGTATCCTGGTTAGGCCATGTAATGAAACGAGGTAAGGCTGTCGTGGATTGCGCAGGGTAGGCCTGGCCAAACGGAGCACACGAGCTGCAGTTCCCCACTCTGAGAGCACAGGTGATTTGTCCTCAGACGATGGATTTACGAGAGGAATAGCTGCAAGAACAGGCAGAGCGTCCGATTCATCAATAAGGGCCAAAATCGCCTCGCCAATGCTCTGTGAAACGGGCACAGTAAAGCGGGATGTTGGCAGAAGAATAAGAGGATGAGGAAGGACAAGAACAGGAAGCTTTGAGCTTGCCATGGAAGATAGTGACTAGAGTGAGCTGTGAAACCTTGAGGACGATGAGCAGGGCAAGGACCTGTTTGAGTGACAATGGCAAGACGATTGTGTCCAAGATCCAGGTGGATTATCGGTCCACGTGACCTGTCATGACAAAATCCGGCTATTTCTTCGGCCCGATGTGGCGACCGCAATGGAACGTTATCATTCCAACGCTTATGTATATACTTGCATAACACGCCTTCTTTGACAGAAAGGAGGCCTCGAAGATGGTTTTGTGCCTCGGATCTCGAATCAACATCATGTTAATCCCACTGCGTCGGATAATTCGAATTTGCTGTCATGAATATGTCTCGGAAATCCTGCATATTACGGATCTCTCAATAAATAATTGATAGCGCGAACGGATCATCGACTCATCCGTTGATCGTAGAAAATAACGGTCGGGATCATTTTATGCCCGTTAGAAATTTAAAGTGGTACGAAGTAGATAACGATGCAAGCTCAAGCGCGATGTGGTCTTTTCATCGAAACCTTCCTCGTCACCTGAGTCAACTCAGCGTGGAATGGAAGCGAAAATTCCGTAAGGCCTTCAGACACCTATCCGCAGCTAGGTATCCCAGTGAAGAAGGGAAGAGAAGCCCACTTCTGGAGTTGATTATTGTAAAAATCGGTTGGTTTAGTTGAGTGCTGAGAGTCATTTTCGATGCCTAACAATTTCAAGCTCTCCGGCGTGGTGCAATCATAATGATGCGAAGAACAGCAGAAGATTACGGAGATGATCAATGACAATCACCATTTTCTTCAAGGTCGCAGAGAATTTCTTCTGAAGGTAGTTGCAACAGTTAAAGAGACAGACGAAGCTGCAAAAAGAATACTGTTTTCAATTGTGGGCAGAAGTGTCAGCAGCACCACATGCAAGTCCTTCGGGTATCGTTTTACTTACGTGCCACCCCTTTTCGCATCGAAGGAAAAGCAAAATACTAACAATGGAAAATTTCAAAGCATTGCGTTATCCCGGGACCATAATATCACCGGTGCCTCGTCTTTTGTGATGTTGTTTTGAGGTTTTAGCATGTTGGAGCTTCCACAGAGTTAGAAAGGACGCGACTACAGATTCAGGAACCTGTACACAAAAACCGGATATCCGCCAGTCACGACAGGAATGCCCAAGATAAAATTACAATAGATTTGTAGCAAGTTAATGGCTGAAGGTAAAAGAACTAATACATGTACTATGTAGGAGTCAAGTCTTTAAAAGATTGGGGAGTGACCCATACTACAACCTTGTGATTTCATATCACAACATAGGCTCGTTACCAGCGCTGCATGCAATAATAAATCTTCCACTCGACATGAAAAACCGAATTTTATGGGACAACTCCATGCTCACCGCGGGCTTGTTATGACAAGCCACTTACCTCCTCGGACTCTTCATGGTGAAGAGCCTTGGGCCTGAGCTTGCCCATTTGCCGCCTTAGATTTAACAGCGGGAATCATACCAAAGAGCTACAGAGCGTATGTCAGCATCGATGTGCTGACTCGGTCTATATAGCTGATCATACATATTTAATATCCCTCACACTCAGCTTGTGGAGTTTAGCGCCAGAACCCTCTCCAAGCGCTGCTTCCGCGAGACCTATAAAGTCATATCGGTCATTGCTCGTGTGAGATTTGAACTTCTACTCACTAGTCTTCACGTCTTGGAGGCGCAACATTCTATGATACATAGTCACACAAAGTTAAGCGAAGCAAGATGAAGAAACAGACCGCTCTTCAATGGTGTTATCTACTACTAGGCGCTTGATAACGACTTCTTTCTCCTGTCCAATACGATGAACCCTAAGACATAAGGCATTGAGTTTGTGTATGGTAGGTCAAATGATTAACAATTACCTATCGTATGCTTGTGACTCAGCAGCATAGTTCCACGAGAGGTCCATGCTGGATCATTGTTTCATCAAAGGCTCAGGCACAATGATTGACTAGACGCATACTTTATGATTCGATTTGCAGACACCAAATTCAACCTTATGTCTCTCGTTTGAAATACTCAATCCAAAGTAACAGCAGCTTACCCGACACTTCCGCACTTCGTGCTGAAAGCTCAGTCAGCGACACGTCAACAGAAATAGGTAAAGACTAACCTGATCAAAATCACTTTTGGTCCACCTGGCTTCTTGAACGTGGTCAATACGCGCTCGCGCGCAAAACGATCCATCTTTCCGTCGAATCTCAAGCTTTGGATACCGTGTCTTGAGAACAAGAAGTCCAGAAGATCGAGCATTGACGTCCCTACGTACCAATCCGGTCGATCACCACAAATAATATATCCTGAATCCAAGCGCTTACACTGAGAATAAACAATTGTCTTGTCTCCAGTTGCCTCCCACTCCTGAAGTAGATCAACCAGAGCAAGCATCTTTGTGCTGGGCTCGAGGTCATCATCCCCTCGACTCCAAGTCGCGATGACGGCGTCTAACAGACCTTCTCCCTCATCTCTTCCACGCTTCTTGGTGAAGGTTTTGGCTTTTCCTTTGCCTTTGGGGGACACAGAAGACTTCCTCGACGCTTTGTTAATGGTGTCAACAAATTCAATCTCAGAGTCGGTCGCGGAGATCCTCTTGATATTCTTGAGGGGCTTGGATACTTGACCGATGGTGAGCTCGGTCATTTCCTACAGTTCGGTCAGCACAAGAAGCAACCAAGCGATCTTTGCTCACATCATCGTCTGCATCGTCTTCATCACTCGCAATAACCTGACTCTTTTTCTGACGCTTAGCGGGACGTTTGTCAAAGATAGTAGAGACATCGGGAAGATCGTCGTCAGAGTCGTCAAGCCCACGATCCTCGAAGCTTGCTGTGGAGGAAGGGGACCGAATCTTGAAATCCCGAGCCGAGACCCTGCGTACACCGTAGTTACGGTGGGTCTCTCGCGCGTGTTTGGTAAGCTCTTCATCTGTCGGTTCAAAGGCAGAGGCTTTGAAGACCTTGTTGGGTGTGAGGTCAGCCATCTTTTTGCAAGTTGGGCCTACGGTGTCATGCACGAGTTCAGAGAAGAAGATAACGATGGAGAAGACTAACATGGCCGATAGCCTTTGGCTGCACCAGTTTCATACTCCCTCTCGACCTGTAAATTCCCGTTCTCGCTGCCCTGGCCGCTATAAGTTGGCGTTCAATGAGTAATAATCTGATGACTCATGTCATCAGGACGTACAAGATCCCATCGTGGGCAATGGCGGAGTTCTGCAAGTTGAGGAGACAATCTAACCCATCTGGTCAGTCATATTCGTTTGCCAAATAGAACAAATGGATCTTACCAAAACAGATCTCGTGAGTGCAGCTGAGGACGCGCCCATTGTCATTCATGAAGACTATCAAGATCAATGGAGGACAGTGCATCCATCGTGGAATGAGATACTTACATTCTTGACAAATAGGACAGCATGATTCGGCTGTTTCTGTTTCATCTGAAAAGTCAAGCAGCTCTGAAGCACGGCGCCGAAGCAACGACCTAGAATAATAACAATGTAGTCATCAAACTTTCGGTCTGTTCAAGCGTGTATTCACTTGCCTCCTCTTCACCTGATTTTCATCGAGTCAGAGAAATCATCCACCATATAGGGCAACCTCAGCATACCTCGGCAACCCAAGCACGGCCCATGACCTTCTTTGCACGCGCAAGTTCCTTATCGCTATCACTGCCTACGAGGAGGGTCGGGTCTTCATATTCTTCTGTTTGGGACTGCACTACGAAGTAAATGTACAAGCTTCAGCATATAGTACGTGCAGGTACACACTAGAATAAGATTGGGATGACAGCAGAGTTGTCGGAGACGAAGTATCATGACCTTGAAGACATATCAATATGGAAACACCACAAGAGTCACGAAGAAGCCGCAACATACAAGCACGGCAGCCTGGCTTAAACACAGTCGATTAAGTGATCGAGAACTACAGAAACTTGTCACATACTTTTCTACGAGCGTTCGCTCTCGTATAAATCTGTTGAGTCGGATCTTGGTCCTCTTCTCGAACGAATCATAAAGCTGCATGGCTCTCGTGTCAGATGTTGGACTCGATGAGCAAAGCGAGGCTTACATCACGTTCATCCCTAGAGAACTCAAGTTTGACAATCTCTATGTCTTTGTTTGGAAGTTCCAATATTGGTTTACCCTCGAGCATCGAATTCTTCGTTCGGCGAAGGAGTATGGGCTTCAAGATGGCCTGTGCTCGAGAACCTTTGGGTTTTGTTAGAGAAAAGTGCTTGAGGAGAATCTATAACAACTCACCAGCTAAAGGCGCATCTGTCATTTGAATATCTGCCTGTGCGCGTCGCTAAATATCAAATTCAGGACACTCGAAAAATTAGAACTACGTACGATATATTCATTAAATGCCATCCAGTCGTTCCAAGGACGGAAATGTCCAAATCGCAACAGGCCATAGATGTCGGCCCTGATGAAGGTGGATGGATAGCCATATAAGTAGCCGCACTCGAGCGACATGAAATAGGACGTACAACGTGTTGGTAACTGGTGTACCTGTAAGCATCCATCGATACTTCGCTTTGACATGGGCCAAGCTGATACTTGAACGTGTGGCGCTGTGCAACAATCCAATTAGTCTATGATACAAAACAAGAGGTAGATGTATACCGATTACGGATGAACTGTGCTTCATCTGCCACAGTTCGATAGAACTCGGCGCGTGCCAAGATACCACTATTGTCCGACAAATCAGTAACTAGGAATCCATTGATAACATTCGATGGATCGCACCCATTGTCAGCAAGCCACTCGACTTCTTCAGAAGGATCAACATCTTTGGGTATGCAAAAATCCTGATTCAAAGTTTGGTATGTTGTGACGATGACCTGTGCATGGAAAAGATTAAGTCACGATGAACATGATTATCGGCACCATACATCGTATTGCTTGATTTGCGATATTTTCTGTTCAGCTGGGCATCAGATTGCGCGATCATGATCAAGAGTGACATCATGAACTGAACCTTGAGTTTATCTCTCCCGTGATGCAAGTGCACAGTGAACACCCCGTTGGTCTTTGTTTCTACCTCTTCTTTCCACTTTTTCAAGGTATTCAGAGAATGAAACTACTATATACCAAGAACCTGCCTGATCAAGAAGAGCTGCGGGCACAACGATAAGAGTCGTACGGTGTTCTTCATCCAAGCTTGCCTGGTTCTTCACCATGGTGGCGATCATTTGTACGGTCTTACCTGTAGAGTCGTGTTCAAGCTATCATCCAAAGGAAAACAAGTCAGATGATAAATACCGAGACCCATGTCATCTCTGAGGTACAATCAGAGCGTCAGATAATTAACGACGAATGAAGAACACACGCTAAGATTCCACCACGGTCTGAGCTTTCTTCTTTGGCAATCATCCTAATGCGGAGTGTTCGATTCGATGTGGCACGCAGAAGAAATTGAAACGTACCACGCGACGCCAATAGCCTGATGGCTGAGCAGGCGCACCTCCATACCCGGAAGAAGATCTTTCACACTAAGTCTTCGTGAGTGTGCAAACCAAAGCCTACTGAGGTCACACACTCCTTGAGTCCGAGCGACTGCATCGCCTTCTTCACAGTAAGACCATGACTGAGATTGTCAATAGATTTCGTGACGAATTCCGCCATCCTGCACAGTCTTAATCTTCTTCCTGTCGTCAAAATCGGTAGTATTCACCTTTGCTCTTGATCCGGCCCTCCAAAGTCAATCGTACGAAGAGGGGTCTGGAAGTCATAGTTCAGGCTGAAGTTGACATGGGACGTCTGATTGTGCACTGCTGGTCGTCTCGAAAATTGGCCCGTTGACTCCTTGACTAGGAAAAGTGAGTAAAGATTGTCTTTATCATTTATTTAATGTCGGAACGTTCTCACCATTGGCCATGTTTCCGAGAATTCCGTGTCTTTGCATTGCGTGTGCATCCAATGCCTGTTGAATATTTTGGCAGTTGTTCGTGCCCTGTGTAGAGCCAGGTTGGAGGGAACTCTGCCTCATCGGTGTCGATGGCTTCGTGGGAGTGCTGCCTGGCGCTCCTGCAGCAACGTACGAGTTGTCCAGGGCAGTGATAAGAGAAGATACCTTGGGAGACGCGCCACTTCCCATGTTGAACGCGTAAAAAACCAGTGTGGTGGCTGGGCGGCGGGCGTCGAGAGGTGAATTGTGGTGTGACGGGCCGTGTCATGTCACATCCACAGCCTTTGTCTTTCCACCTTGCCTTCCACAATACTTAGCCTCCATATATATAATAGCTTAAGTGCATACTGAGGCCAACGTATAGAAGGGAATCTTGCTCGCCTTATGTCATTCGCGCGTGCCCTAACCTCAGACCTGCAAAGTGTCGAATGACATTTATGGCAATGCCAAATCCCAGACGCCACTGAGTGATATATATCGAACTTGAATATTTCATACTTACATATGTTTATCGGACATCCGACGTATATACTATCAAGTGTTGAATCTTTGTCGTATGATTGCCACACTACCATGTTTCTTGATAACATACTGAAAGAAAGCCCATAAACTGAATTAGAGTACGAGGCAGTTGATTCCTCTCATTGATCTTTGGTGTAAGGGCGACTATACATATCCGCAAGTATCTCTATTTATTCGATCGTCGCTTTAGTGAATAAAAGATCTGGTCCTTAAACCAGAAAGGTGATTTTGCGAAGACCTTTAGAACTGAGCTGCCGCATTAGCAGGGCTGGCACAACCTCCGATTCTGCAGGCATTAAACGTCATAAGTGGAACAGTTTCGTAGAGTGAAGAAAAATACATGTTCAATGGCCAAGACGAGAAATAGAAAGTATAGCGGCCGGTTTCCTTACAGTACTCTGCAAGGTCTTCGAGGTCGAAGAATTCACCTGAGAACAGACCTCGTCAAGAATATTGCTGAGATGATAAGGAGTTATACTTACCGATGGGCATACCCCACAAGCTGGTTCAAGGTAAGAGGTTGGATTCAACAAAGAGGACCAAGACTTGCCCTAGTAATGTCTGCGTAAACGGTGTCAACTATACATTGATTAATATAGGATAACCCAGGCTCACCTCATGCAAATGATGTGTACCCTTAGGAGCAGGCCAGCACTGTTTTGAGAGAACTTGAAGCACATCATGAAAAGGTGGAGGGCAAAGGTTTTACCTCGAGTGCAGGTTGATCAGACGCCACAGCAGCAAAATGATTATTCCTGCGTGGACAATTATCAGGATACGAATTATCTACCAGGAAGGACTTCGTACCAAAGGAAACGCTTCATATCAATTGAATTAACGATACCCGCACTAAAAATAAATTGATGGATTGTAGATGAACTCAGCTAGGTGAAGAAACTAACAAGGTTTCTTCCTTTGAACCAAGTACAGCACGTATTTCGTTCGTGGTTGTGTTATACTTTCTAATGAATCCAGCGCGGAGGAGCAGAATGTCACCTGGCCTGAATTCAACACCTTGTTTCTTGGCGCATGCTTCCAAATCCGCGACACCAATTGGATGGGATTCGAAGGGGTCGTAGGGTAGGTCTTTATCTCCTTCAGTATAGAAGTGCACGAGATCGAGGAGGACTCCGCGCCCGCAGATACCATGTTTGGCCCAGTCTGAATTGATATGAAATGGTATTGGGACGCTTATGTACATCGAAGACATACTCTGTATTCCGAGTTTACTGAGCTTGGGGTCGATGTTTAGAGGGTCAGGAATGGGATGACGTCCGAGAGGAAGTGAATCCGCAGGAATACTGGGATCCTAATCAGCTGATGGACTTGCTAATACTCAGAGGATTTCTCGAACCCTTTGTAATAGACGCCGTCGTGTACAAGACCGAAGTGTCTCATACCATCCCATTGGGTACCGGATTGAGTATTCTGGTCGCAAATCGCAGAAGCATAAGAATGAACATCAGATTGCGAGTAAAGACGGCGTACCAAGTGAATTTCATCATCTCTCACAGTAAAGACTTGCGGTATCTTAATGGATTGAGTGACCTCAGGAGTCTTCCGCTCGAAAGCCGGCTAATCATCGTGGTTCAAAGATAGACATTTGATGTTATATGGAATTGATTACATGCTCAGGAAAGTTGACTGGCCTGTTTCCACAGATCAACAGGAAATAACAAATACAGATACAAGACAAATTACCAATTGAGTGAAATAGACTTTCCGGTCCTACGTCGCGAATGAAATTCCGTATCTCCAATGTTGAGAAGGATAGCAAATACCGGATTTCCTCTTGTGCAGCACGTTTCACGACCTCCTCAGTTAGAAGATTAACAGTACCAAGCTCATCCTTCTCTGGCCAGACAGACCAAGCACATCCGGGCTGGTCATGAAACTCCGGAAGTTCGTCAAAAGAAGGAAGTCTCATAGTGAGGGTGAGTTTACAAATGCTCGAGAGTGATGGGATCACTGGCACAAGATGTCCTTTCAAAGATCCCACGGCGTCGGCTATAGCTGGTGAGGATCAAGCTCAGTAAAAGGTCGTGCAGCGGATCATATATGTTCGGGAATTCATGAGGGCTATGGTCGTGTGTCGTGTGCGGAAAAACTAGTGAAAGCAAGCCAACTTGAATGAGCAAGATTGCCTCCATCACAGATTTACAGAGATCTAGCCAGCCTGATCAAGTGCCGGTCTATTCGAACTCGTCCAGGAACAAAGACATCAGCACACATAGCATCATGCAAGTTACTCAGTACTCACGCATATATATGTGCTTTGAGATAGTCTGACAGTGAAATGGCATCCTCGAATTCCAACGCTAGCCGGTTTCGTCTTAGTAACCATCCTTCAGTGCTAAGTATTCGACTTTGTAGTCAAGTATGCAGGAATCAGGATGACCTGCATTTCAAAACACATACTTATGCGCCTCTGCAATGTGAATGGTAAATGGTTACCATATCTCATATTGGTTCATCTAGCTCTGTAGACTGCGGGGATCGCACAGCTCACTCACCTCTGCTTTCGACAAAACGAACCGGGCGCTCTATCGCTTCTTGCTTTCCTACAATTGAACCGACCTTGTTCACATTAGCAAGGGTGTTTTCATAAGCTTGTGGCTTACCGCTGCCCTATCCAGTACCTTTCTTCTGCAGATTTTGTCTTGTACTTGTTTTATCCACCGTTCTTTATCGAATTTCGTTATTCCACCTTGAGCGGGACACCTTGGTCCCCTCTTGCGTAAGGTCAGCTTGTCTTCTGCAACATTTCTGTCTTTCCGACTCATTCACTTGGGCCAACCAGTTTGACATTTTGAGTCCAGCAGACTGATTACCGACTCCTACAACTCCACGAAAAGTATATTTATTCGGATCAGTATAGTTGTCTTCAGTGTGATGTCCGGCCCGAAGGAGCTTTTTGTTATCGTTCTTGACGCCACATTGGTATTTTGGGTGCTGGAGGACTCCAGGGGACGCTAGTCTACTTGCGCGCAACGAGTCGTGGTGCAAAGAAGAAAATAGAGATGATTTTTTCTCTTTGATCAGGAACGATCCTATCTCCGAGTCATTTATATCTAAGTCTAAGTACCACATGCTGATTGTATTCCCGAACTTCTGCACTTATCTCACAGGTGAATGCCATAATCGTATCACCCAACGTCCGACTGTCCGGTTTGTCGTTTTTCTCTCGCCCTCTCGATTCTGCGAGATTACTCAGGTATCTATTAGTAAGAGCCAGAATTTTTTTTCAGGTCTGCGACGACTAGGCATCCTTTTCGAATGTTGATTGTCTCTATCCTTTCCGTTGTTGACGATGTTGGCTCAATCTGTACTTAAAGCATGAACCTCCCGCCTTCAAGCACTGATTAGACCTTCTGCTACGTTTCGCCCCTGGAATCAGGCATAATCGGCCTTCCTCTGAAGATGTACATCCATCTCAACAATATCAGAGACAATTCTGTATGCCCCATCCCTTTCGTTTCTCGTTCAACACACAACGAAAAGCGATAAATTTCTATTTGATCTTGATATACGGAAAGACTGGCACAATTACCCCCCGCGCGCTTACACTATCGATGCCAATACCAAGTTCTCACTGGAGGTCAGGCAGGATCTTGTCGAATCTCTAGCAAAGGGCGGCCTTTCCTCGACAGACATCGACGTCGTTTGTCTCCTCACATTGTCATTTCGATCATGTGGGCAACACGAAGTTATTTCCGTCGAGCAAAGTTTCTTGTTGGTATTAGCGCTGCATCCCTCTTCAACCCAGAATATCCATCTGATCCTACCTCATCATACGTTTTTGATCTCCTCCCCATTGATCGTGCAACCCATCTAGACTCTGAGGGGTGGAGCCCTGTCGGTCCATTCTCTTACGCACTTGACTTATATGATGGTAGTCTCTACAATATCGTCGCTCCAGGACATTGCCTGGCCATATCAACGTCCTTGTCCGTACGTACGCTGATGGAGGCTGGGTCTTTCTTACTGGTGATAGCGGGCACCATTGGTTAGTGACCGAATGTGAAATTCCCACTGCATATGGATGTGCGCATGTGAACAAGGAAGCAGCGCAAACTCATCTGGAATTATTCAAGAATTCGAGACCAGAGTGATGCTTGCTTATGACGAGCGCTGATATAATGAAAACAAGGGAGTGATGTCTTTTGGCCAGGAAGAGTGCCTTCCCTCTTAATGCTCTGAATAGAACGTGTGACGTGGGTTTTTGGTATGCTATACGATGGTATGGTTTTGTGCTCGGCACTCCATGCTCCATCCTAATAAGCGGCGGCGCCACGCCTCCTACGTCCATATCGGCGTCCAGATCTACGAGACCCACAGCATCGACAGCAAAGAATGTCTGCAATCACATCAAAGATTGTCACAATTATCTGATAAAGAAAGTTTGAGAGAAGTTATAGACGGACTCTGAAGGTACAACTCACTGATGTGATCGCATTGACAATGGCCATGAAAACACTCGCGATTGCGGAGATTATGGAACTGATTCCGCGTCCTATCGCAGAAAACACAGAACCCTATAGAGTTGATGACACATGTATGAAATACGATCAACAGCGCTGAAGAACATAAAGCTAACATAAAGCTGACCATTGTGGTTGGATGAATGATAAAAATAGGTGATACTTGTTGAATGATGACTCAGAGACCTGAGATGCCCGGGGCTAAATAACCTTTTGAATGGATCCGATGTGGGGGTTTTTATACAACGTTTACATCATATAGCTGTATGATGAGTTGATGATATGTAGAACATTTCCTATGACGCGTTCTGCGTCGTTTGCGTCATCGGAGAGTCATGTCCACGGCTTGGAGAAGTAACGCCTCGTGATACATAAGTTCGCGAGTCACAATCGTGTCTTCATTACCGTGACTGTGTAACATCGGATCCGTGTTTTGACTTGAGGCTACTGAAACCGTCCAGCTTGAAACTCCTCAGTTGAGTCGTCTGCCACGACGCTGCCATTATACGCCAGAGGATTTCTCCCGGCCAATATCCTTGAAATGTCCTTGACGCCACGCAAAAATTTTCAAGGGAGGTAGATGAAAAACGAGATGACCTCCATTTCTTACGTAAGATACCTCCTGCAGATTCGGTCGAAACGTAGCTTCAGTAGTCTGGAATTCGATAAGCAGATGAGAGGTGTGTGTTCCGAATCCCTTTCCACCCATTGACACACCTCCCACCAAGATCGAATACTAGAGGAGTTCAGTAGTGACTGATGACGCTGTGTACGATACGGTTCATGGCTGATGATAAGTTCTCCTTACTGATCCTCGTTCTCCGCAGACGTTGTACGTACGAAGTTTGATGATTCCAAGAGTATATCAAGGTGGTATACATGTTATGGGCCAGAGCTTAGAGCATACCAAGTACGTATATACGCCTATCATAAAACGGTTCTTACACTTTTGCCACATCCCACATCTGCATGTGTGTCAAAGAATCTCACCATTGTGGATCTATCTGTCTCTTTCTACAGAACATTCTACGTATTTGAGATATACATTTCTGCAGTTGTCTGCTCGTCCACATTGATATATTGCTCATACCACGCTTCCATTTACTGCCTATGTGACTGGGTAGATCGAGTATTGTGCATCGATCATGATTTATGCAGCTATCGATATCACTGGGTCTAAGTATCGTTCAACCTCATGAAAGAAGTGTTCCATTCATGAACAATTACGATTACTGTCAATTTATAGAAACCGACCAATTTATAAGGACTTGAACATGTAAAGCAACAGTTCGAAGAGAATCCAAATCGTTAATCTGACGATGTACTGGCATCTTGAATGCGATCGCAATGATCATAATGTTCTCTCTTCTTCGACCAACCCCTATATCCAAGGGCCCGGGTTCCGTCTACATACATACACGATGTAGATATCATATTGTGCTTTGAGACACACCCGACACTTTTGGCTATCAGGACACTTCCCCCAGTGACGGTGGCGCCAGAGTTGGTCTGTATCCCATACGAGTCAATCAAGAACGATGTAGAGGAGTTGAAAGCGATAGCAAGTGTGAGGAGTGCAATGAACTGCCAAGCATTCCTGATGAGACTTGTGCTTAGTTGATCGAGTGGCAAGTAACTATTGATGCAAGATTAGTGTTCGAGGGGCAGTGGTCAAGGATATACACGAATAAAGAGATAGTGTGCACGAAAGCGCAATCGATAATCTTGAAACGAATTGTTAACAGTTTAGAAACTGAACATCTCATCAAGAACATCCTAGGGAAGCTTGGAACTATCAACAAATGTAGTCTATAAGTGTAAAATTCCTTACATACGTCAAACTTGGAGAGGGATGGATGCAATTTTGGTCAAAGAGTGTTCATATTTACATAGCACCCAGAGAAGGGGGCTTGGCTGAGCCAACAAAAAGGTTTTGCTAAAAACCTTACGACGTTGCAAGATAATGATGCCAGTGTGTGCGACAACATTCACAAGGCTATACTAGTGAAAGATCTACCGGCCTACCAAGTTAGACTCTGTAACGTTCACCATACATTGCACCGTGGATGTATCCCGAAAGATGTTGCGCCGTACCATATGAAGTTCGATGGGATATCCGATATATCAACTTCAAGAGAAGACGTACTCGTTTTGACCTTCAAATTGCCGATGAGAACTCCCAATCAGAGGCTTGATATTTTCTTTAAAGATACGTGGTCTTTCACAGAACTTACACTTACCTACATCTTACATTCTGTTATGCACTCACAATTCGGGCCGGCCCAGAAGACGATACCAGTTATTTGTGTAGAATGGAGATAGAAATCACGTCCATCAATGGACAAAAATACACGGACTTCGGTGTGTGGAAAAGAATTTACCTCCTGGTTGTGGATGAACAAGCGGTTGTAGGCCAAATTGTATGTACATATTATGTTAGAGGGCCTGCTGACACTTCTGACGAGAAGCGCAATGATAGCGTCCACTCGGATATTTTCCTCATGCATAAATTTTCCGTAATTACGGACCTAAAGAGGCGATTTCCGTAGGATTCCATAATCACCTGCTCAGTCACCTGGGCATAAGATCCGTCATTTTTTTTAACGTAGTGCTAGTGCGTATCATAATCAGAACGTCGTGTGGCTCTGGTCACATACATGGCTTGAAGCGTGCGTGTTTGGTGGGTTCGGAATACTTGAAAAGAAAACAAGTCACTGGTGCCGATTAAGTGATTCAAGGCTAGACATTACCGTTGTCGTGGGATGTTTTCTAGGAGAGAGGTCTGTTATCCGCATAGGGTTGTGGAGACCCTCAACGGCAGTGGAACACGTCTTGTGACAAGTCGCACAGAAATAGTCGCAGCTAAACCGAGCTCCCGGCCCTGTGATTCGGCAATCATTAATCAGACATGAACATGGATATTACATAAGCATTCGCGATCGGTTTCGTCCCCTGTCCATGCAAACTCTGAATTTACTTTAAGTAGCTGACGATCGATTATTTCGTTGTGTACACTCCCTTCAAAGCTAAACTCCATGGTCGCCTCGAACGGGCTCTTAAAAGGACTTTTCATCCTCGTTCCCTTTGTGAGTGCAGCCTCCGAGTCGGTCAGTGCAACGTCCTCTGCGTCGGCCGTCTCGACTGCTGTGGTTTCAACCTCGACTGGGTCGTCTCTCGTGTCCGAGAGCTCTGCTTTAACTACTTCTTCCCTGACTAAATCTTTCATAAGCTCTCCAATTCCTGTTTCTTCCGCCTCAGTCCCCAGTTCTGTAGTCCCCGTCTCTTCTGTCTCGATTCCCAGATCTTCGACATCAGCTATAAGTGCTTCAGTTTCAGTGCCGATATCTTCTGCAGCCATTCCAACGACAAAAGCAACAACAACATCCTCTCCTTCAACTTTGTCTTCCATAAGCACTGTTTCCATCTCTTCTAACACGTTCACTCCATTCCCTACTCCCTCGCAAAGCTCTGTTCCTGGTGTATTCCCAGCAACTGATCCTAACAGTCCACCATCAGTACGTACGACCATGGAATTTATTCTAGTGATATTGACCACGTTACTTCAGGTCAACTCTCCTTTAATCCCGGACTTCGCACCGGCTTGGGCCGCGGCCTATGCTAAGGCTAAAGACAAGGTGCGTTTTACACATGAACTTGAACGATCTCGCACCGCGCACGCCACACTTCTCGTGTGTTATGCGTGTTTTCAAAGTCGCGAGCTTCTGTCACTTGACTTGCCATATACGAGAGGTTATGCCGCGGCCGGAGAAGTTCTCGCAAACGTTCAAATCCTTTACATTAATTGTCATTCTACCGAATAGAAGATCGCTTGGACATTCCTCCTTCTGATATTTTTGCCACAGATCAGCAATTTTACTCTCGATGAGAAGGTTAGCGTGGCCACCGGAGTAGGTTGGATGAACGGTCGCTGCGTCGTACGTCTTTTGTGTCCGTTTTTGACAAAGAATCTGATCTCTTGATCAGGGCAATATTCCTGCAGTTGAGCCTACCACGGGACGCGGTTGGCCTGGTCTCTGTCTTGAGGTATACATTGTCTGTTAGATCATTCCGCTGCTCACCTGTAGTATGTCAAAGGATTCACCCCTAGGTGTTCGATTTGGAGACTTCGTTACCTCGTTTCCTACGGGCATCAACACCGCGGCCACGTGAGTACCTTAATCACAACGTTAACATTGACTATACTATGATCTATCAGCTTTAATCGACGTCTCATCCGTGCCCGGGGTTACGCCATGGGCCAAGAACACAAGAGCAAGGGTGTCAATGTTGCTCTTGGACCCATGATGAATATGGGACGCATCGCACAGGGCGGGCGGAACTGGGAAGGCTTTGGTGCCGACCCATTCCTGACTGGTGAGGCCGCCTATGAGACAATCTTGGGTATGCAAGCGGCAGGCGTTCAGGCGTGTGCAAAGCACCTTATCAATAAGTACGTATATACGTAGGTTCCTTCTAGATCCGAATTTCTGATGTGAGCCTTTGTTAGTGAACAAGAGCATAAGCGCACTCAGGAAAGCTCTGATGTCGATGATCGAACTCAACACGAGATCTATACTCATCCATTCCTGAAAAGCGTCATGGCCGGTGTAGCGAGCATGATGTGCAGTTATAGTACGTTGCTCAGCTTCGAAAATCTAGATCGTTTTAAACTTGGCGTGCATCATAGATCTGGTCAACGGAACATATGCCTGCGAGAATGACAAGGTCATGAATGATATCGTCAAGCGAGAGTACGGGTTCCAAGGATGTAAGTTCACAATTTCTAGGGCTGGTTGGATTACTGATAGAGTTAAACACCTTGTCAGATATCATGTCTGACTGGCAAGCGTGAGTTGCACTTTGACTGACTTTGACTCAAAGTATTAACAAGTGAATAGCACTCACTCGACCATCTCTGCTATTACAGGATTAGATGTAAGTCGATTACAAGTGTTTCCCCGCTCGAAATGTGATTAAGCAATTTCTTCTCTCAGATGACAATGCCCGGTGATTCTCGTTTTTGTTTCCTGAAAAGAATCTCTGACAATGTTCTAGGTGATGTCACCTTCGGCTCCGGCACGAGCTACTTCGGTCCTAATCTCACTGCCTACGTCCAAAATGGCACCATTCCAGAACCCCGAGTCGACGACATGGGTGTGTAATTGATTTCGGGTTTGATACGACCAGTTTTAATTTTATCTCCAGCTATCCGTATTCTTGCTGCCTGGTACTATCTCCAGCAGGACGTCCCCTCGTACCCCAAAGTTAACTTCGATGCCTTCCGTCCTGATGACGAAACAACTAATGAACATGTGGACGTGCAAGACGACCATTACAAAATCGTGCGAGAAATAGGTGCGGGTAGTGTCGTCCTCCTTAAGAACCTTAACAACGCGCTACCGCTGAACAAGCCGAGGAGCTTGGTCCTCGTCGGCAGCGATGCCGGACCTGGTAAGATAGGTCCCAATCAATTTTCTGATCAGGGAGGCAATGATGGCGTTTTGGCTATGGGATGGGGTTCTGGCACATCTAATTTCACGTACCTCATTACAGTGAGTTGTTTCATGCATGAGTTGTAAGATTTGGCTGACGATCGCTTTGATAGCCTCTGGAAGCCATACAGGCTCGCGCTCGCCAGGACAGGACCAGCATCTCTTGGATATTGGACGATTTCAACCTTCCGAGGGCCGGTAACATGGCCATTGGTAGATCTGCCGCCATCGTCTTCATCAACTCTGATTCTGGTGAGGAATACATCACTGTCGACGGAAATGAAGGAGATCGGTGTGTATACATGATTTGAACCTGAATTAACGTAGATGGGATTGAAAATTCTCTGCAGGAAGAATTTGACGGCCTGGCATGGGGGAGACAATCTCGTTAATGCTGTTGCCGCTCAGAACAAGAATACGATCGTCGTCGTGCACAGCGTGGGCCCCCTCATCATTGAGCCCTGGATTGAGCATCCCAACGTTACCGCCGTACGTAGCTGTGTATACTCTCACGTGTAGCCTGATTGAGTTATGCTTAGGTTCTTTGGGCCGGTGCAGCTGGAGAAGAGACAGGAAATGCAATCACAGATGTCCTCTATGGTGACTGGAATCCTTCCGGCAGACTCCCATATACCATTGCCAAGCAAGCTTCTGATTATCCCGCCCAACTCGTGACGGGTGGACAACCCGCAGATATCCTTAATATTCCTTACACTGAGGGGTAAGCATCGTCTTGTGTCTCGATATCCAATGTTGAGAGTATTTGATTTAGTTTGGAAATTGACTACCGTCACTTCGACGCTGTATGTTCTTCAAGATTTTTTTGTTTGATTATCGCTTGACGCGATGTTTACAGAGAAACATCACACCTCGCTTTGAATTTGGCTTCGGACTGAGTTACACCACGTTTGCCTATAGCAATCTCAAGATATCGGCGATTCATGGGCCTGACAACACGCAATCTGGATTGATAAGCGCTTGGAATGCTGGGAAAGCGTCACCAATTGGACAGGGATCTTCGACCGCTCTTTGGTATGTCTCTTGACATTTGCATGTGAAGCGCATAACTTTGCTGATGCATATATTTAAATCCTTTACCAGGCTCCATAGGCCCGCTTACTCCGTCACCTTCTCTGTTACCAATACTGGTTCCCGGTATGGCGGCGACATCCCACAACTATACCTCCACATGCCAGTATCCTCGGGTGAGCCGCCTTCCATTCTAAGAGGGTTCACAAACATCGAATTGCAACCTGGAGAGACGAAGACCGCCACGATCAACCTCTCGCGATATGACTTGTCAATTTGGGATGTCGACGCCCAAGGCTGGCGTCGGCCCAATGGCACGATTTCGTTCACGGTTGGAGCAAGTAGCAGGGATGGTCGTCTGGACGGAACCATTCCTGACACAAGGCGCTCTTAAAATACCCGCCCTTCTAGGCCTCACTGCCGGTATTGGGTATTTTCCTGATTACCAACTTTTCTGCATTTTGGAAGGGATATGAATCAGATATCCCTTGCTCGCATACTGAACTATTGCATCCCTCTATACCTTCACATCTTAAAGGCATTATAGAAGACTCAAAATGAGTCTTTTGCTCAGATGTAGTTGATTTTTGCAGGATTAGTAACTACTGTGTTCCGGCGAAGCTTTGAAAGACCGCGTGACAAGGTCTGCAAGACAAACGGAGTTTGAAAGAAACAGCTCCCGACAGCAAACATCCTTTCGTTACATCACCATTGTCAGGACCCTCTCTTTGCACACGGACACGCAGTATTTCGTAAGTAGCTCTCTGAGTCAAAGCAATGAACAACCTTCTTCTACGCGTCTATCTCCGCACGAGCTCACATGATGATGCCGTTTTCAAAGGGACGAAGCAATTTGTCCTATTTTCGTGCTATAGAAGCTGGCCTGCACAAGGCCTGCAACATCCTAATACGTTCTTCCACGAGGATTGTGGCACGAATGCACGTAAAGATTACTGAGTATTTACCCACAGTGACCCAGAGAAGCCAGCATCCGCAGAGGCGTTGGCTGAGCGGTCCTCATAGAAATATCATGGGTGAGGACGCATGCTACCGCGTTCATCTGACTTAAAGCTATGGGATTGATTTTCTATATAAAGCAATTTTGGGTCTATATAAGTGTTCAGCTTGACCAGAGAAGCCCTCCAATGTTTTGTCATTTTCTTAGTTTTGTGATCTTGGATCTGCTTTCGGGAGCTAGCGGGATTGAACCCTTGTCATCTAGCCTAGGTTCCTCTGCGCCTATTTCTGCTTCGTCTGCCTCCTTTTCATCGGTTGTAAGCTCGGGAAGACAAGGGGTTTCCACATTACTAGGTCACTCTACCTCCCAGGTGTCACTTCAGTCCCGGACAGCTGTCTCCAACCTAGCACCTTCGAGCGTCATTCAAAGCTCGGTGTTAGCCTCTGCGGCTCCTTCTCAGAGCCCGATTTCTGGTCTTTTCCCTGCGACTGACCCTAAGCATCCGCCATCGACTCAGGACTCGACCGAGATCGTTCCGGACTTCGCCCCTGCTTGGTCGTCTGCACATTCCAAAGCCAAAGCCAAGGTCACAAAGAAACATACTTTCCGCCGATGAATATTCTCAATCGTGATGTTTTCAGATTGCGAGATTCAGTCTCGATGAACTTGCTAGTGTTGTGACTGGTGTACAGTCAACTGGGCGCCCTGGTCGATGCGTCGCAAGTGTTTCCTTCTTTGTTGATCATTTACAAATCGCAAATGGTACTACAGGGGAATATCCCTCCTGTCGAACCAGTTACTGGCCGTGGTTGGCCTGGACTCTGTTTAGAGGTAGGCTTCGTGCCTTCTGGCTTCCCAGTGTCGTTGATCTGACTTTATTTCAGGATTCACCTCTCGGTGTCCGTCTCGCTGATTTTGTAACCGCGTTTCCCACTGGCATCAATACAGCAGCAACGTGTGTGACAAACATATGGAAAGGTGTATAGAGAACTTCTTGATCTTACCAATTGATCAGGTTTAATCGATCCCTCATCCGCCTTCGTGGCCTCTACATGGGATTGGAACATGTCGGGAAAGGGGTAAATGTTGCTCTAGGTCCGATGATGAATCTAGCACGAGTCGCAGAAGGTGGTCGGAACTTTGAAGGATTCGGTGAAGACCCTTTCCTAGCTGGCGAAGGTGAGAGGAACATCTATATACACATCCGAGTCGTCTACTGACGCGGCTGTCAGCTGCATACGAGACAATCCTTGGCATGCAACAAGGTGGAGTACAAGCTTGTGCAAAACATTTCATCGACAAGTGAGTCCCCGTTGGAATGTGAATGGTACTTAAAATTTGTTTATATTATCTCTTCAAAGTGAGCAAGAACATAATCGAATGACTTCCTCTTCAAATGTCGACGACCGGACTCAACACGAGATCTATGCACAACCATTTTTGCGAAGTGTAATGGCAGGCGCAGCAAGTGTTATGTGCAGCTACAGTAGGTGAATTAGATTTCGAAGAAAATGTAAAACCTATTGTCTTTGTAGATCAGATCAATGGAACGTATGCTTGTGAAAACAACAAAACTCTCAATGATATTCTCAAAAGCGAATTTGGTTTTCAAGGGTGTACGTAAGTCTCCCAGTGTGTATAAGCTCGTGATAACCGAAATTTAAGTTGTCGTGTCTGACTGGGGAGCGTATGTCTTTTGACTTTCATTCTTGCACAAAATTTACAACAAGGAATCCAGGACACACTCTACGCTTTCTGCTGTGGACGGTCTTGATGTTGTTCTCATTCCTGGACTCTTGATGAGGTCTGTTAACATTTTCCGCAGATGACAATGCCTGGAAATATCGGTGTGGGACCAGGATCCTTCTTTGGTACTAATTTGACAGCCGCTGTCCACAATCGAATGATTTCCGAGGATCGTCTGAAAGATATGGCGGTATGTGGCTCTCTCCTCTATATGAACATGATAGGTAATCTCCCTCAGACCCGCGTTTTGGCTGGATGGTACTTTCTTCACCAGGATTCTTCGTCATTCCCAGCTGTCAACTTCAATGCAAACAACCCCGGCGACCTAGCGACAAACGAACATATCGACGTTCAAGATGATCACTTCAAGATAGTGCGAGAAATCGGTGCTGCAAGCACGGTCCTCCTGAAGAATAAGAATGATGCTCTACCTTTGAAACGTCCCAGAAGTATTTTCCTGGCTGGTAGTGATGCTGGACCCGCACGTGAGGCTGGCCCCAATGCATTTAGAGATCAAACTGGCAATGACGGCATCTTGGCAATGGGTGGAGGGAGTGGGTGAGCACAAATGCAGTCTCAAGTGATACATAGATATTTATGCATTTCCAGAACAGCGAATTTCACATACTTGATCTCGGTACGTCATTCGAAGAGAACAAGCATTTCGTCATTATAAGATCAATTGGACTTTTTTCAGCCTTATGAAGCACTCCAGGCACGCGCGCGAAAAGACCGCACAACCGTATCATGGATATTTGATGACTTCAACGTTGCAAGAGCGGGTAACATGGCCATTGGCACTTCTGCTGCTATTGTTTTTGTCAATTCCGATTCTAGGGAAGGCAGTGATAGGTTAGTTGTAGATTTGCCCTTTCTTCCTTTCTAATCTATCTTTAGGGCCAATTTAACGGCGTGGCATGAGGGAGACAACTTAATTCTCGCTGTCGCGGCTCAAAATAACAACACCATTGTCGTAGTTCATAGTGTGGGTCAACTTATTGTCGAGCCCTGGATTGACCACCCGAATGTCACGGCGGTGAGATAGTTTGGGAATCATTCGACGACAAGACTTACCAAACTTAGGTGCTGTGGGCTAGTGCCCCGGGAGAGGAAGCTGGCAATTCGATCACGGACGTTTTGTATGGTGACTGGAATCCATCTGGTCGGCTGCCATACACTATTGCAAAACGTATTGAAGATTATTCTGCTCAAGTCACCCTTGGAGGAACTCCAGGAACCATTCTTCAAATCCCATACACAGAAGGGTCTGTCTGCCTAATTCTCTATTGCATTGTGTTTGAAACAAATCCAGGTTACTCATTGGCTACCGTGGTTTTGACGCTGTAAGACTTTATTCTAGAACATTGTCTTGCAACTAACGCCCTGTCGAAATTCAGCATAATATCACCCCTCGGTTCGAGTTTGGCTTCGGTCTTAGCTACACTAAATTCGAGTATAGCAACCTTCACATCACCAAAATTTCTTCTTCATCTTTAAGTCCAACCGAGCGAGCACAAGAGAAGAATTGGGACCGAGGAGATTCATCTTCTACTGGGATCGGGTCATCAACTGCTCTGTGGTAAAGCTCGTACAGTGTTGAAGTGGACAAGGTTGATTACTGAAAATATCCAGGTTGCATCTACCTGCATTTAGAGTAACATTTGACGTCAAAAACACGGGTTCAGTTGCCGGAGGCGAAGTATGTTGTTCTAGGATACCGTTCATTATGTTTATTGAGTTCTCGGTATGGCAGATCCCTCAACTTTATTTACAGATGCCATCTTCATCTGGAGAGCCCCCATCAATCTTGAAAGGTTTTTCCGACGTGCATTTGCAGGTTGGGGAGACGAAGAATGTCGTCATCAACCTTTCTCGACACGCACTCTCCATTTGGGACGTTTTGAATCAGGGATGGCGCAGGCCGCAAGGCACAATAGGAATATCAATTGGAGCAAGCTCAAGGGATTTCAGGTTGCATGGAACCATCCCGCTATACTGAGCTGCGGCTTATAACAAGTCTTTGGGAAGATTAAGCAAACGACCTTGTAAAATATCAGGATTACTCTGAGTTTCTTTTGGTAGTCGTGGTAAGAGTCACCTTCCATACCACCTGTGACCATAATCACTTCACCGGAAACGTGCCCAGAGATTAGGGGGGAAGATAGTACAACAACTTGTCTAGCGATATCGCTCGTAACACCGACTTTCTTCAAGGGAGTCCTATTGATCCATTATTCATGCTAACTATTGGCAGAACGAACTGAGCGTACGTAGCCATTGCTCGATAAACAACATCGGGATCATCCAACGCGTCAGCCACCATAGGCTGTGGAAGCATATCAGACAAAATCACATTCCTTTTAGGTGAAAATTCACCGTCTTCACCCATCCTGGTGCAACACAATTGACTCTGCCCTTGGGGGCAATCTTGACGATCTCGTTCTTCAAAGTCAAGGTCAATCCATACATCAGCGCTGTAACTGTTTTCATATCACGAGTCAATAAGGAAACGAAGGTTGGGCACACCACTCTTGGATGCCGAATAATCGGCATGGCCAGCTTCGCCTGGTGCAACCGATCAATAATTACAAGATCAGAAGTAGCGCAAGCTTTCACCAAATTTTCCAGAGCTACTCCCAATGAACAAAATTGAAGCATAGTCCTTGATATCATTTGATGCCCTTTGAAGACCCTTCAAATATTCCCGACAGACTATGAATGAAGATGTTAGGTTGATATCGATTGTCGACTTCCATTGTTCGAGCGACATCTCGACTACAGGTTCATAGACAGGGGGCCAAACGCCATGATTAACGATAATTATCTGTACTGGCCCAAAGGATGATGATGCGTAGTCGAAAAGATGCGAAACAGCGGTTTCGATAGTTAGATCCGCTTGAAAGGCCTGCGCACGATCTTTATATTGAGCAATGAGCGGCTCTAAGCTCTTATCGCTTGAGTTGTAATGAGCAGTGACTTTGGCGCCTTGCTCTGCGGTATCATGGTGATCAAAAGAAGCTTTCAAGTGATTGAGAAACTGATTTACGCAGAAATACATTGGTAATTTCGAGTCCGATACCGCCGTTTGCTCCTGAAGGTGCAAGAAATCAGCATTCGACGTTCAACTGGGAAAACAGCTCTTAAAATTACCAGTGACAAGAACGTGAACGTCTTGCAAGCCTAGATCCATGTCTGGACGTGTTTTGTGGGTCGTCTTTGGGTTGGTGGATGTCCAAAAACATCGACTAATTATGTGGGACGAGAAGTTGTGCACGTGCATTACCAGGTCGCCGGACCGATCTGAGTAGGAAGTATACTTATCGATATACATCACTGATCTGCGAGATAAAAACTCAAAGAAGTTGAGCCATTCCTGGTACAATGGCTTCAACTTCGTAACTTTTGGTTTCTCTTATCGACTAGAAGTATGCTAGCCTAGTCCCTGGGGAAAGCATCGTGTTGATAGACTAGTATATGCGTAATATGCGTATGTCATCACCGGTCATCTGACAGGAATTTGCTCAAGGCTTGACATTGCGTGTCATTCAGTTACTCATCAGGTTCCACAAAACTCCACTTCGAAAGGTTCTTCTATATACTTCATATAAATACCTCGAGGTTCATGGTTACGAAGTTTTCAAACGTTCTTTTGAAACGGCTGAGGTCAGTTCGACTTCGACATGCATATACTGTCTTGTCTGATAAGTACATGACATTGTCAGTTTGTTGAATCTTGAATGTCAAACCCTACTAGTACCAGTCACCTTCTTCCTGCTCCTGGCGTCGAACAAGCGTACTGTAATGTTTCTGCGCTTGAAGGAGGCATCCTCAAGCTCAGTTCGTCACAGTTCACGACAAGTGGCATTCCAGGAGAAGTCTTGATCGTACCATGCTTGGCTTTCCTTCTCCAACACTCCACCGATGGGGATAAATTCTTATTTGACCTCGGCATCCGGAAAGACTGGCACACCTATCCACCGGTCACAACGAGGCTCATAGAAACGTACGGGACCAATGTTCCACAGGATGTCGTGGAGTCACTCGCCAAAGGCGGAACATCACCTTCAGAAATTTCCACAATATGCCTCTCTCACGTTCATTTTGATCATATGGGCGACTGCAGCCTTTTCCCCAACAGTACATTTTTTCTTGGAGAAGAGTCCAAACAAGTACTCACTCCAGAGTACGTGGAACCTTTGATCGTCAAAGACCTGCCACTTGATCGCACCAAATTCCTTTCCACGGTAGATTGGCAGCCTCTCGGTCCGTTCCCGCACGCTCTTGACTTTTATGGTGACGGTAGCTTGTACATCATTGATGCCGCTGGCCATCTTCCCGGCCACATCAATATCCTTGCGCGCACATCCGCAGACGGTGCATGGATTTTCCTCGGTGGAGACAGTGCGCATCACTGGGACCTCGTCACAGGAAAAGGGCAGATCGCTGTTCATGAGCACATGCAGGGTTTCTCCAGGTGTGCGTATCTCGATAAGGACGCGACGGAAAGACATCTAGCACGCATGAGGGAGCTCTTGAGGATGGATCGCGTGCGTATAGTTTTAGCACATGATGAACCGTGGTATAAGATCAACAAAGGAGGGGCAGCGTTTTGGCCAGGAAAGATACCATCTCTGTAGAACATATGAATATAAGTGACGTATACGTTCGAGATACGCAAGTTCTGCTCTGAATCGCTGTCCATATTCAAACATCGTCGTGAAAGCCAGCCACAATAGATTATGTCGCATCTCAGAACGTCACTTGATGAAGAGCGTAGGAACATGTGGTTGAGAGATTTTGAGAAGGATGAAGCTATCAGAAGATTTACTACGGCAGCCAATTCGGACGATGAGTATTTGGTAAGCCGGAACCAAAAGACTCCTGAACATCCAAGTGGCCGTTGTCTTTTCAACACACCACGTGACAATACGCGTTTTTCAAGCTCCGACCATCCTCCGCGACCGGGAGTTCGAACTTGTTTCAACAATTTACTACGTCCAATAGCTATAACTCCGTCGCATAAATTATGGTGTGCTGCTTAGTCTCTGCTATAGAGGTGGATTGATTGACATATTTCCCAGTCTCTGACAGCTGCAGCTCTTCGCCGCTTGATGCGCGAGATCACAGAGCTCAAAAAGAGTCCGCCTGAAGGCATTCGTATTCAGACAAGCGAAGAAGACATGTTGGATATGACTGGAATAATTCAGGGCCCAGGTTAGTACATGGAACAGGAATTCGCGTTTTGACGCGGCGCAGTTTGTCGACATCAGTTTGGTGGCTGACCAAGCTTGATTTGGCTTAACAGAAGGCACGCCATACGCCGGTGGTTACTTCAAGGTGAAGTTTAAATTTACCGAAGAGTTCCCTGCTGCACCTCCGAAATGTAAGCCGGGACATTATATTGTATTTGAGTGTCCTGCTCATTATTATGGCTTTCAGGCTGGTTTGCTACTAAAATCTTCCATCCAAACGTCTCAACTACTGGCGAAATTTGTGTCAACACATTGAAGAAGGACTGGAAGCCAACATATGGCATTGAGCATATTCTCGTGACCGTCAAGTGCCTCCTCATCTATCCCAATCCTGAATCGGCTCTTGACGAGGAAGCGGGGAAGCTTTTGTTAGAAAACTACCAAAGCTACTGTGATCGAGCGAAACTCATCACCAGCGTTCACGCAACGCCACGAAAACGACCAGTAGAGTTTGAACCACCTTCAGCTGAGTCTTCGAATGCCGAAACATCATCCTCACCTTCAACGGCCTCCAAAACTGCGCCACCTACAGTAACATTAGTGACACCGACTACCCCGCCAACGCTTCCTATCGTCACTCACAAATCCGCTTCCCCTGCATCGCCTTCCAAACCTCCAGGGGACAAAGAAGGGGCCCCATCGTTGAACAAGGAGCGCCATGTGTCTCCATCACCGTTAGGTACCGCTGATGCGAATGTGAATACCAAAACTACTTCGACCCTAGGGATGACAGTCACGCCTAATCTCACTGGTTCTAAGGCTGTGAAGAGGGCGGCGACCGGTGGCGCTTCGACAGTCGCAGAGAAGAGGAAGAAAGCTCTTAAGAGACTTTGACCTCTAATATGGACTCTTTCATTCATTTCTGTTTTTCATTGTTTAGTGGATGGGTTTTTCTGCTTTTGATTACGTATCTACAGGATGTTGTATGTTCTATGTAGGAAAGAGGTACCTCGCTAGTTCGAATACTTGACCTCTCTAAGCTCCAGACTTCAAAGTTTCCCAAAGTCGCTGCTTACGTGATCATAAAGCGTGTATTGAAGTTTGCATCCACTCGACGTTGCTGGGCTTTTCGATGGCTTTCTCTGATGATATTTTCTCTCTGATCGACTTTTCAAAGTCTTCCCTAACTCTTTCCTTGCTTTCTATTGCCTTCAATCCAACTGCGTGGAATATCGTGGCCAGGAATGGTGTGACTCTTTTTTTCAAGCTTCGTTCCAGTTCTGACAGCCTCGAAAGAGTACAGGAACAGGACCATCACGCGTATTTTTGGAGGAAATGCCCGTACCGGAGTTTATTTTCTGGCGTTCATGATTTTCTCATTTGGGATTTTGCGGGACACATTGTGCGTGACTGCATTGTGTCGCATTGCCCGAAACAATAAAGTGTATATGTTTTTATAGGTACCAACGCGCGCTTGAAGATCAGCCCAGGAAAGCCCTTCTTCCTGAACCTTATGACACTCTTGTTCCCGCCGCCCTCTTCATCGTCGGACAAACTTTTGTCATCACCTCTACCTGGGCACTCGGGATCACTGGGACCTTCCTTGGTGACTACTTCGGAATCCTAATGGATCACCGCGTCGGTGGGTGAGTAAGACACCAGGACATATCAGTAAGCCGCTCATTAATTATGGCAGGTTCCCCTTCAACGTCCTCCGCGATCCTATGTACGTCGGAAGCACTATGTGCTTCTTGGCGGGTGCACTCTGGTAAATGATGGCGTATTGTCTATATACAATTTATTTATCATTCCCCACAATAGGTACGAACGCCCTGTTGGCCTGTTCATCTCGATTTACGTCTACCTCGTCTACCTGATCGCTCTGCGTTACGAAGGGTGCGCCAACTCTCCTCTTGACTCTTGCTCCCGCTTAACTCAATGCTCATAGACCCTTCACCGATATGATTTATGCCAAACGCGAAGAGGAACGCGCCAAAGGCTCTAAAAAGCAGAAATAGCTGCCCATCTACGACGGCCTGACATGTCACAACGCGACACAGACTAATGACTCTCATCAGTCACCCCCACTAGATGCCTTATGAAGGTTTCAGGATTTGTTTTGGTGTGACCTGCCCCTTCAACGCTGGTTTCAACGCCAGCTACCACTCTGATTCATGTTACTATCACTGCGCTATAGTATGAACAAGGGTCATGCATCGCAATAATCAATGGAAGGATTCTATGAATTTGTACTCATGAGTCAACCGGATACAAAATGCTTTGGCACCGATTATGGTACTTAGCTTGGCTGTTAGCAGGAAAGATCCAGTTTTTGTAATGAGGATACCGGCAGAAAGATCTATGGACTACGTCGCAACGAGTTCGTTCAGATCAACAGGAGACGCGACGCGTCTTTTCTGCTGATCGCGGCGATTCATCTTTCCCTCCAGCCTTTCCTTGTTTTATTGTTCACGTCAACTTACGCTAGCACCTACATGAAACCTATTGATAAAAATTGCAGGATTTCCAAGATTTCCCAAGTGCTCTGTATGTAGAGGATAAAATAGATCTCGCTAAGATGGGTGGGCGTACCCAGTGTTGTAATTGTACTATTTGCGACGGGTGAAGTGCGTACAGCATGTATACATGGTAGCAGATCCCGACATAGGGCTTTAAGCTAGTATGAGATGAAAATAAACAAGGGAATAAAGTGAGCAGAGTTGGCAGGTAGGAAGTTTGAAAGTGCATGTTCAAATGTTACTTTTTTCATACGTCTCCGAATCGCCCTTGTATTGGGGTTTCTGGCTTCCCCTTGCAAAAAGGAGTCCAGTGGGTTATAAAACGGCCTAAATGGCGGATCCTGTTAACAAGATGCCAACCCCAAGAACGTTCACAGAGTCTCCGCAGAAGCCTGACATGAAAGGGAACAGGAGCATCGCGAAATTTGGCCCATTTTTTGACAAATTCTGGATCTAGGTCCTGCCAGCGGTCGAATGTATCGTATCGTGGAGGATATGAAGGAGAGTCTCGTGATTGATATCCCACCTTTTCTAACCCGGGTGTTAGAGGTTGAACCTGCTCCTCGAAAAATGCCAAAGCTTCCGATGCTGTAAAACGCCTCAAGATGTTTCTAGTTGTCATCATATCGAAAAGGGGTGCCAACATAGGTGTCAAAGGTGTAAGATGCTGAACAATGATCGGATGATGAGTACAAAGAATAATTAGTGATTATACGACCTACCTGGAATTCTTCACAGAAGAGAACACCCATCATACCCACATCAAAAGCAAAGGGATTGAAATCGATCTCCCCTTGATGAGTATCATCCGGGCGTTGCAGTGGATAGGTGCAAAAAGAGATATAGCTGGGAAGTCGACATTCATTGATATGTACAGATCGCGGAAACATGGTTGAATGACCAAAGTCAAACAACGCATAGGTCAATTTTCCCTGATTACGCAGAGACGCGCGATGGGCGTTATACCCATCATCATAATGTCTATCCATATGGCTGACGAGTATGTTCTCTGTTTTGATGTCCTGAACACCATGTAAATAACGGCGTAAGTGCTAAAAGAGACGTAAAGACTCACTCCATGAACTATTCTGTGTGAATGGAGATAGTTCAAACCCTGGAAATAAGGTCAGGCATTGTTTACGACGAGAGAATTAGACACCTGACCTTCAAGAGACAGTGGATAAAGTGATATACTTCCTTCATATTGCGAAAGTCCGGATGCAAGGGGTCCGAGCCCCATCTAGATGTCTCGAGAGGTTAGCATTGTTATTTTTCAAAGTGCAATGAAAGCCACAAACCGAGGCATGATGGCAAGCCAATGATCCTCGCATGGGAGGATGTCAAGAATGGGTATCACATTCTGAAACTCATCTGGTGACACTGGTACGCCCTGACTCTGGAGGTATTTGAGGATACGATATTCCTCGCTCCCGGATAATATTGCCTTCATAGCAACATGCCTACCCTGAGAGTCCTGAGCATATCCGACAATTGCCTGAATCACCGGTAAATGTGAAGGAAAGCGAAAAAAAGGAATGGTACATACCCTTTCGCCTGTGTGTGCTTCAAAGGGCTGCCGTCCAGCTTCTGCTGAACCTCCGTGATGTGCGTAAGGAAAAGTTGTATCTTGTCGCTCAGCGCCGGGCAGAAAGACAATGTCTGAAGGGTCACCCGAACTATTATACAATCGCTGGTAAAATGAATAGCCTTGATCCAACATCCAGGCCCTGAGATGCGCTGAGTCCCACCAGGCAAGTCGCCGATTAGCAAGTTCGCAGGAGGCGTCGCCGGGTTCATCTAAAGGGCTCTTGAGCACGGAATCAAGAGTGTCCTGACAATGAGGAAAAGCATTGGACGTTGGATATGTAGAATCAATCTTGTTGGTCGTCAAAATAGCAGCCATCTTGATTTTGAGATGAAGAGTACACCTAATGATATCTGTCAATGTCAAGGATATTGAGGACTTGAGAAAAGTAATGAAATGCAACGCTTTCAACCTCTTGCAAGTGACGATCATGTGACCTACCAGTTGGACTCGACATCACGCTCCTGCAAAAATTTGTCCGCAAAATAGCGGACTTGAGGGGGAAATTTTGCAAAATCTCAGTACGAACTTTGCGGATTCGAGCCCTTCCTGGAGGCAATCTTAGTCCGTATCATTGCGGATTTGAGGCCCATTCAGGCAAAAAATTTGAAGAACGACAACAAAATTCTGAGTATCTTGGGCATTTAGAAAGACCATTCGAGCCTTTTGATTCATGTGTGACAGTTTTCTTACGTATTGAGGTGTTACCACGCATGATAGCTTGTAAATTTGTTGAGAACTCAGTATTCCTTACCTAAACGCTTGCCAGCATGCCGGACGAGGCAAAACCACGCGAGGGAGGGCGTGATATTCTATCTGGTGACATCACTCCTCTGATCGAAGGGAACAAGAAAATCGCCGCATCCACGATCGATGCCATAAATGGAAACCTTCAAGTACTCGCCAAAGCTAACGGTTGTTCGCACTGGGCTGTTCTATCAGCATGGCTTGGACCGCTTGTGGAAGGAACAGTACAGGAGGGAAAATATGTCGGCACCATCCCTTGAATATGTGCAGGAGGCCGTGAGTTGTCTTCATGATCAAAGATAGAAAGACTAACTGCAAAAATCGTAGTGTACCAGCGGAGTACTAGAATCAATGTTAGCTAAAACTCACCCGTCGTAAAAATTTGAATTCCAGATGGAAAACTATCTAAATAGATAGTAGTACATAGGATTTAGTGTATATGAAGTTGCTCAAAAAAAAATAAAGAGAAAGCGAAGAAAAATTGAGAATTCTTTTTTAGGCCATATGTTGTCAGTTATTGCGGATTTGAGGCCTGACAGATTGCGGATTTGAGTTTGGGAAATTTCCGAACAAGTTTTTCCAGGAGCTTCCAGGGGCCTGATTCCTTGTGACAGAAATCTCCCCATCGGAACATTCTAATTACTGCAGAGTTATCTACGATTAATATATGGCAAGTCAGCACTTGAGAAGAAGTAATGTAAGTAGGGCTTTCGAACAAATTTAAGGACTGAGCCGAACTTCGGCAACACTATGAAACAACATAAGTAAGACCAGGACCTGTCATAGGGCGAGACTTGACGAGACCCAGGCGAGCATTATAAACAAAGATAAAAACTAGTTCGGGTTTCCAATGCCATGGGATCAGTTGTAAGTACTAGTAGTATGAATCATCATTTGGACCTAAAACATTAATGCAACCCGAAAAGATGTATTGAGACCAAATTGAGATGACAATATGTACAGGATCTACTTCATCTAGTCACAGTCAGGTGATTCTAGTTTCCTAAGTTCGTTGTGCATAACCTTGATAGGATTATAAACTTCCAGTTTACGATTGCGTTTCACCACCTTCACGGCCGAATAAGATGCTGTGGAGAGTGGTAAAGACTTTCCTGTTATAGGTAGCTCAGTCTGAGAAGTCGAGGCATGATTAACTCCCGCAAAACATCATCAAAAAGGGTACTGACCCGAGGAGAAAGGGGCCGAATTGATGTAATTCTCAGTAGCTCGGATGGTCTCGCTACCTCCTTTTTGTTCAGATCAAGAACACGCTCTTTGACCGAAACAATAATTCCTTGCTTATATATATCATAGAGAATCAGAACTGACTGATCTTATAGTAGTAAATTTGATGTACTCACTGCAAGGGGTATCGACACGTCAATGTTAGAATGAAGAGGACGGAGATTGGAGTGGCGCAACAAATTTGATCGTTGTGTTATTTCCTCGCTAATCCTGTCGTAAACTTGAAGATCCATAGTTCCTATAAACCCATAAGATGCATTGTCGACACTCAGCGGCTCTGTGGAACCCTGATCAAATAACTATTAGAGATCTGTATCCGATGCAACGACGCCGTTCGGAGCGATGAATCCACGAACCGTCATAACCGCCGGAGTGGGGTCACTTCGCGTGATAACTTCGGAGTTTTCAGCCAGCGTATAGACTTTGTTCTTCAGTTCTGGATAATTCGCAACATGCGATTCTAGAACTTTGACTCGGACAGGTTTTCCGAGAAGGCAACGAGTGTTTTTCTAATGATACGAATATTAACAAGACAATCAAAAATCTGGCCAATTATAACGTACCTTGATCAAAGCCGACGAATTGGCCGGGGTGGTGGGTCTGGCGGGCGGCATACCGGAATCGGCGTGAGAGATAATCAAGAGATCTGGACAAATTAATGATGAATATGCTAACTCGAAACAGACCACCATACGAACTTGTTGAACTATAATTCGATGTGTTGAATCTGAGACTAATGGAAAAAAGGATGCTATGGTGGAATACAGGAAGGTGAGTATTGGAGGGGACGAGAACACCTAAAGTACGTCAACGTAGACTGCCATTTAAATACAAAACAAGAGGGTATGATCCGAAAGGTGAAATGAAGATGTAGGTCAAAACTGCGTCACAAGAACTGACACGATGAGGTCTGGTGAGCATGGTGTTGTCAGGTACTTAATTCAAATCGCGGTTGGTTGGTTGGTTGGATTATCGGCGCGGTCCGCGTACAAACAACCTAGGCCCCTACGTTGGTCCGAGTCGCGTCCCCATGTAGCATGTATGCTGCGGACGTCTTTCCCATTAAGTGTTGTGGGGGCTGCTGTCGCAGTCGTTCCCTCGCAATGTAAGTCACCAGAACATATCCGCTGACTCAGGTTCGGATGCCTGTCAGATAATTCAACTCGTGGAAACGGTTGCATCGCCAATCACGCGCTTATATTCCAACAAACGCTTGACCACCCCTGCGACAACGAGGCATGAGTAATCAGAAAGGCATGCTAAAGAGACTATAGTATTCAGTAGAAAGAAATCCAATAGTGACCAGAATTCTAGATTGCTTTCGCTGTTAATTTGAATATGTACTTATGACAGAAGCTCGAGGGGACATTTTTTGATCTAACCGAGTGGCGCTTATCTGAAATTATTTCCACGTCTGTTCCACGTGTAAGATCAATCTTGCCGTGGGATCCATAACGGAACCAATGTTTCACCGACTCGGACAGGCATGGCACGGGCACGTAAATGTGGTTCATAAGTTACTGAGGTCTAAACGTGGATTTTATGCTGAAACGCGTCAAAGGAAAGCTTTCGGGGCTGTTAAACGAGCAGAGAGACGATCTTTTTGAGGTCAGTAATTTGTGACTGATTCGTACTATAACTACAACAAAGGAAGGCATGATTACTGGGATGGGATATTTCTTGATCTGGTCCCTTGTGATGCCAAGAGGACCAATGTAGACACTAGGAAAATTAGCGAAAAACTGAGTCCTTTTGGGAGGGCTTGATTTAGCGAAAAGAAATTCCGCCGACGTTCCAAGGTCATTTAGAGTCGATTTAGAGGTGTCAAAACCCGAAGAATGAGCTTTGCTTCAAGACTTTAAGCATAATGGCCCTTCAAGTGTCCTGTCTAAGGTGCTAAACAGAGAGATGAAAGTCAACATGCATATGACGAGAGGCATTACGCGTCTGCTTTCAGTCTGTTAGTTTTTCAGCATTTTGTTGTGATTAAGGCAACAATATTTGCGCACTACTAATACTGCACTTCCCACAAACGAGTGCACCTTTCCATGATTATATAAAAGTTGGCTCCCGATCTATAGTAAACCTAGTTCAACTTACTTTTAATGCCTTTTTTTATGATGTTATTATAAGAGAGCTAATCATGCCTCCAACGATAGGATATCGCTCTCTACTGTTACGTGTTAAGAAGCAAAGGTCGTGCATGTGGAAGGCAGCCATAACCTCCAAAATTGTGTTGTACCAATTCCATAATTGGGGTTGTGTATCAAATAATCAATGGAAGAATTCCACGTTCATACGAATCTTAGGAACTGAATTGATATTTCGATACAACTCGATCCCAAATCCCTCGGGCATCAATCCTTGCACCGAGCCTGGCTGCTAGCAGAAAAGTCCCACTGAGTTTTCTATGACAGGTCTGATATGAGCAGAGCGTCTGGAGTATAGAAATGAGTTGCTCACCTGTTGAGACTGTACGTCTCTCTCGGCGGCGGTGTAAGCCTGTGCATGAGCATCACAGGGATCTGAGCCCGAATTTCCGTGGTTATACCGGACCAGGTCGACCCTGGGCCAAAATTGAATGGCTGTGGTGTCGAAGCCTTGAACGGCGTGGCCAAAAGCATCATGGAGTTGACATGTGCATCTAACATGATCTGCATGGAAACGTCAACCGGGTCAGAAGGGCATGAGATGAAGACACCTCACCTGGTTCTCCTTGCCAGTCAAATACCCAAGCTTGGTGCTCCATTCTATGCATGAGTCGCGATCCTCTGATGCGGCGGCTTGAAGGAGGAGAAGCCAACTATCCATGAACTCTTTCGAATATTCTCTCGTTGCGCCGAAGTCCACGAGCTCGACCTACAATTTTGGTCAATGTCCACCATCGAACAGGCGATCGAAGTGAAGCATGCTACCCTCCGTGTATGTGAATTCCAAAGGAAATTAGACCAATTAGGATCCGTCTGCATGAGTCTGAACTCAAACAATTCCTTAAGGCATAGCTCCAATATCCACGCTGCGATCTAGACGACATCACCCTATCAGTCCATGGACAAAGGAAAGACCGTCCGAACAAAACTTACATCATCTCTGTCCTTCTTGCTCATACCACTGATATCCGCATCCCCAACGCTAGTCCCATGCACACGCTCCATCGCCAACACAGATTTCGTGCTGCCCTCCCATACCCAGGGGACCTTAAACCGAGAGTCTCCTCCTAGATATCCTGGAGATCCGAACTTCGTGAGGAATGATCCCTCGCGGGTATAATCGCACTCATCCGCCAGCTCATCCTTCAAGACCTATCAAAATCCATTGGCAAGCTGAACCACTCGAACGAGGAAACAAACACGTACCTGGACACTTCGATCCAAGAAAAGCCCCTTCGGAAGTAGCCGGCCAGCCGTGAGGAGAACCTTGATGTAGCTCAGGTCGCTGTCGATCGAGTTCACGATGTTCGGGAACTGAATTTTGACTGCCACAGGCTCAGGACGTCCTGTCGGGGACACTGAGGCTGCGAGGACGGCGCCGTGAACTTGTCCAATGGAGGCGGCGGCGAAGGGGAGCCTTTCGAATGACTGGAAATTTTCAGCCCAGTTGGGGCCAAGAGAACTGGCCATGACTTTCTAAATTAGGTTAGTTAGGATAGGCGAGGCAGAAAGACTTCATGAAGTTACGAACTTCCATCTGCCAATCGGGCATGTAGTGAGCACTGTCTTGTACTCTTCGGAAGATTTGGTCGACTTCCGGTGGTAAGACGTGAGTGTCTAAAGAAGTAATATGAGTATTTAAATTTCAGGATGTTATTGAAAAAAGAGGATTTGACCTTGAATACTGAGGAACTGCCCCAACTTCAGCGCAGCTCCACGCATCTGTGACAATTTGGACACTAGCCGTTTGATGTTGGCTTCCGTCATGAAGACCGATGATTGACCCTCGGATGACGCGCCGCCAGTACGACGAAGGAGTTCCGAGGCTGCACCATATCCGAGTGAAGCTGCAAGACCTGGTATAGAATTGTTGAGAAGATAAAGATTGAGACGTGAGCACCAAGCGACGTGCCTCCGTAATGAAATAATCTCCCGATACGCGATGACGGAACTTTGGATGACTGGAGGTTTCGAACGGGTGTAATGAACTCTCCGGTTTGTATCGTAGATTCCACTTGCTCAGGAGCCTAAGAGAAATAAGCTTGAGCACAAAATACAAGGTTTTCTTTGTGACGATTACACGTACGTTTTTCGAGGAGTATTGTGGGATAATAGTAGCTTCTTTGGGTATATCTGCAGAAGTCGGCGTGCACAGAGTCAAAGGCTGCTCTAGTGTTGTTGCCTTCCTGACCGTGGGTGACGGTAGAGGTGGAACTTCGCGCGATTCTGGTCCCGGCGTCTCGGTGGCTGCGGAGTTGAGAACAGAGTTTTGCAGAGTAGCGTGTATTCCGGGTCTTATTGAGATCTCCGGCTGAATAGGTTCCACCACTACGTTCCTAGTTTCCCGTTGTTCTTTAAGCTCCAATTCCGGCGCATTTTGCGGTTTTGATGGCTGTGATTTGCATGACTTTTCCGGTTTCACAGCTTCACAGCGTTGTTGCAGCCACGCAGTGGTCTGTGGCGCGACATAAGAGGCTCTATGTTGAACAACATGAGAGAGGATATTAACAGTCGAGCATAACACACAAAACAAGTTGTACGCCGGATTAGGCGGCATGAACTCTCCTTACTCGGATTCAGTTGCCATTGATCTCTTTCTCGGCGTTGTTTGGCTGGAGTCTTCGGGTCAAACCTGGGCTATATCCATCGGCCGCGGCGCGGTCGTCATCGCTGATAATGACTCAAGCCACTTCGCATGTAGGGGCCATAAAGTTGAAATTTACAGTACAGAGGCAAGTCGCATCTAACTGTGTCAATTTCGACATTTTATGCTACTCCTTCTTAGCTCCGATGTGATTTCAGACATGAGGATCAATGTATTAGAAGAAGGCTCTCAGGAAGTTATTTGGTACAAGGTTGGTTGACGTTACCGTCTCTCACACTCCATCCAGGTCACCTTGACGGTTGATTCAAGGAACGATTCCTGAGTGACGATGAAATCGTTGAGCACGTCGTAGTATGTGTCTTCATGCTTGAAATATCGTTATGCATTTATTCCCGATGCAGCACAATCCTAGTAGCACTATTTGTTGGACTATTCACCGCCCCAGCGAGCGTGGATGGTACATTCGTATCCGAGCACCGTCTTTCCCGCCAGGTGTCTTCATCCCATTCATACCCGTTCCAAAAACATCTCCACATTATTCAGACGCAGCCATGTCCTTTAGCTCTCGCACAAGCGCGCTCCCAACCCCAGACTCAGACCCAGATCGGTCGAGCATATCCAGTATCCACTCATACCCGCCAACTTCTCCACCTGTCGTTCAAGCGGTTTCCCCAAAGTCTGTTCATTTGAAGTTCGAAGATCCTTCGAACCAATTTCCCTCTCAGCCTGAAAAACAGTCTACGCAGGTTACGCAGTTCGTCCTCACACCACACTCGACTCAAGTTGTCCAACCTACATCAAACTCGTTCTTCGCCCGCACTCTGAGTGTACTAAAGAACAGCCGACCATCACATTCTAACTCTTTTACATTATCTCGTCTACCAGCCAGTGCTCCTCTCTCGCCGCCACCGTCATATTCAAGCAGTCTATCTTCTAATTCCTTAACAGAGACCCCTCGTCTGTCTACGTCTCCTGCACTTTCCCCCCCGCTGCTCGTATTCCACGATAGGACCCCGATTTTGACTGTCGGAACGTTCACTGGCCTGCTAGAAATTGACCAAGCTGAGGAACAACTACTGGGTGTCGAGACAAGCTTCTGGATCGCCATCGCATTGACTTATCTTGAATTCCTTGAAGATCGCGAGGTCGATTCATTATATACTTTCTCGGTTACCTGAGTACTAACACGAGCCTTCAGAGTTATCTCGCTGCACTGAGCGATTGATTTCTAACTTCGTACCACTGATCTTTTGGTACTTCAAAGTCTAGATTCCTCATCCGGCGTTCTAGTTGTGAATGAATATGCTACAGGGATAAAAATCCTTGCACACGAAAGTTTGACCGTTGAAGCTTACAAAGCAAGGTTTTTTCTTGGAATTCTTAGCCTTACTGCATACTGGGCGAGTGGTGGTGCATGATTATGTATGTAGGATACGGGGTAACAGATGGTTACGATGGTACTACAAAAATATGAAATAGTAGTATAGATTTTTCGGTGTTGAGAAGTACGCCAAGGTCGTCATCAACTACTAACGTCCTTTAAAAACCAGAGCTCTGGCTCTCAACGACTGTGTTCCCTACGTTCCCGGTGGAATCGGCGTTGTCTTTTGGGTGCAGCATAGCGAAGATTGAGAATAGCATCCCCAGAAGTGCGGTTATTGAGTGCTCTCAAAGCTGCCTCTGCCTCTGAGACAGTGTTGAAGTGAATGAAGCCAGATTGAAGTTGCTCGCCAGTCTCACGGTCCCTGACTGGAAGAAGATATAAGCAGTCATGAAAAAGAATGACGGCACAAGACGTACGGAAAAACATATTAGTAATGGAATTTTGGTACTCAGCCGTAATCTCTCGAAGGTTATCCATTGTACCACTGAAATTGCCGAAATAGAGGGAGATAGAAGGTTGAGCAGCGTCCCTGTTGCGACGAGTTGCATAGTCGACACGAATGTCGCGGTCTAGCAAGTACAAAGGCTCCTCTTTGAAAGACCCATAGGCGGTGATTGCGTCGTTAACCTCAGCATACTCGACGTGAGCGTAGCCGCGCGACCGTCCATCAGGAGAATAACCTAGTAGAGTTGCAGAATAGCATTGATATATGTTCGTAAAGAATGAGGACAGGCAAGCTCACTGAGTCGAACATCCTTGATTATTCCAAAAGGCTCAAACTTTTCCTTAAGCTCCTCCTCAGTAATGCTGAAGGGAAGGTTGCCAACGTAAAGCGTATTGCTCTCGACCTCGCCTTGCGCAGAGCTACTGAGGTTCCACACGGGCCTTGACGTGGAAATGGCCCTCGAAGCGGGCGACGCTGATGAGAGGAGTGAAGGGAAACGGGGAGCAACTCGTGAGACAGAGAATGCGGGGACGTGGACCCTGCAGGAAGTCAAAGCGACGCGAGCTTGGGTACGAAGGATGTTGGCGAACATGGTTGTAAGAAGCTATGCACAATTTTTTTTCCGAAAAAAAACTTCAAAGTTGGTAATATCTGTCACGTGAGCCTTGATTTTCTCCCACACCACAAGTGTATACATATATTTGTGTACATTGTGGTTTCGTCGGTCAAATTAGAAGTACGCGTACGCCATCTGCTGCTCCGGAAACTTGGAAAATGTTTGCCTCTTCTGCACAGTTCTTCCTCCTGGGCTTCCCCACACGCCACCCGTCAGACCACCCTTCTCGAAAATCGCGTCGATATCCTCCAATTCTAGTGAATGTGTTTCTGGAAAGAACTGAGAGACCATAGATCATCGACTCGGGTGTATCAGGCAGTACAAAAACCCTACATACACAGTATACCTGCATTGCTTCGTTGAACACTGTCAACCGTATTCAGGACATAAGACAATACTCACAAGCGGCACCCAGCATGCATTGAATATGGCAAAAATGATAAAGACCCGCCAATTGATATTTGCAATTGCTGGCGGGGTCATTTCGACCACAGCGAAGACACACCTGCCATGGAAATGTTATTCAGTACGTCGTTCGGGATGTATACTTACATCCAATTAAAAAAACTCGAGATTGCAGAACCGCGTGAGCGAATCCGTGTGGTGCTTATCTGGTTGAAGTTGAACAATATATTACTCTAAGCAGCTAGAATACGTGCCTCTGCAGGATAAAGCCATGGCTCGCATCACTCTAAGACAAGTGGGAGGAAGAGCAAGTAGAAAGGCGCACTATAGGTAGATATCCTATACCAAGGAATATCTGGAAAAGAAATACCATTGCTGTCGCACCAAAAGCTGCGTTTTTCGTTCCAGTCGAGAGAAGAGCCGCAGCTACGATAAAACACAAAGATAGACCCGTAGCGGATATCATGAGCAAAGGACGTCTTCCATAGCGGTCGATTGTCTAGAAAGTCATTGAATCCATTCCCTATTAGATCGTCATAGGTGTCTCAAATTGAAGACTCACCCAGAGAGGGATAAATGAAGCAAACATGTAGGTCACGGCCGTGAATCCACCAAGAATCAGCGACAGGTTACGTGAGAGACCCATCGTGTTTTGATAGACTACAGGAGCCAGATAACTGGGATCAACGTTGGGCATATATAGTTTGTCGAGGGAACCGAGGCGTACTTTATCATGTTCGCTCTGAGGACAGCAATGCATTCTCAGTGATGTCAGCTCTATCATCTTACATTATACTTACCCCGTAAATTGTTGCATGACGTTGACTCCGATACATAAGCATATACGCCGAAAATTCTGGATCTTGCCTCCCTCCAGGAGCTCTTTGTACCGAAATGGTCCTGACAGACAGTGGGTGTTTACATCCCATATACCAAAGGTTGAAAACGCGCGTTCTTACCCCCGGCGCTCTCTAGAGCCAAAGAGGCTTCGATTTCTTTGGTTACTCGAACAACATCCGGGTGATTGGTTGACGCCTGATTTTCTAGCATGGCGATAACCCGAGCGCCCTCATCTTTGTATCCGTGGGCAATCAACCAACGGGGCGAGTCTGGTAATACCAATCCCTGAAAAAGAAGGCATAGCGCGAAGAAGGCTTGGAAACCAATGGGAAATCTCCATTGAGCTGGCCCATCCACGAAACTCAAGCCGAAATCCAACCAGTAGGCCTAGACAACACAGTTAAAATCAGATTTTCGGCATAGGAACTGTGATAGACGACTGACAATGACAAGTCCGATGATTGTGACTGTAGAATTCAGGCTAACAAGTTTTCCTCGAACTTCACCCCCACACGTCTCTGACTGATAAACAGGTATAGAGGATGAATTAAAGCCATTTCCCTAAAAAATGTTTCGTAATAGTTTGATGCTGAGGTCTCATCAGAAGCCCAAGAACATACGATGCCTGTCACAACACGCCCGACGTAGAGCTGGGCCAGTGTGGTGGAACTTGTCAATATCGCCTATAATGAGATTTTGTATTCCAAACTTTAGTTGCCCGCGCCAGCTGACCGGGACTCACCGTGCCAACAAGCATAGTTGCAGCACCAGACATGATCATACGCTTCCTACCGATGGCTTCCCCATAAAAGAAGACGATCAAGCTTCCAACGGCACAGCCGATGTCCTTTTGAGATCTGTTTCATGATGAGAAGGTAAAGTAGTAGACGGAAGCTCACATATATGGCGACCTGGAGCAAAATGTTACGCAGGTGAGATGGGAACAGGATAGCTACTGACGTACAATAGTTCCTTGCGTCGTCGGATCAGGATGGTTGAAATCCTTGCCAAACTGGTTGTCGGCCCCTATCTGTCTCAAAAAGGATCAAGAACAAGCTCTTCCTATTAGTGGCCTTTGCAGCAACTTACGATGCTAGACATGACACCCTGATCATACCCGAGAAGTAAGAAGCCTTGACAGCAGCAGGCTACGAAATAAGCTTCATCAGGTACGGTATGAATGACTCACCAGTGATTGCCCAAACCATGTACTTTCCTCGCAGAGGCATGATCCACATAACTGGGGAAAAGATAGATCTGTCAAAAACCAATATTCACTCAGAGTTAGATCCTTTATAACGACAGCCTCGGATCGTGAGCTTTCCGCGCATATCCCAAGTCCCGTGAATGGAGTCAAATGACTGGCGAAACGGTGTAAAAAAGCACGAGAAACTCAGCGAACTCATGGCTCTCTTGGAATTTCCCAGGGAGTTACATAAATTTGGAAATGACGGGCCGATATAAAGATGGTCAATTGCATCCAACAAGGATCAAACTCACCGGAAAGTAAATCAAGAAGCACCGAATGTGTTCACGAATATTCCAGTTGAGTTGAGATCCAAATTATTGTGCACTTACTATGTAGTGGTGTATTAACATAGAACAGAATGACATCATGCTTCACGAAACTGATTCAGTGGGAAAACATGGCGTATTATGCCAACGTTCAAGTAGCTTTTCCAAACTCGCCGCGAAAAGGCATTGACCATTGACCTCCATCTCTTGAAGTTTCTTCAAAACAGGAAGAATGCTCGGAAGCTAGGGCTAATTCAGAATAAACAGGCGACCATAGTGTTTGGTTTACCTCCGATGTCTGGAATACACTGTCAGACTCGATAATGTAGGCATAAGCTTCGTAGGCCTCTTGAAGTTCCGCTATCTGCTCACGAATCTTGGCAAGATTTGCCTGATATGGTAGTTCGATATCAGAGCCAAGTCAACCTGATATAACGGGAAGCATACGGATTTCCGCAACTCTACATTTTCCTCCTTTGACTTGCACTCCTTCATATCTGTCCACTCTTTCATGAGATAATCCAAAGTCTCTGCAGATCGAACCGCATTGAGGCCTGCATAGGTGTTAATCACTGGTATCTAAGGTGTGCTGGTCACTCACCGCTTTGTAGAAGATTCATCTGCTTTCGCATAGCATCTGACAGCACATCTGCCAAGCCAATAGGCATGACTTTGGAACACATCGCCAACGACAAAGAGAGTGTAGTAATGCTAATCTCCTGTACCATTTGGAAGCGGATGGCACTATATCGCAGATCCAATGTGGAAAGAAACAGTGAATATCCATAGATCAACAGAGCGTCATCTTTTTCGGGATTGAAGTGAGATGTGCTTCTGGTTGGTCTGTACAATCTGTTGCCGAACAAACGAAGGCGTTCAAATTGTTTTGCAATTGGAAGAAAGAGACTACTTCGAATCAATCAATCATCGACCGACGTCAACGGTCTAAGATAACGTGCCTTGAAATGTCTGCTGACGTGGGTTGGGACCGGAAGGCCTGCGTCATGATTTCTAGGGTGAGGGCCCTGAAGTTGTGTGAGACTCTGCAGAGCGTGGGGAAGACGTTCATCTCCCAATCTACATTCTCTGGAGAAACACATATTGCGTGCACACTATCGGCGATGACCTGGACGATGATGCGATGTAGAAGCTCGTTGGGAAAGGTACGGTAGGGCAAGCATGGAGGCATATCTATTAGAATGAGGGGAGGCGTGATAGGTAAACAAGGGGCATCTTCTGAACCACTTCAAAGGTAGCCCCCGACGAGGCGGTGATGGCCCAGAAAGATCGTGACGGTGCCAACGTTGGCAAATGGGGCCAAATAACGCGACGTCTTATCTGGGAAACGAATGAACCATGGTCATATGGCATGGGAAACACTATTTTTCTTTGGGCCATCGAAACTTTACGTAGGCAGATCCATATGAGAAGGCTTGCACCAATTCTGAGCCTTTCATTAACCCCTTCATGTAAATCGCGAGCACACATGGCATTTATGAGGTCACATGAACAAGACACTTGGGATTAGAGAGCAAAACCTTCTTGCATAACAGCTGACTGAATAAGATGCAGGGTCCGCGAATGTTGGTTGTTGACGATGCAAACGGAGGGGCACAACCGTGAGATCAGAGCGAATAAATAAGTTTATGAGTCTAAGGTAGTCCGATTCATTCTCCATCCGCTACTTTCATCAGCTTTTGCAGCTATGACTTTGAAAAACGCTATCCTCATATACACTGCTATACAACTGTCCGCTAGTGACCAGCAGGCGCTACTCAGCGTCTTTAATAACCCGCAAAGGCCGATAAACACAGAAAATCCGGTTTCCTTTGCCTTTGCCGATGCCGGTGTAGTTGGAGTAGGAAACATTTTGCCAGTGCACAGGGAGTCTCTCCGTACAGGTGCAGGGGGGATCGAGGTTGACGAGTCATTTGTTGTTTTGGCAGACGAAGGCGTTGCCCCTTCATCTCATCCGAAGACGGTGTTGTTGGTGAAAATACTTGACGAGGGGAGTCTGCAGGGAAGTGAAAGTGGGTATCAGAAAATTCGTGTCCTAGCCTCAAATGTGGCCGAAGTATTTGAAACGATCTCGAGCGGTCGCCATGGGTGGGAGGATTATTGGAGAGTTGCGCAAGTGAACGGCGGTCATTTCCCCGGCGAATAATCGGCTATACGTCGGCGGTGGATAGAGGCGATTGAACGAGGTAAGTTCTGTTGCTTTTCTTCTGGCCCCCTTTGCCCGAGACCTGATTTCTTATGAAAGGGTTATCGGTGGCATTATTCTCATATGAATGAATAAATCCATTTGAACCGCCGGCAAGTTACACTACTGAGCTAAGAAGCGGGGGTGACTATAACATCACTCCTAATTATTGTGGAATGTCGTAGGTATTATTCCGCTTTGATTCTGGTGTTGTGATCCATACATCGCCTGTTAGCTCTTGTGTCGGCGTGTTTCATAGCTATTCTCATATGATATGAACCACGCTTTTATGCTATTGTGTATCTTTGGATACACGATTCCTCAACGAGACCTTTGATGAAGTTTCCGTTGATTTTCGTTATGACCTGGGTCTTCAGCTTAGACTGAGCTGCTGTAAGAAATATAAGAGACACACGTCAGGGATCCGAGGGCAAGCATGTGATGAAACCTTTTTCGGTCACCTGGTATAAGATACTTACTTATGTATATAATCGGAGGTAGGATATTCCTTGATATTGTTGGAGGTCAGTTTTACTTGGGAGAATCAAATAGGTAATCTTTGACAGCCATGCAGTTTTTACATATTCGGGGGATGCAGCGGCGAATCGTATGAGAGAGGACGTCAGTAGGACGGACAATATGTGTTACTAGTAGGTAAACGAATCGGCTTCAAAAGCGCTGAGATTCGTGGCCACCGATTGAATTGCCAGCTTTAAACGTTGAACTGTCACTTATTCCGTTGATCATGATAGCCACTGCATATGGGCGTTCTTCGAAATTGACCCTTTTGTATCAAATAGCCGAAGCTGGAGGGAAAGCTGCGGCATTTGCCGGGGTCAGAAAAAACGCGTCGCGTCCGATTCAAAGGCGTACATTTGGTTGATTCGAACCTTCAGCGACGGGTCTTCACGTCCGATTGTTTGCGCCTGCGTCCTGCTCTTATCAAAAGATCCCTGTTTCTATGTCATCAATCTGGAACATGGACGTAAGGTCTGCTGTGTCTTCAGAGGGAGAAATTGATACCACGCAGCCAACATCCACGCATCATCATTTCTCGACTCCATGCTGAATAGCCCTTTAGATGTACCCGACGACGGCCTCTATGAACTTGCTCATCGGCGACTTGCCTGGTGGGACTCAATGCGTCTCAGGACCTGGATGGCGGACCAAGGCTATTCTTTTTATCAATTCTTTTTATCAGGGATCGTATACCAGGTCTGGTGACCCTTGTTTTTCTGCCCGAAGCTGAACGACAAGATACATCTTTTCCCTACGTACACCATGGGGGTCCAGCAGAAAATGTATGGCAGCCCTTTAGTGCACACACAGGCACAAGAGTATGCTTCGTTCCTCCTCGCTTTGTTTGATATTCACTGGCGGTTCAGACAATTGTTGCTCAGGACTCTCAAGGCATGTTGCCATCTCAAGACATGTTGCCATGAAGGCGATGCTATACGAGAGCGAGGAATGGTTCTAAGTGATTCGAGCCCCATCTGGATTTCATAATGGTTAACACGGTTATTCCTTGAAGTGCATTGATGCCACGGACCGAGGCATGATGACAAGCCAATGACCACCGCATGAGAGGATGTCAGTAACAGGTATCACATTCTGGAATTCATGTATTGACGCTAGCACACCCTGATTCTTGAGGTATTTGAATTGAGGATACAATAGGCTTTCGTAGTATGAGGGAAGAGTATACCACTTTATTCATTATCTCTAGAAGGTCAGATGTCCATTGCTCTCGTCGCACAAAATCCCTGACCTTACTTTTCCAGGGTTTACACTATTCACACAGAATAGTCCATGCACTACGTCTTTACGTTTCTTCTAGCACATCAAGACAGGGAACATACTCGTCGACCACATTGATAATCATCATCATGATGGGTATAACGCCCATCGCGCGTCTCTGCGTTCTGAGGGAAAATTGACCTATGCGCTATTTGACTTTGGTCATTCAACTATGTTTCCGCAGTCTGCACGTATCAATGAATGTCGACTTCCCAGCTATATCTCTTTTGCCAAATATCCACAATCAACGTCCACATGATACTCATCAGGGGGAGATCAATTTCAATACCTTTGCTTTGACGTGGGTATGTTAGGTGTGTACTTTTTCCCAGAACGAATTTCATGTAAGTTGGGTGGTTACTGTCGATTCTTGAAGTAATCGTCTGCTCATTGTTCAGCATCTTTCAATCTTGGCACCTATGCTGGCACCGCTTTTCGACATGATGACAATCAGAAACATCTCGAGGCATTTCACAGCATCGGAAGCCTTGGCATTTTTTGAGAGCAGGTTCAGCCTCTAACACCTGATAGAAAATGTGGGATATCCACGATACGATGCATTCAGCCTCTGGCAGGACCTAGATTCCGAATTTATGGAAAAATGGGCTAAATTCCCGGAGCTGCCTGTTCCTTCTTATGTCAGACTTTTGCGGAGACTTTGCGAACGTTCTTGGGGATAGAATCTTGTTAGCAGGATCCGCTATCTAGCCCATTTTATCACCCACTGGACTTTTGAAAGGGGAAGTCAGAAACCCCAATTCAAGGGCGATCCAGAAAAGTATGAACAAAGTAACTTTGTACAGACACGTTTCAACTTCCTACTTTCATCCTTCTGTTGACTTTGTCCCATTATTTTCATTTCCCCGACCCGTTGGGGATGTTGGGGTCTTTTCCAGGCTTTGATATCTTCACTTCAGTAGTTTTGTGTGTAAAGGCGTATTTGTTGATACCTAGGAGAGAAACCGACTATTCAAGGCTCGGATCTTAACGAGATCTATTTTATCTTCATACACCCGGTATCCTTAATGTCCTCGAGCACTTGTTATTGTCTCGTAGATTTCCAAGATTTCTAAGATTTATCAAGCTCACCCGATCATTGCCCAAGCTCCTTGTTCGATTGAAGGAGATGGCACATCGGTCTCGTGAGTCCTCCCTATTCTATTCGCCATGATCGCTCCAGGCCATGTTGGAGAACATACCTCCCCTATGATTCACCCTCTTTGCTTTCCGCCTATCTCCTCGGAGTCAAAATCCTATAAATCGTTGTTATGAATGGTCCTTCAGAGCTCTCGTCCAACGATGTCTACCTTTACTCACTCGAAATCACCCCTTTATGACTCATTCTCGTTTGTACAGCCAAAACCAGGCTTTAGTCGGTCACCGTGCCCTGCTCTCAACGCTTTAGCAAACCATGGCTATATGTAAGTCGCAACTGGTGCTGTTTGACTATCCCTGAGAGAATAGTGCTTACTAGCATTCTCTTGATTATAGTCCTCGAAATGGGACAAACATCTCATTCTGGACACTCTTCGGTGCAATACGACATGTCTATAATCTCTCATTTCCTCTTGCGATGCTCCTTACAACCGTTGGGTACATCACCTCTGGTACCCTCTCTCTCCTTCCGGCAAAACAATCTGAACTATCTCATAACGACACTCTACTAACAATCATCACCCGCTTCCTTCCGCATCCGTCATGGACCCTTAATCTCGCTTCTCTATGCATCACTGGACCATACAGCATCGCGCACGATGCATCACTCGTGCATAAGGATGTCCCTGGATCCATGGCGGATCCCGCGCTGGTGGCGCAACTTCTCACGCTAGCGCACCACAAACAATCTTCCCCCTATAACACGTCACTCTCCATCCCGATCAAGTCAAAGTACAGAGATGGTCTCACATTGTGCGATCTTGGTTGCTTGCACGCCGAGCGCGAAGACGCACTGCCCCCTACTCACAAGCTCAACAAACTCCACGAGCAGGTGGCGCTCGGCGAATGTGGACTCGCCTGGTGCGTGATGCGTACACACGATGAAGATCCGGAGCAGGGTACCATTCCTGTACGGGTTCTAGAGCAGTGGTTCGGAGAGGAGCGATTACCGGACGGATGGTGGGATGTCGGCGGTGGCAGGCCGGTCAGGGAAGTGGGATTGAGGGAGGCAGCAAAGCGAGCAGCAGAAGTGGGCCTCTTCAAAGACCAAAATTGACCTCATAGCTTCTTGTTTGTAATTCGTAAGGGACCACTGTAATCTTCATGAAGGCCAGGCAAAACAGACTTCAAAAACCTATGAAGCCATCGTATTTTTTCTGCTGTGTATATGGTATCCAAAATGACGCTCTCACCTTGGCGAACAAGAGATACTTATAAGGCTCAAATGCCACGCTTCATTTAGGGCAGCGTACTGTACTGTTCTGGCTGAAATTTCTCTCATCTCATTTAGGGCTACGTACCTGGATCTTTCTTGTATGGGCATCTAACCTACATGTTGGACACGAGTGAAATGTGCTGGCGCTTCAACACAGCGCATGTCGATTTCTGAATAACACTAGATTTTGGACGAGAACAATCAATAGTCTTCAAACATTTTTGACTCAGGATGCTGCCACCCGAGTGAAAATTACAAATAATAAGTCGGGAATCGGAAACCGGATGAATGTCGGATTTCGGAAGGAAAAACCTGAGGACCTTCGCATTGCTCCTAGCATAGTGGAACTAGGCCACTTATCGTTCAATTGAACGAGTGACTTTCGCATTAACCCCGCTAGTAATGGCGCTCGTAATAGAACGTGGCAGCTTGACATCGTTGGATGTGAAGAGGAAGCACGGACACAATCATGTGGTCAAGCCTGTCGTGTTGATCGTTTGTTTATTGTCAGGTGATTCAGGGTACATAATTACATTGTGACTTGATGATAATCATTCGTTACAACCAGCATGAAACGCCTCCGCAGTGGGAGCCACTGATGCGGTTGCTCAGTAAACTTGGTGTTCTGACAACCAGATTGCATGGTCATTCTAAATTGTGACCCATTCTAAATTGTGACCCTTCGGCATGTGCCGCGTTGGCGCAATGGTAGCGCATTGCACTTGTATCAATAATGATAACAATGCAAAGGTTATTCGTTCGAATCGGGTACGCGGCAACAAAAATAACTTGTGGTGTACGATGATTATTTTCTTTGCAATCATTTTTATTGGATCTAGAAATGATTTGGTGATATACGTGACAGCTTCAATCTTTTTTTCAGAATCCAAAACGATGACTTGGTGGGAAATTGTCACTGCACACCACAGCACCTATACGCTGTAGTAACGCGGCTACTGTGTGCAGGGGCCGAGGTCTGGCTGTATGGAGGTGACCTAGGTCGACAGCGGCAGCGAGCGAGGAGGACGGCGAGCATGACATGTACAAGTGACTGTGGCTGTGATGTGATATGATCTTTGCCACGGCGCGATCTTCGCCATGACGTGATTTTTGCCGTGATTGTGATCTTTGCCGTGACCATAAGCTTTGACAGCCCCAGCCTGGCGTGGTGGTACTCGTTGTCCTACGCTAACGCGGCTTCTGTAAACCAAGGGAAGGGGATAATATAACGAGGGGAGAGGAGGTAACGGTGTTGTGGCGCAATGGACGAATTTGTCCTCCTATAACACGAATGTCTCAGATTCAAAGTTCAAATATTCTATAAATAGCACTGGGAAAAGATGCAAAACCTTGTCGGTCTATTATGTTACATGTGACGGTTCTAAAATGGCATTCATATCTCATGTCAAGTCTAAAATCCATCCTCGTGTCCTAGAAGAGCCGTTAAAAGAATGTCCACGAGCAACCCTTCCATGGATAGGCTAATGGACACAAATCTTGACGCCGGAATCGTTATACACAAGCTCAGTAGGGCCCTGATTCGCACAGTCATGGGAATTCAGTGATCGACCCAATAATGATTGAGGAATGACTTGGAGCCTAGATTGAAAGGGCCGTTAGAATGTTCTATCAAATTAACACTCATAAACATTCAGTGTGCAAATTCTGAAGCTAGATCCATGTTTATTTCAGCACTCACCAATTACGAGCATGGCTTTTGGTTTACCACGTATCTGATTTAATAAAGACCAATGCATTCTACATCCTTACTTCAAATCAGAAGATGGACCAAAGAACAACTTCAAGCCTAGATCAAAAGTATGATTACATCTATCAAGTGACAGACAGTTAGAATTTTAGCCCACCAAAGTTGGCATCTAGGAGTGATAGCAAGGAGAACTTTATCAGCAGTTCTTAACTATGCACAGGCTAGCTACGTAGAGAAGTCGGAGTGGAGTAAAGTCTAGGATGAAGCAGATCATGTCGACGTCAGGGAGCATGTATAATTAAGCTTGTGTAACGACACAGCGCATCTTATGTCCATTCCGTGTCCATCTCCCAGAAAACCCTACCCAACCAAATCCCTGTCTCAGAAGCTCATACCCCATCCTCAAGATCGACACGATTGTGATTTGTCCGGCAGGCGAGCATGAAGCCGGCATTACTCCGGGTCATTGCAATGACACATCATACCGAGAAGATATACACCCGTCTTCATTGTATCGCAGGCCCATGCTCACCCCATTGCCCTATTGCCATTTGCGTAGTCCGTGACAATACCTTTTCTGAAACTAGCTGCTGTTGAATATACAGGTAAGTAACAGGTTTGGCATCAGCTTCTCGTACACCGACGCATCGTATGTCACCCCATCTTCTTCCCTCCGACTTCAGCCTATCCTTAGAAAGCCCACACCAACACATCGCAATGGAGAATTAATACATCATCAAGTCGCCTCCTGCTCTCTCAACGCGTGCACCAACCTCCTCGCTACAGTCTCAAGCTCCTCGTCCCTCGTCCTGTGCGTCGATGCAATCGTTCGTCGGGAGGCACGGTCGGCGAGGACGAGGTTTGCGCTGCGCGGGGCGAGGGTGATGGTGAGCTTTGAGATGGGTATTGGTTTCGGTCTTGGTGGGCGGGTGGTAGATGGGTGGGTTGAGGAAGGGGAAGACGGGGAGGGAGAGGAGGATTTGGATTTGGATTTGGATTTAGATTTGAATAGGGAGAGGAACGTGGGTTTTGTTGGAACTGGGGAGGGTTGGTGTGTAGGGACGGTGGATGCGTGGACGGCCGGGGTGGTGGAGTGGGTGAGTGAGCGAGTGGAAGCAGGAGCAGGAATGGAGTATGCTGATCCTGAGGGGGAGAAACGGAGCTTAGACTCCGTACTGGGTTCTTCTCGAGGTCGGGAGGGGACTACATACAAGAGTAAGTTATAATGAAGAGCAGGAGAACGTATGCACGGACCCGACGCCTCCACATCCAGTAATAAAGTCTCCGTGTTCTCTTCTGGGGTATTACCAACACAAACCACCCCACTCTGAACACCATACACCCGCACAAGATCTTCCAATCTCGCACATGGCTGCGCATGATCAAATAAATCCTTATACGCCTCATCTCTCTCGAGATGAAGGGTCGAGTCGTCTGCCCAGACGTCCTCGCGTACTTTGAGGGCGATGAATTTGTCAAGGACAGCTGTTTCGCGTTGGATCGTGCTTAGTGGGGACGTGGGTTGGGGTTGATTTTGATTTTGGACCGGGACTGATGCATACGGACTCGGATTCATTATTTGGACCTGCGGCACGAGTAACGGAAAGGGATCACTCGTATACGGCACCTTCACAAGTCCATCATATGCTGGGATATGTGTCGACCGTAAAACGTGCATGCATGCTGTGTAGAGCGTGCGGTCAACGAGGCGAAGCGAAATGGAGAGCCAGTAGAGCGTTTTGCGCTGCCGTTCGAATTTGGGGAGGCCGGGCAGGGAGGATTGCGGGAATGTGAGATAGATTATGTGAAGGAGGATGTGGGGAGGGAGGGTGGAGAGGGTCGGGGCGGCACAAAAGCGTGAGGAGATGTAAGGAGGGGCTGGCGCGTTGGTCTTGGGCATCGTGAGAGGAGAAAGAGAACAAGTTGAGGCGGTCTATTGTGGACGTCCGGAGTTGGCGGGCCGTAACCGCGAGATCCTCCAGCCCCGGTAGGAACATGATCCAGACATGTACGGGTGGGCACACGAGCGCGTTATATGTGAGTATATTTCGTCCATGGCGCTGCGAGCTCCTCGAGATCTCGTCTGTTGGAATGAAACGGTGGAAGTAATCTTATCATATCGAATCTTCAGACTCAAGCGCCGTGTTGGCGCAAAGGTCGCATCTCGCATATGTGACATGTCCACATTCAGGTACAAGCAAGACGGTCACCGCGATACACGGACTTGTGTTGGATATGTGAATCTAGTAATTTTCTGACTTGTTTTTGTTCGAGATTAGCCAGAAGGGAATCTACATTGAGGAGTATCCAAGTTTCCTAGAGTCGTGTTAGTGCATCCTTTGCGCGTTCGCGTCGGATTCTGAAACCGTGGTCGCCACTGGCCATGAGACACGATCGCCCATTCAAGATTGAGTACCCGTGGACTTCGTAGGTTAGTCCAAATTTAGGTCTGTGGGACAAGCATGGGATCTGATGGAAACAGCATGAGTATTGATAAGTATTCCGGAAGAAGAGGCGGTCATCCAGAACTTATGTAGTATGTACGTAGTCTGGTTTGAGGATGATCGATCCCCAGCCTGAGGCTCTCTCTGTCTTTCATACATGAGCCTGGGTCGCGCTTTGCATTCTTCCTATATAACGTTAGCAATACCATGCACTCCCAAATTCTACGACAACTCCATACCCAACTCAACAAAACCCGAACCCACCTCACCTACCCGTGGCTCGCATTACATCTCCGCACTATCCAATTCCCAGCTTGAACATAGAATTTCATTTTGAGCATGTTTTTCACTGGGGTACTAGATTTTGGCATTTGGCATTTTACTTCGACAGTAAGCCAAGAAAGCCTAACCCCACCTTCTCCTCTCGCGGGCCCGTGTAATCCCAGCTGGATCGAAAGAAGTCACGACCTTTCACCGCCTTGTCTTTGCAGCCAATACCCAAGTGCTTCTTTCACTTCAGCTTTCAGTTCTTATGATTGATGTGTACGATGCAGTATACAATTGCAAGTGATAGTTTAAATAGGTAATGAAGTACACATTACAGTGTGAGATAAGTAGTAGGGGAAAAATCGAAGGAGTACTTGATACTTGAGCTTGACTGCGTAGGCCTGCTATACTTGAGTACATACTACTGGTCCGTATGACGTATGGGAGTGGTAGTTGAACAGTGGAACGGGAAAACCGGAGATTGCAGGGGAGTACTTGAAGCAAATGCGATGTGTGGTGGTGCTGATTGTAGAGCGTAGAATAAATAACGAACATGATAGAAACGTTATAAGAAAAAGTGCAGTTTAAGTGAACGCACAACGTTCACCGATCACCGTACGAATGACGGTGCACGACATGCCACGAACGACGAAGTCGATTTGGGGGGAGGGAGTTAACCACGCGCCTCCCCATTCATATCTTCAACTCCCTAAACCCCCTCACATCAACCCTCCCCGTCCCATTCCTCACCCACTCTTCCTCACCCTCCTCACCCTCCCCTCCTTCTACACCTCCCGTTCTCTCTCCGCCCCCGGCCCCTCGCTTGAACCGTCCACCCGGAATAACAATCTTCCCCACCCCACCGCCCACCGCCCTCCTCTCCCTCCTCGTCATCACCCTCGCCCCTCCCCCTCCTCCCGCGCGCAAAAGCTGCCGTTGCTGAAGACGTAGTTGACGTTTGCTTAGTGGCTGCGTTTGCGTTTGCATCTGTATGGGCGGAGGTGAAGGCTCAGGGGAAGAATCAGGATCGGGCGAGGAGCCAGACGACGAGGGAGGCGTTGGGAGGTGTGATAAGTCCATCTCTGCGTCTTGGCTTCGATTCCCTGTATTCGAAGTAGAGGTGGAGGCAGAAGAGGAGAATGAGGAAGGAGGCGACAATGCGGGCGTCGGTATATCTTCGTCCATCTCTCCGTCGCACTCTCCTTCGACATCTGCATCTGCGTCTGCATCTAGATCATCGACGACACACCGAGAAGAGACGATGTTGCCGCGAGAGCGCTTGACAGACCCTGAAGATGAACATTCCGAGTCGTCGCCTGTCGTGTCGAGTGCGCGTTTGGGCGAGGCGTGTGTTCGGTATTGGGTTGATGGGTGTTGGTGTGCGTGTTGGTGTGTAGGGTGGTGGACATTGCGCACGTGAGTAGGTGGCGGGTGAAGATGCGAATTTTGTGATTGTGGTGGTGCAGACGCAGGTGAGGGAGAAGGAGAAGATGAGGAGGGAGACGAAGAGGGTAGATGCGAAGCTCGTAGTGGATGTGGTGCCGGTGTGGGCGCGAAAGAGGGGGGAGGTGATGCGGCACGGCTTGAGGGAAGTGGAACGGTCGTTGGGTCTAGTGTCGAGTTTCTTGGTACTGTAGTTGTAGCTGTAGTCGGAGTCGTAGGAGCAGGTGTTGGCGTATTGGAGATAGGGGTAGTACTCCCCGATCTCGGAAGCTTGAGTGTTACCTTTTTCTTCGGTTTGGTTGTGGAGACGGGTGGAGGAGCAGGAGTAGATGGGGTAGTGCAAGCAGGGGGAGGTGGAGTCTCGTGGACGTAGGGCAGGCCTGTGTGGGGCCCGCGGAGGTTGCGGATCGAGGAGAAGTGTTCCCAATCATGGTATCTGTGGCGTGGGTTAGGGAAAGGAAAAAAGGAGGTAAAGGGGCAACTCACGCGACATAGATTGTGTCGTTCTCGGATGAGTCAGACTCTGCAGGGGGGTCTTTGACTTGAATGTGTTTATCCTTGGCTGCGCGTTTCTTCTTCTCTTCTCTTCGTGCGCGTCGTCGATCTCGATCGGTGAGTGTAAGTGTTTTGTCCTCCTCTTCGTCACTCTCTTCGCTCTCTTCGCTCTCTTCACCCTCTTCTTCATATATATACCCCTTATATCCTTTCGCCTTGACTCTTGGGCTCGCCACCGGACTCGTAAAGGCCTTCCACTCAATCACATACACCAGTCCCGGCTGCACAACCTTCACGTCCCTCCTCTCCATGTGTGCAAACGCACTCAATTCCAAATGCCCGCCATATGTCCCATTCTCCCTCATACACATCAAATGGGTCTCTAGCCCCCTCTCATCTTCGACAAACGGACTGTAGCGCTCGCGATGCCGTGCGATCCAGTCGCAGATTCGCTGCCGGAGTTCGGAATGCCGTGAGGGCGTGCCGTAGAGCTGATCGGAGAGCGCGCGGAAGAGACAGTTACCGTCACCGAGGGTATCGGCGGCGTAGAGCCCGAGCGCGCGCAGCTGGGTCGTCAGAAGTGCGGTGTTGGCTGCAGGGTCGGACGTTCCGGTCAGTAGCTGTCGTAGGGTTAGGGTTGGGATAAACAGAGCTGTGTGGAGATACGCACGCGGCCCTTGGAAGAACGTGTTTGACGAGAGCGGACTGTATAAAGAGATGAAATAAATTACCATGAGTCAGCATGTGAGATGTAAAAGTTTTTGATGAAAAACAAATGATATTGGACGTACGTGGGGGCGGGGCCGCTTTTCTTTTGGGCCCTTTCCTAGCCGAGCCCATGGGATGGGATGTGCAGATCTGAGGAAAGATGTGAAATATGTCGATCTATAAGCAAGCGAGGCTGTTGCGTTGCTGTGCGTTCGTAAAGCTAGTGGGATGATGGACGTTGCTGTTTGGTTCCTTCCGCTTCGGGGGCTTTGTTTGGCCGACAGATGGACCCCAAGCGCGCCGTTTTGATCGGCTAGTGAGCTGCAGAGGGCGGTCGGTGGCGAGGAGTGGCGAGGGATGGGCAGCCAACCTATCTTTAAATGAGAGTATAATCCTCGCTGCGGTAACTCTAACAATGTAATCGATATCGATTGTTTCCTCAAATAGGTCTAACAGTCGCATATCCACCTCGGCCCGCTATCTCCGTTCACCCCACAGCTCCGCAGTACAACTCTCTTTAATTTCCGTACCTTACTGCATCGATATCTCTACTCGACTCTCATGATTCTCGACACTAAAGCTAAAGCCCCACCTCCACCCTACTTCTCCTCTTCTGACGGCGCCCGGATCACACCCACACTATCCACCCTTCCCCCACACATCCTTCTGCACATAATCTACTTGACGTTCCCACAATCCTCCCTTCCAGACCTCCCCAAACTCGCTCGTCAGCGCAAAACTCTGTACTGGCTCTCAATCTCCCTGCGTCTTGTTGACCGAACATTCTACGCAGCATGCATGCACGTTCTGCGCTCGACGCATATTCCAGCATATGATCAACTTGTAAGGGCACCGTATACAAGTGATCCATTTCCATTACTTGCGCCGCAAGTCCAAACGGTGAATTCAAGTCCGTATGCACCGATCCCTCCATCAAATCAACATCAACAGCAGCACGCGTCTCCGCTAAGCACGATCCAACGTGAAACAGTCGTTCTTGATAAATTTATCGCACTGAAAGTACGTGAGGATGTTTTGGCAGACGAGTCGGAGCTTCATCTTGAAAGAGATGAGGCGTATAAGGATTTGTTTGATCATGCGCAGCCTCGCGCGAGGCTCGAGGATCTGGTGAGGGTGTACGGAGTGCAAAGCGGGATAATCTGTCTTGGTAGTTCTGGAGATTTATTAGAGGGAAATGGAAGTGTGCATATGCAGGCGAGGACGTCGGACGATACGTTGGGTATGTATTCTGCTACTTTAACATTTATTCCAAGTTTCAAAACTAATCTGTTCTTCCAGTTCCCTCCCAACCACAACAGGAACCCGACACACAATCAAAGCCTCGTCTATTCCCTCCGGGTTCAACATACTACACCCCCACCCCTCCACTCCTTCCAACTCCTCACTCTCACTCCTCAGACGCCTCAACATCAACCCATCTCACAAACAAACCTTCGTCAGCCCCGACAACAAAATCAGTATCAAACCTCTTCCTTTCTTTCTTCAAATCCAGACAAAAGCCCTCTGCTCCCCCCTCCCCATCTTCTCCTTCCCCCACCGAGTCTTCCCCCTTCCCTTCCTCAACCCACCCATCACACCCAGAACCTCAATTCAATACCACCCCAATACCCATGTCAAGCCTCACAATTACTCTCACACCACGCAGCGCGAGCCTCATACTTGCCGACTCCTCCTACCGACGGACGATTGTGTCGACTCCGAGGACGAGGGACGAGGACCTTGAGAGTGTGGCAAGGAGGTTGGTAGGTCAGTTGGGGGAGGGTGAGCGTGGCATGGCGTCGGTGCATGATTAGGGATGAGGGGCTGTTAAGAGTATGGCGTGGTGCGGGCCAGGGTGACATACATTGCGTGGTGTACGGCCCGTAGGAATGATGAGCCGCTGACAGTGAGACAGGGAGATTGGTTGGAGTGTTGAGGGATGAAAATCATGTATCCAGATATGACGAACCGCTTGAGAGTGTGGCGTGTGGGGTCAGTCGGTGCGGGTTAGGTGGTAGGAGGGGCGATGCACCCATGCGAAGCTATGTATTGTTGCAGATTGTGTTGTGGAGAAGGTTCAATGGTGGGTAAGTTACTGAGAGGGTGGAACTTGAGCTCAATTTATATGTATACCCTGTCGACGCGTGGATTCTATTGTATTGAACTGATATTGCTTATCTCGAGACTAGAGGAAATAACAAGGATGAAAGTTGTACATGATTGTTCTGAACTGAAGCTACATATTGAAGTACTGAATGTTCCACAGTGATGATCTCTTGGCTGAGAAAGGATGCTATTTCACCTTCATTCAACTGTTGGAAGGCTGCATAAGTGGCTCATCCAATACAGAATAAAGTTCACAGCACTATCAAGCCTTATCATCCTGAAGCATTCATGTAAGTCTCCAGAAGAGGAATAACTTCTTTTGAGGACCGGTTATAGCCCCTTCTGGCCCAGTCAAGTGGGGTTTCTCCCTTCCAGTCTGTAAGTGTGTAAGCCAAACCAAGAATTTTCGAAATTGTATATCCTCACCTCTAGCATGCACATCAGCATTATGTTTCAATAAAACTTGAACAATGTTCAAGTGTCCAACCCATGCTGCAGTGTGAAGTGGAGTCATTTCGAACTGATGATCTACGAGTGTGGAAGCCAGGCCAAGAATTCTCAAAACTGTGCATCCTCACCTCTAGCATCCACATCAGCATTGTGATTCAACAAAAGCTCAGCAATATACAAGCGTCCGTACAGTGCTGCAACATGAAGTGGGGTATCTCCCTCACTATCTGCAAGTGTGTAAGTCAGACCAAGAATTTTCAAGACTATGTTACATCCTCACCTCTAGCATCCACATCAGCATTGTGATTCAACAAAAGTTCAGCAATGTATAAGCATTCATACAGTGCTACACCATGAAGTGGGGTTTCCCCCTGGTGATCTGCATGTTTGTGGAAGTTGGACCGAGAAGTTTCAAGACTGTGCATCCTCACTTCTAGCATCCACATCAGCATTGTGATTCAACAAAAGTTCAGCAATGTCTGAGCATCCTTTAAATGCTGCAATATGAAGTGGGGTTTTTCCATGGTGATCTGCATGTTTATGGAAGTCAGGCCAAGAAGTTTCAAGACTATACATCCTCACCTTCAGCAGCATTTACATCAGCATTTTCTTCTTCTAATAAATGTCTAACAGTGTCTGAATTCTTTTCCCATACTGCAGAGTGAAGTGGAGGTAGTACATGACAGACTGGAAGCATGATAAGTCATATAAATACAGTCTGAATGACTTTGAGAATCTTATTACCTTGTGAGGGAACCTCAAAGCGGCGAAAAAAATGGTAAGGATCTTGAGTATTGTTGTCATGCACATGCATTCCCTGTGCACTGAGATTGCTTGAGTTCCCTGGAAAGTTGGATGGGGCCAATCGTTGCATGAGTATGGCTGACTCAGATGTGGCCACCTCATCTGTGTCTTGGTTGACATGTAATAATGGCTCATCTAGACAGGCCCAATTGTTAACTAGTGTTTCACATCGGGCGCTAACAAAAAGTCAGAATGAAGGCCACAAAATGCATGGGAACATCAAATACCACTCAATATACTCCTCAAAGGAGCCTCTTGCACATGGGTAATGACAAGATGGGCACATTGGATTGTTGGGCTTTCCATATGACTTGTCTTCAAAATAGATATCCATGGTAATGGTAATGCCAGGCTCAATGAGAGGGAGCCAATCATCCGAATTGTATTCATGCAGCCTCTGACGCATCTCACCTGCTCTTCGGAGGGACAAGGTAAAATTTCCTCTCTCAATCATTTCATGTCCAGAATGCTCGCGGAACCGGTATTTGATGAGGTTCTCAAGGGCCTTTGAAAGAGATAGACAGAATTAGCTTTAGATGTATCTAGCCCTGATCAGACAGATTCAATACATTGAAGCTAGAACACCAATCCATTGGCACATTGAGGATTTTGTTGGTTGCATCAAGAATGTAGAAGCAATGGACCAAATGGCGGGGTCGCTGTCTTTCTGCCCCCTTCATATATATGCGGATGACAACCTCAAGCTATGTAGTTGAGAGGTGGTATGGAGTAAAAAGTCAAAAATAAATATACTGTAAAGTCCGATCGCATGTCAGTGATCTGTTCTCTATACCGCGCGATTGCATTGAGGATCTTTGTCGTTCTTAACAAGCGGGTCCAAGAACCATTCTGACGGACAAGTTCATTAATTCCAGTCTGCAGAGTCAACAGCTGACTGAGAAAGGAGATATCAATTAACCATGTTTTACCATGTAATTTGAATTCAGGTAAGTACTTTACAAAATTCGAGCAGCGATGGACAAAGTCGGTAGGCTGGCTTTGATCTTGAGGCCATTCACGAACAGTATCTCGAACAGTCGTGATAATTCTCACAAGTTTCTCCGAGAGATCCCTGAAGTCATCGATATGCCTGCGGACAGTCTGTAGAAGCATATAGTGAGCACTAGTTCAGAGTTTGGTTTGACACCAATCCTGGATTTCACCTGTATCTTCAACAACACCTGGACTACGATTCCCGCAGCTAGTTTCAAATAAGGGAAGGGTATTAAGTCACTGGCATCGCGAACTACTCCAGCGGTGATTATCAAGTTGTCGAGCCAATCTACTCTCAGCCTTCGCTGCTGCCAGGACTTGATAGTCAGGAGTCTCAAGGCATTGGGCATAATTGTTCCACTCGTGACAAAAGCAAGGACGTGGGATGTCGTTCGTGGGTTCACCAGTCTCTTACTGACTTATAACTTGACATGAGGCTGTGCATATGCCGCAAAAATTGAGAGGCTGTGTCATTAGCATTGCGGGGATAGAACCAAAACAAGTGTTACGGTTCAAGTCATTGGGTCAATATCAATGAAAATTCGACGTCCTAAAGTCAGCGCCGTCCTAAAGTGAGCCTAGCCAACATGTGTCCACGAGTTATTGAAAATAGCAAAGATTAGTAACCCTGTAGTGACCCAGAAAAGCGAGGCTACAGCCTTTCTGAGCTTTCCAAGTTATTCTAAGTGTTGTTTGGCGGTATTGAGCATTGCCAGCATGAGAAGATCTTGATAATCTGGCGAGAATGCTGGCTGGAAATGGATGTAGTGACCCCAAAAAACCAGGCTACAGCCTTTCTGAGCTTTCCAAGTTATTTTTTTTTAAGTGTTGTCTGGTGGTATTGAGCGTCGCCAGCATGAGAAGATCTTGATAACCCGGTGAGAATGCTTGCTGGAAGGTTCGCTCTTCCTATCTGGGCACAAGAAAGATTTTTTTCATTGAACATTTGAAATGCCGTTCAATCCAGTACTGTAAGCCTCGTCTATTCCCTCCCGGCTCAACATACTACACCCCCACCCCTCCACTCCTTTCAACTGCCCACTCCCACTCCCCAGACGCCTCAACATCAACCCATCTCACAAAGAAACCTTCGTCAGCCCCGACAACAAAATCAGTATCAGACCTCTTCCTGTTCTCAAATCCCGACAAAAGCCCTCTGCTTCCCCCTCCCCATCTTCTCCTTCCTCCACCGAGTCTTCCCCCTTCCCTTCCTCAATCCACCCACCACACCCAGAACCCCAAACCACAACGACCCCAATACACATGTCAAACCTCACAATCACCCTCACTCCACGCAGCGCGAGTCTCATACTTGCCGACTCCAACTCGCGACGGACGATCGTGTCGACTCCGAGGACGAGGGACGAGGACCTTGAGAGTGTGGCAAGGAGGTTGGTAAGTCAGTTAGGGGAGGGTGAGCGTGGCGTGGCGTCGGTGCATGAGTAGGGATGACAGGCTGTTGAGAGTATGGCGTGGTGCGGGCCAAGGTGACATACCTTGCATGGTGTACGGGTGGGAGATTGGTTGGAGCGTTGAGAGATGAAATATGTGTATCCAGACATGAAGAACCGGTCAAGAGTGTGGCGCGCAGGCCAGTTGGTGCGGGTTAGGTGGTAGGAGGGGCAGATTGTACATTCATTCGAAGCTATGTATTAATGCAGATCGTGTTGTGAGAAGATTCAATGGTTTGAAGGGTGCAACTTGAGCTCAATTTATATATATATACCCTGTCGACGCGTGGATTCTATTGTAATGAACTGATGTCGCCTATCTCAAGACTAGAGGAAATAACAAGGATGGAAGCTTTACATTATTGTTCTGAACTGAAGCTAAATATTTAAGTACTGAATGTTCCACAGTGATGATATCTTGGCTGGGAAAGGATGCTATTTTACCTTCATTCAACTGTTAGAAGGCTGCATGAGAGGCTCATCTAATATAGAATAGAATTCACAGCACTATCAAGTCTTACCATCCTGCAGCATCCATGTAACTCGCCAGAAAATGAGTAACATCTTTTGAGGACCATCCAAAGCTCCTTGTGGCCCGGTCGAGTGGGGTTTCTCCCCTACAGTCTGCAAGTGTGTAAGTTAGGCCGGGAATTGTCAAAATTGTGCATCCTCACTTCTAGCATGCACATCAGCATTATGTTTCAACAAAAATTGAACAATGTTCAAGTGTCCATGCCATGCTGCAACGTGAAGTGGGGTTTCTTCCCACTGATCTACAAGTGTGTAAGTCAGGCCAAGAATTTTCAAAACTGTGCATCCTCACCTCTAGCATGCACATCAGCATTGTGCTTCAACAAAGATTCAACAATCTCCAAGCATCCTAAACATGTTGCAAGGTGAAGTGGGGTTTGTTCCCACTGATCTACAAGTGCGGAAGTCAGGCCAAGGCTTTTAAAAATTGTACATCCTCACTTCTAGCATGCACATCAGCATTATGTTTGAACAAATATTGAACAATTTTCAAGCATCCATGCCATGTTGCATTGTGAAGTGGGGTTCTTCCACTGTAATCTACAGGTTTGTGGAAGTCAGGCCAAGAGTTTTCAGGATTGTGCATCCTCACCTCTAGCATGCACATCAACATTATGTTTCAACAAAAATTGAACAATGTCCAACTGTGTTGTCCGTGCTGCAACATGAAGTAGGGTTTGTCCCTCGTGATCTGTATGTTTGTGGAAGTTAGGCCAAGAATTTTCGAGACTGTGCTACATCCTCACCTCTAGCATGCACATCAGCATTGCGATTCAACAAAAGTTCGGCAATGTCCAAGGATCCACACGATGCTGCAGCATGAAGTGGTGTTCCTCCATTGTAATCTGCAGGTTTGTGGAAGTCAGGCCAAGAGTTTTCAGGGTTGTGCATCCTCACCTCTAGCATGCACATCAGCATTGTGATTCAACAAAAGTTCAGCAATGTCCAAGTGTCCATGCGTTGCTGCAACATGAAGTGGGGTTTTTCCCTCGTGATCTGCATGTTTGTGGAAGCTAGGCCAAGAAGTTTCAAGACTACATCCTCACCTTCAGCGTCATTTACATCAGCACTCTCCTCTAACAAATGTCTAACAGTGTCTGAATTATTCTTCTGTATTGCCAAGTGGAGTGGAGATAGTACATGAAAGACTGGAAGCATGATCAATCATACAAATATGGTATGAATGACTTTGAGAATCTTATTACCTTGTGAGGGAAGCTCAAAACGGCGAAAAAATTGGTGAAGATTCTGAGGATTGTTGTCATTCACATGCAGTCCCTGTGCACTGAAATTGCTTGAGTTCCCTGGCAAGTTGGATGGGGCCAATGGCCCTATGAGTTTGGTTGACTTGGACATTGCCACCTCATCCATGTCTCGGTTGACATGCCATGGTACAATTGCATGAGAGGTCCAATGTTTAATTAGTGCTTCACATTTTGGGCTAACAAGAAGTAAGAATGGATACCATAAAATGCATGGGAACATCAAATACCACTCAACATGCTCTACGTAGCACTCTGCACATGGATAATGACAGGCTGGGCACCTTGGTTTGTTGGGCTTTCCATATGACTTGCCTTTAAGATAGATATCCATGGTAATGGTGATGCCAGGCTCAATGAGAGGGAGCCATTCATAAAAATTGTCCTGCTGAATATAACCAGCTACTCCTTCGAGAGACAAGGTAAAATTTCCTCTCTCAATCACCTCACGTCCATAATGCTCATGGAATCGAGCTTTGATGTAGTGCTCCAGGGCCTGTGAAAGGATGATCAGAATCAACTTGGGTGCATCTAGTCCTGGAAGACAGGATTCCATACATTGAAGCTATAACCGCAATCCATTGGCACATTGAGGATTTTGTTGGTTGCATCAAGAATGTAGAAGCAATGGACCAAATGACGGGGTCGGTGTCCTTCCGCCGCCTTCATATATATGCGGATGACAACCTCAAGCTATGTAGTTGAGAGGTGGTATGGAGTAAAAAGTAAAAAATGAACATACTGTAAAGTCCGATCGCATGTCAGTGATCTGTTCTTTATACTGCGCGATTGCATCCAGGATCTTTGCTGTTCTAAAAAAGCGGGTCCAAGAATTGTTCTCATGGACAAGTTCATTAATTCCAGTCTGCAGAGTCAAGAGCTGACTGAGAAAAGAGATGTCAATTAACCATGTTTATCGTGTAGATTTGAATTCAGATAAGTACTTTACAAAATTAGAGCAGCGATGGACAAAGTCGGTAGGCTGGCTTTGATCTTGAGGCCATTCACGAACAGTATCTCGAACAGTCGTGATAATTCTCACGAGTTTCTTGGAAAGATCCCTGAAGTCATCGACATGCCTGCGGACAGTCTGTAGAAGCATATAGTGAGCACTAGTTCAGAGTTTGGTTTGACACCAATCCTGGATTTCACCTGTATCTTCAACAACACCTGGACTACAATTCCCGCAGCTAGTTTCAAATAAGGGAAGGGTATGAAGTCACTGGCATCGCGAACTACTCCAGCGGTAATTATCAAGTTGTCGAGCCAATCTACTTTCAGTCTTCGCTGCTGCCAGGACTTGATAGCCAGGAGTCTCGAGGCATTGGGCATAATTGTTGCACTCGTGACAAAAGCAAGGATGTGGGATGTCGTTCGTGGGTTCACCAGTCTCTTACTGACTTATAACTTGACATGAGGCTGTGCATATGCCGCAAAAATTGAGAGGCTGTGTCATTAGCATTGCGGGGATAGAACCAAAACAAGTGTTACGGTTCAAGTCATTGGGTCAATATCAATGAAAATTCGACGTCCTAAAGTCAGCGCCGTCCTAAAGTGAGCCTAGCCAACATGTGTCCACGAGTTATTGAAAATAGCAAAGATTAGTAACCCTGTAGTGACCCAGAAAAGCGAGGCTACAGCCTTTCTGAGCTTTCCAAGTTATTCTAAGTGTTGTTTGGCGGTATTGAGCATTGCCAGCATGAGAAACTCTTGATAATATAGTGAGAATGCTGGAACGTTTGGTCTCTGCCTATCTGGGTACAAGAAAGATCCGGTATTTTTTTTTTTCATTGAACACTTAAAATGTCAGTTCAATCCAGTGCTGTTCAGGTTTTACTAGAGTTATCTCGAGCCGATTTCGACATATCAATGAACCTCATTTTGAAAATGTACGCACACATCGGGAGACGAATCCCCGACAAGTCCGGCATTGGATTGAATGTTCAAGTCTCAGGTATCAAAGGACGTTGGATGGTGTCGAGATGCCGGCTTGCATGTTTGGTACATTACAATTTGAACTCTCAAATCTGAATCACTGCCTCAACGTACCATGTATCCTTCGTTCCTATGAAGGTCGAGGATATAAGAATTCGAGTCTTACCTGGAACAATTATGGTAAGAGGCGAGTGCCAGATATGAGCGAGGGCCGAGAATTCGGATCTAAACAAAGACAAAGGTTACTTGTTTTGTCATCATATACACGTGATTGTTCTACATACTGTAGAGTAGTCCTAGATATCTCTCCTTAGCTTTGTCCATTCCGTTTCAGGTATGTTGTTGAAATGTCGAACCTACATACAGGTAACTACAATACATTTCATTTCAGTCTCATTGACGCGTCGCATTGCGAACCGATGTCCTTAGCATCACACTCGGACAAAGCTAAAACAAAATCTTCCATGGGAGCTCCAAGCATCGTGAACAGC